>CM056381.1:41888941-42284933 GCA_029718625.1 Synaphobranchus kaupii | reverse complement strand
CACTTATACCATGGTTACCAACAAGTTACATTTACAAACCCCAATTTCAAAAAAGTTGGGATAGTATGTAAAATGCACATAAAAGCAGAAAGCAGTGAATTTTAAATTCTCTTTTACATACATTTAATTTAAATCAGTACAAAGAACAGATATTTAATGTTTTGCCTTATCAACTTTATTGATTTTTGTAAATCTACGCTAATTCCGAATTTGATGCCTGCAACACGTTCCAAAAAAGTTGCGAATGGGGCAAAAAAAAAAACACTGGGAAGTTTAAAAAAACACATGTTTGGAACATTCCACAGGTTAAGAGGTGATGCTATCATGACTGGGTATAAAAGCATATCAAAAAATATCTCTTGATATCTTATTTCCAGGTACTCTTAGAAGCGATACTATAACCTCTCTGCATTTGAATGGATCTCTATGGGAATTGGGGGTGGGACTAGATTAAGCTGTAAATTACACGGGAATAGTATGGAACCCATGGTTGGCTAAATGGCTATAAGTCATCAAGAGTCTGAATTATCAAACGAGCCTCAAACCATCACTCTGCTGCCAGATATGCAGTAGATATGGATGGATCACTTTAAGGGTTGTTTCTTAGATATTGTCATGTCTTTTACATTTACATTTACATTTACATTTACATTTTAGTCATTTGGCAGACGCTCTTATCCAGAGCGACGTACATTAGTGCATTTTCAAACTAGGAACAAGTGCGTTAAAACAACCCTAAAAGGTAAATACGATTTCAAACACCAGGCGCAGTCAGTATGATTTTTTATTTTTATTTTATTTTATTTAATTTATTTTTTTGGGATGGGGGGGGACCACACGATATCGGTCATTGGCGTGTACAACAGTAAGCCAATAAGTAACCTTAAGTATTAAACTAACAGCTTGAACCACTTAAACAAGGATTCAGAAAAACACAATCAAGGGAGGTCACAAGGAGGTAGGGAGGGGTGGAGAGAGGTGCAGCTTGAAGAGGTGAGTCTTCAATCTGCGCTTGAAGGTGGTCAGACTTTCTGTTGTTCTGACCTCCACGGGGAGCTCATTCCACCACCGTGGGGCCAGGACAGACAGACGTCGAGACCGGGTGCTAGTATGAAGTGGGGGGGGGGGGGGGGGGGGGGTACCAGTCGTCCTGAGGAGGCAGAACGCAGGGATCTGGTAGGTGTGTAGGGTCTGATGAGCTTTTGGAGGTATGGAGGGGCTGATCCTCGGACTGCCTGGAAGGCGAGCACCAATGTTTTGAATTTGATGCGAGCCATCACAGGTAGCCAGTGGAGGTCAATGAGCAGGGGGGTGACATGGGAGTGTCGGGGGAGGTTGAAGACCAGGTGCGCTGCTGCGTTCTGTATAAACTGAAGTGGTCTACTGGCCGATGCTGACAGGCCAGCCAGGAGAGAGTTGCAGTAGTCCAGACGGGACAGCACCATCGCTTGGACCAGGAGCTGGGTTGAGTGGGTGGTGAGGAAGGGACGGATTCTCCTGATGTTGTACAGGAAGAACCTGCACGCCCGGGTTACCACTGCGATGTTCTCGGAGTGGGGACAGCCTGTTGTCCATCACCACTCCGAGGTTCCTGGCACAGGGCGTTGGGGTCAGTGGAGTGTCCCCTAGGGAAATGGAGAGATTGAGAGATTGAGAGGGGGAGAGGTTAGAGCAGGAATGTAGATGAGCTCAGTCTTGCCTGGATTGAGCTTCAGATAGTGGTTGTCCATCCAGCTCTGGATGTCTCTCAGGCAAGCGGAGATGCGGGCTGACACCTGAGTGTCAGAGGGTGAGAAGGAGAGAAAGAGTTGAGTACTCTTAAAAGAATTCTCAGAGACGGGAGCTTGCAGTTTTCAAACGGACTTTATTAATAATTAACAAAGCCGGGTGGGTTCATGAAGTCACCAACCTTTCAGTCCTATTCTACATGTTTTATACAGTTAGAACATACATTGCCCCTCCTCTCATCTTAAAAACGTCTATAGCATATTGATGTGCACATCTGGTTATCCTTATCTGGGTGTTTTCTCAGTCCTACCATTAACTGCTTACCTAAGGAAATCCTTTGACCTTTAGTCACACAGATCATGACCTGGTATGCTTGGCTGCACGTTTCACATTATGTGGGCCTGCTCGTGCACTGTTTTTTTTAAAATATGTTCATTACAGAGTCACACAATATACTAACAGAAATGTTACTATATAATCCCCCCATTGGGATTTACTTAGTTCCAACAGGATAATTTAGATCTGAAAATGAACAATGAGGAAAAGCAACCTTCCCAAATCCTATTGAGTTAAATAAACCCCTTTTTCTTACCAATCGTTGCCTCTCGTCATCATCCATTCCAGTGAGTTTTAGAGCCAAAACTCTCTCCCCACTCTTGACTAGGGAGGAGTAAAAGACTCACAACTCCAACCACGTTTATATTCAATATGTATGTAAGCGTGCGTATGTGTCATAGGCAGCCTTGCATTATGTAGTTACTATTAAAATAGAAAAAATAATATTGTGATTATACAATAAACAATAAAAAAAACATATAATTATACATGAAAATACAATTTTTGATTATACTATGTGTAGTGTAATTATATAACGAAAGTCGGTCTTCTGGCTTTCTTGAGGAGCTCCTTCGTAGTAGGTGGACCAACTAGCCGTCTCGGATGCAAGCTGGTTTAACCCGCTGTCCTCTTCTACTCTTTATACAGTCTATTGTATTTATTTGAAACCACCTCTCCGTCAATGTCTGTGCTGTCCTCGGATGAGGTATCTGGGTGTGGCTCTTTTAGGGCCCGGTCTGGTAGCGGATCCAGATCAGGCCAGCCTTCATCATCACCCAGTCCACGCCTCCCGTTGACAGCCTGGAGAATCACTCCTGCACCATTCATGTGGTACCTCATCAACTGGATTCATCTGTTTAACAGTTGCCTGTACCAGGAAAGATCTCAGCAGAGGTATCACACAACAGAACATTAATCCTACGAAAACAACTACTACTGTTATTGCAATTCCTACTTTAGTGAGCATGGCCCCCCAACTTCCCAACTTTAGCCTGGGTGTGTTAAGTTGGAGGACTGTTCTGTTGGTTCTGTGGTAGTGGGTGTTACACTGCTCTCTGTCCTGAACCCTCCTGGGACCCACTTAGGGCGTGCCATCACTCTTTTTGAATCCTCTTTGTTTCCACACTGCCCCAAACAAATGACATACTCCGTGCGCGTATGCCGAATCAGTATAGATATTTACAGCTTTCCCCTTCCCCATTTCGCACGCCACAGTCAATGCTTTGAGTTCTGCCAACTGAGCAGAACAGGGCTGAGGACATTGCTCTAATTTTACCTCCTTGAACTCGTCCCCCTGTTGCTGTACCACTGCAAATCCCGCATGATTTCCCACATGATCCCTGTAGCATGAGCCATCCACAAAGAATGACTCCTCAGCATTCACCAGAGGTACTGACTCCAAATCTGGTCAGAGTCTGGTAAATGCTAACGAGTCAGCCACGCACTCATGCGGCTTTCTTTCAAAGTATAACGGCACCACGTCTGCCGGATTCACAGTAGCACAGCGCTGAATGGTTATTTCAGGGTAATTCAACAGTGACGAAAAGGCTAGAGTTCTAGCTTGAGTAAGAACAAATCTGCCCTGCTCTATCAGTTCCCTGATAACATGGGGGATACCCCTCTGCCACATTATCCAATTTGGTGCTGTAGTATGCTAAAGGTTGTTTGCGCCGTCCACTACATGTTTCTTGCATAAGTACAGCTGAGGCATAGCTGTTACTACGATTTGCTACGTACAATAGAAATGGTTTTGTGTAATCTGGGGCTGCTATTGCAGGTGCCGACTGCATTTCCTGTTTGATTGTTTCAAATGCCTCTAATGCATCAACGGTCCACACCAACGGTGCCTTTAAACTCTGTTGTCCTGCTATTTTCATAATTTCTCTTAATGGAGCTGTTTTTAGCGCATATTCAGGTATCCAGTCAGAGCTGAATCCTGTCATTCCTAAAAATGTCATCATTTGTCCTACTGTTTGAGGCATTGGGGCCTTGCTAATGCCTTCCAACTGTCCTGGCGCTATTGATTTAATCCCTTGCGCAATTATCCTCCCTAGGTATTCTACCTGAGGTTGGCAATACTGCAGCTTTGTTTTTGACACTTTGTGCCCCCCCCCCCCCCCCCCCCCCGCCAACTTTTGCAGAACTTTAATTGAATCCTCATGGCACTGTTCCAACGTGGATGAACATATTAATATATCATCAACGTACTGGATTAATGCACTATCAATTCTTAAGTCTTCCAAATCCATTTTTAAAACCTGGTTAAACACGTGTGGTCAGTGTTTAAACCCTTGTGGCATGCAAGTGTACGTGTACTGTTTCCCTCGATATGTGAATGCAAACAAATATCTACACTCTTCAGCCAGAGGTACACTAAAGAAGGCTGAGCACAAATCAATGACCGTAAAATATTTGGCTTCAGGAGGAACATTTGTCAACAGTGTGTGTGGATTTGGAACCACAGCAGGCCAGTCTTGCACTATTTCATTTACAGTTCTTAAATCATGCACTAATCGCCATTTTGATTTGTTTGTTATTTGATGTTTTATTTTTCCACTGTTGGGGCTGTGTATACACATTTATTACTGGTACAGTGGGTTGCTCTCGGCCTTGAGGCATAGGCAGCCGTGGTGGCCCTCCGGAAGAGACTACGGCTTCCGGCCTGGGCTCTGGCACTTCGGCTTTCATCATTGCCTGGACCTTTTTCTTTTTTGTCAATTCTCCCAGCTGGAGCTGTGACAACTTCCTCTGCACCTCTTTTTCTTGGTCTTTTAGCTTTTGCTCATCTTTGCGGTGTTTCTCCACTGTATGAATTACATGGTCACAAAACTCTCTGTGTGTTTTGGAGTTTAACCCGACTACATCCTCCAGCCTGCTTCTCACCGGCGGAGGCATCGCTTCCACTATGGAAGTCCGGAAGAGGGTTGTCATCAGTTCATTCCCCTCAGGGCTCTGCCCTGTCTCCAACTTCCAGCGTTTCAACTGTCTGTGCAGATAGGTAGCTGGATTTTCAGTGTCCCCCACCCCCTCCCCTTTTAGTGATTTGGGGTCAATCTTGGTGGGGTAGTTCACTCTCGAAGTTCGCCACATCGCGGGACGATATTGATCCAAGCTGGCACTATCGAGTGCCACCAGCACCAGCACATCCTCCATCTGAGCAATCCCTAGCAACCGCAACAGAGCCTTGAGATCCCCCACCGCCAGTAATTTCCCCATTGTCTCCTCCTCCAGAGCTCTAATCCACTTTCCTGCCCCCTCATGTATGTCTGGGAGGCGCTCAACTAGGCCCTGCATATCCTGTGACCCTCACGGCACGTAATGCCCTGCCGTTCCTTTTATCAGGATGGGGTACTGGCTATATTTAGCTGGTTTTTTCAACTTTCGTCTATCTCTCAACTCCTTTTCACTTATTGTATAATTTGCCTTACCTTCCTCAATCTCTTCCTCACTCCAATTATCTAGATCAGGTATCTTTTCCTGTTCAACATAGGGCAGTAAATTATCACACTTCTGTCCCTCCAGAGAGCGTGTGTACCTTCTGGGGGTACTGCATGCATCCTTTCCTTGTAACCCTTCCATTGCCTCCTGCAAATCCTTGTAACAATTTAACTTACTTATCCCTCTCTGTCCGCTATGAGAGGAATCCCCCAGAGACTCCCTTGGAGCTGCTCTCCTGTCTTTCTCCCCTGTACTGGCCCCAGGAGCTCTCCAAACATCCCCCCCCCCGTCTCCTATATCGAACTCTCCCTCTAACTAGACTTTTCCTGTGACCACCAGATACTGCCCGTATGGTGGCGGCGTTTCCAACACATCTGTGTCCTGTTTTTTCAAGATCGTTCTTGCTTTTTTCATGCTTTTCAAATACTCTTCTCCTTCTTAAACAATTTTTATTAAAAAAAAATTCTGATTTTCCCCGTTTTTCTCCCAATTTGGTCGCCAATTGAACCCCTATTCTAATTCAATTCCCCCTGTAGCAACCGCTAGAGGATCACCGCTGCACAACCCTGTCAGCCGGCAGTAGGACGGAGATCGCCACGTCCTCTTCAGGGCGCGACTCCTCCTAGAGCTCCTGAACGTGATTCCAACTCGCCCAGGGCCGTTCTATGCGCAGCGATTCTCTCCGAGCCCCTCCCCCCACCCGGAAGCAGCCACCAATTGCTGCTTCCACAGGGCGCCGGCCATGCTCGGATCTGGCAGGACCGGGGCGCAAACCCCGATCCTCGGAGCACAACCGCACCGACTGAAAGTCTGCGCTTTTACCGCTGTACTACCGCGACGCCCTTTCTTAAACAATTTTAATACTTCTCTCTCTTTTCCTGTCTCTTTTTTCCCCCTTTCTTTAGCTTTATGATTTTTTATCAGTGTTTCCATTTCCTCACACAATGCGATATCAAATGTTCCATCCTTTGGCCATTTTGTATTCATATTTCTAGATCGCTTCTCCCATTTCTGAGAGATTTTCTCTATTTCCTCTTTATTTAATGGATTTTTGGCACTTAAAACTTCTAATGCCATTTTATTAATTGCTGCAGTTTATACAGCACCACATGGTACCTCCTGTTAGTCACTTTTTTTTGTATTTTAATGGTTTGTGGAGCTCTACTTTTTTACAGAAAACGACAATTAGATATTGGTTATCACAATGCTGAATACCGTTTTATGCTTTAGTAAATGGCTCTTTTTCCGTCTACCCGTTTATTTACCTAATTACTACTAAATTTCTATTTCTACAATTTTAGGTCTCCTGTTTCCTCCAGTTTTATATTCACTCTGTGGGTATTTAGTCAAACTGTCTTTCTACTTCCTATTTTGCCTCGGAGTATATATACGCGTTCCACACTTATTCGCACAATATTACAAGTATTTTATGCAATGTCAGCTTAATTCCAACTAAAATATACCAAGTCATATACTTTGCATATGTTATATCACAACTGATCGATTACAACAACCTTATATTTTCTCGGAACACAATAATGGTCGCGTTATGGGACTAATAAGAGGATTGGTATAACAATAATCAGTGAGATAATGCACAACACAGCCGAGCCAACTTCAAAACTAACCCACAATCTCCCTAGAGGATTGTATCTCTTAGCGTACCTGCCCTGTTGCGTCATGGAAAAAAGCTGAATCTATCACATATATTCATGCATTTAATAATCACACAGCATTAAAAGGTACCTTTAGAAAGCAAAGATAATATTCAAAACAGCGAAAGGATTTTAAACAAAAAATTCAAAGTATGCACAATAAAGTACTTCACACTTAATTTCAACAACCAACTTATGAAAACAAGTTTTGTACAAAATATGTTTTAATTCTCCGCCTTTGGACTACTGCCCACTTATGGACAACACTACAAATGCAGTAGCTCAAAACGGTGATTACATATATTCTCCTACGCCTGCGCTTGTTAGATATTTTTCTATCATGTGAGTATAATTACACTCTATTATTGACTAATATTCCACTGTTTTTCCCGTCTAGGTATATGGTTTGTAACCCTATTACATCAATCTGACCTTCTGGCAGATTTCACTCTATATACTTCAGGCTCCCGTACATGCAAGGACACACTCAACGCAGGCAAACCAGAATTAAACAGCTACACACACAACTACCCATACTAGAGAGCCCGATCAGCGGATCGATGGCCGAATGTCTTTCGTGCAACGCCCAATCAAATTACAACGTGCAATTACACGTGTAGGACTCTCCCAAACACACTCTCATTCATATTTTCCAACACTCCTTCTGATTGACCTGTAAATTTGGTCCTTTCTCTGCTAGCCTTTCAACATATAGAAAAAACCTGTAATTATACAAGACTATTGTCTGTTAATTAGTCCCTTTTTCTGCTGTCCTTTCAACATACAGAGAAATCCGTTATTATACAGGATTTTATTTGCCTGACTTCCCAGCTCTTTGCGGGCACCTTTTCCGCACCGCACTAAGCTATTACAGCTTACAGCTTTGGCTGTTATTGAAATGTTTGTGAGCTAATATGTGGAGAGACTAGATCAGGCGATGATTAAAACAAGGTACAAAGCCAGTTGTACAACTCTGGCTTCTGCTTTATTCTAGTATGGCCTGGTCCAGACTCTCCACGTAGTGCCCGTAGGTGTATTAACCAATTTTACTGTATGGGATCCTAATACTATGAGGTAGGTCAGCATGAGGTTTGTCATGCCACCCCTGTTGACACACACACGCGCACACACGCGCACACACGCGCACACGCGCACACACACACACACACACACACACACACACACACACACACACACATTTACACCTCTAATAGCTATCCCCTTTGCCTGTTCTGTGTCTTATCTCTAGGCTGCTCAGGGCTAGCCCTTTAAAGTTTCCAAGGGCCCATGACAAGCCAAATATCAATTAGAGGTCCTACAAGGTGATAAATCTAATGCTTTTAAATAATTTTCATCCACCGTTTTCATGGTTATTGTATAAATATTTCCTTTTTATTTTTTTGTGTTCATATAGTTTGAAAAGAGAATCTGATGGAGAGGGTAGGGACATGAATAAGTATGTAAATTGTGATACAATCAAGGAGTTAACCAATGTAATTTTCCCACAGAGTTAGAAAGTTTACATACGCCTTAGCCAAATCCATTTAAACTCAGTTTTTCACAATTCCTGACATTTAATCCGAGTAAACATTCCCTGTCTTATATCAGTTAGGATCCCAACTTTATTTTAAGAATGTGAAATGTCAGAATAATAGTAGAGAGAATGATTTATTTCAGCTTTTATTTATTTCATCACATTCCCAGTGGGTCAGAAGTTTACATACACTCTGTTAGTATTTGGTAGTATTGCCCTTAAATTGTTTAACTTGGGTCAAATGTTTCGGGTAGCCTTCCACAAGCTTCTCACAATAATTTGCTGGAATTTTGGCCCATTCCTCCTGACAGAACTGAGTCAGGTTTGTAGGCCTCCTTGCTCGCACACGTCTTTTTAGTTCTGCCACCAGATTTTCGATTGGATTGAGGTCAGGACTTTGCGATGGCCGCTCCAATACTTTGACTTTGTTGTCCTTAAGCCATTTTGCCACAACTTTGGAAGTATGCTTTGGGTCATTGTCCATTTGGAAGAGCCATTTGCAACCAAGCTTTAATTTCCTGGCTGATGTCTTGAGATGTTGCTTCAATATATCCACATCATTTTCCTTCCTCATGATTCCATCTATTTTATGAAGCGCACCAGTCCCTCCTGTAGCAAAGCACCCCCACAACATGATGCTGCCACCCCCGTGCTTCATGGTTGGGATGGTGTTCTTCGGCTTGCAAGCCTCACCCTTTTTCCTCCAACCATAACGGTGGTCATTATGGCCAAACAGTTCAATTTTTGTTTCATCAGACCAGAGGACATTTCTCCAAGATCTTTGTCCGCATGTGCAGTTGCAAACTGTAGTCTGGCTTTTTTATGGCGGTTTTAGAGTAGTGGCTTCTTCCTTGCTGAGCAGCCTTTCAGGTTATGCCGATATAGGACTCGTTTTACTGTGGATATAGATACTTTTGTACCTGTTCCCTCCAGCATCTTCACAAGGTCTTTTGCTGTTGTTCTGGGATTCATTTGCACTTTTCGCACCAAAGCACGTTCATCTCTAGGAGACAGTCTCCTTCCTGAGCGGCTGCGTGGTCCCATGGTGTTTATATTTGCATACTATTGTTTGTACAGAGTTACCTTCAGACGTTTGGAAATTGCTCCCAAGGATGAACCAGACTTGTGGAGGTCCACAATTTTCTTTCTGAGGTCTTGGCTGATTTCTTTTGATTTTCCCATGATGTCAAACAAAGAGGCACTGAGTGTGAAGGTAGGCCTTAAAATACATCCACAGGTACCCCTCCAGTTGACTCAAATAATGTCAATTAGCCAATCAGAAGTTTCTAAAGCCATGACATCATTTTCTGGAATTTTCCAAGCTGTTTAAAAGCACAGTCAACTTAGTGTATGTAAACTTCTGACCCACTGGAATTGTGATATACTGAATTAAAAGTGAAATAATCTGTCTGTAAACAATTGTTGGAAAATTTACTTGTGTCATGCACAAAGTAGATGTCCTAACTGACTTGCCAACACTATAGTGTGCTAACATGAAATCCTGGTTAAAAATTAGTTTTAATGACTTCAACCTAAGTGTAAGTAAACTTCCGACTTCAACTGTAGGTGTTGTCTTTTCCAGGATAATATATAATTTTATCTATTTTACTAAACTTTAGTTTGAAATTTGTATTTTCCATTTCTTTGGTATCTGAATGAGCAAGTTTATTTTTTCTAATTTATTTTTTTAAGGGGCCAATTCTGAACAGGTTGCATAATTAGGTTTTAAACCCAGATAATTGGAAAAATTATTTAAGCCTTCAATAAGGCTGTGAAGAGAGGATAATTGAGGACTTAATGGAAAATTTGTATCATCTGCATACATGAACACTTTGGATTCCAATCCCTTAATTTCCAGTCCTTTAATATTACCATTGGCTCCCAGAATCTCTATTGCTATGATTTAGATATGGAGATAATGGACATCCTTGTTTAACCCCTCTAAACAGCTGTATACCATCTGAATTTTGACTTTTATATGTAATATCTAGCCTAACTTTATCAAAGGCTTTTTAAAAATCTGAGATAAAAAGTAAACCAGGTTTTTTTTTTTTTTTTTTTAATCATATTATTCTATAATTTCCAACAATTGCCGAATATTTTCACCAATATATTTTCCTTGAAGGAATCCTGTCTGATCATTAGGGGTGTAACGGTACACGTATTCTTACCGAACCGTTCGGTACATGGCTTTTGGTTCGGTGCACGTTGTGAGCCGAATGAATAGTCTTACTTTAACCAAGCACATACAGTACTTTTTTTTTTTTAATTCAAAACTCCGAGTTGCCCCCTAAGACATAACTTTCGCAAAGAGCCGGATGTTTTTAGTTCAGCCCATGAGCACAGCAACTGAATTAATGCTGCATTTGTTTTCTATTTCATTTACAACTAGGAATCCCGATATCTGACTAGGGAAAATGAAATAAAACGCCCTTCCAACTAGGAGTTCCATGTCGGAAATCATGGATTGGGAAATCAACAACCCCGAATAGGAAGAACTTGACATCACATCATCATGGCAGCTCACACCGCGACCCACATTGTGAACAGTAAACAAATGATTTTTAGACATTTTTATCTTTTACAACGCTTCAGCTTTCATGTTTCAGCATGAAATGCTTTTGTATCAGCCATTAGGGTTGTTACGATACCAGAATTTTAAACTTCGATACGATACTAGTATAAAAAACCGATGCTCGATACCTCTTTCGATACCACGGCACACAAAAAAAAAAAAGTCCTAGGCACACAAAATAGGATACATTTTAAAAAAATTATTATTAACAACCTGCACACAGTGCTGGTACAGAAAAAATCACTGAACACAGAACAAGATTAATATTATTATTACTATTCTTAAATGTTTTCCCTACCTTGTAGGCCTACACATTATTTATGTAGTTATTATTGCTTTTAGTATTTTTTTTTTTTTTCTCTAATGTTGCTTCAATTGTAAACACAGTACAGTCTCAGTGGGTTTCCTCTGTAAACAAAGGATAAATAAAATAAAACAAGAACATTCCAATTGCAAGGGTCTGGGTGTCCTTTGCAGCTTCTCTCTGGTGCTATATGAGAGAAAATCCATATTTAGATTTGATGGTATAATTATATATAACTTAAATTCCATGTATTTTTATACAATTAAAATTAATACAACTTTCTGTCAGGTCCAACATCTCTGGCAGTAATCAGTGCGCAAGATCAGCCAGCTATTTTACGTTAGCTAACGTTGGGTGAAACTAATTTTGGATAAATGTGTAACGTTATGTCGTCAGCTCAGTTGTCAGTGCAACCCCGTTACCTTACTTAGGCTAATGTAGTTGGTGTCGTTAAGGAACACACAACATAGCAAGCCAGCTAGTTAGATGCTAGCTTGCTCTGAGAAAAAAAAAGCTAGGCTAGTTAACGTTATAGCTGCTAACGTTAGCTCGCTCGGGGGAAACTTTCTGAGCTCATCAGCATCACATCGCAACGTCATTCATGACAATAACTGTACACTTATTAAATTATATTAACTCAACATTACCTCTCTCAATTCTTTGGAGAGATCAGGGTGCCGGTCCTTCAAATGCTTTGCCAAATTTGCAGTATTCCCTCCTCTTGTTGGCACCGTTTTGAAGCACCTTTTGCAAATCGGCTTTTGAAAATCTTTCGCCTTTCCTTCTGCATCCACCTCATAGGCAAAATATTGCCAAACAGCACTCCTACTATTTTCTTTTTCAATTTACGTTAGTTCTGGAGCTGGACTTGCCATGACTAACTCTAGCTAGCTTCTTGAATAACAGTCGCTGTTGACGGGTCGCTGGCTGTTCTGTAATTACTTAAACCTAAGTGTATGTAAACTTCCGACTTCAACTGTACATACCGCTAGAAAGTTCAATCAATGTGCCTCGAGAGCACCCTGATAGACCCGAATAAAACCAAATAAAATTACAAATATGACACAGCCTATAACATAATAATAACATAACATTACAAATTTCATAACACATTGGAAATAAAAGACTGAATCATGATAAACAACAACAGATATATTGTAGTTAAATAAAAATTTTATTTTTTCATTTTTCAAATTTGATACCTAATCTGTATAAAATTTTACTTAGCTTTAACCCTATTAGCTTTGGCTCATTAGAGGCAATTTTCATTAATTTTCTACTCGTCTCATTAAAGTGTCAGTATCTCAAAAACTATTCACTGCACATCTAAAGCTCAAATTAAAGAAGAGGCTGTACCATTCAGAAATTTGCAACGGAATAAATATTTGTCAGAATCGTCACATAAAGTAGCCTATATTGCCTACATAATACGCATGATTGTGACGTTGATGACAACCAGTAGGGGGCCACCGTGGATAGGGATAATGAAGGTGGTTTTGTTTGTAACATTTTGCACTTAGAAACGTATCGTACTTGCTCAGCTAACGGTAACCTTCGGGCCGAAACATACCTCACGGAAATACGCAAACTGTTTTCCTTTTGCCATGACATTTGTCAAAGACAAACCAGAGAGTTGCATCGAGGGACGCTATAGCAGGCAATTATACTAAACAATTTTCTTTCAATTTGTGCTTTCCTCTGGTTTGTCTTTCACAAATGTCATTGGAAAAGAAAAACTGTTTGCGTAGCTCGAAGCGTCCACGTTTGCGTATTTGCGTGAGGTATATTTTCGGCCCTTTCTCCCAGTGTGTGCACTGTACAGACCTGGCTAGCTGACAAAGCACATAGGCTAAGTTTTAACTCAGCTTGCCATGCTTATGTTCAGGTTATAACGTTAGGTTGCTATATCTGCCCATATGCAGAAGGTCTGTAAAAATCACATGTGATCATACTTGCAAAGTTTTATAAAAAGTCTGTCTATGTTAATTAGTATTATATTATATATTTGTATTTAGCCCTATTCGGACGGGATACATTTTCAGGACAATGTCTGTAAAGCAATTGTTATCACAGGATGTCTGTAATGTTAATGACCGATTCGGAATCGGACGGGATAAAGTATCTCTGTAATCAGTGTCTAGAAATGCAGAGCTGGGAGTGTCTACTCCATCACACACAAAATGTTCCATGCATCATAACGTTATACATAGCTATGCTTGATCTCCATATGGGCAGATTTAACGTAAGCAACCTAACATTAAAACTGAGCTAACGTTATGCTGGCTAGAAATGTCATCTTAAAACTATAACTCTTCAACTGTGTTGTGGTCGGATTTAGTCTAACGTTACATTCTGCCAAAACTATATTCAGCAAAATATCTGGCTATTTTAATGACAAACTAATGTAACGTTAACATTGTCCGAACGTTGCATTACTTGCCACTGTTATGGTTCCGTGTGGGGCTTGTAGCTAATGTTAATAGCTAGCTAACGTTAACGTTAATTGATAGCTCCCACGGTGTGGTGCTTGTAGCTTCGTTAACGTTACAGACAATATTGTGGACATGTCTGAAAGCTGTAATGTTAGTAGGCCTAGCTAAGTTAACATAAATTTGTTTTTATCTCGCTAGCGAAGTTAGATAGTAACGTTAGCTGTATTTTTTCTAGCTTTGTCACTCAGTAATGGTAGCGAGCTAGCTAAGTTAGCTAACGTAACAGTTGCTGCTGTTTGGTCAGAGTTGCGTGGAACTGCTGTCATCACTGATCTGGCAAAATATCTTTTAAGCAAAATAACGTTAACCACCTTGCTCTCGAGTTGATTTGCCCATAACGTTACTTCTTGTGATTCAGAAAGATGTTAAACGTAAAATTCAAAACTCGCTTTGGACTTTCAGGTTAACAATAGGTAACGTTAACGTTAGCCTATGGCTGGTTTTTGTGCAGTGGAAGATGAGAGCTTCAAAGACAGAGCGAGAAAGAAATCTCGCATTGCACGAGACTGTTGTAACTGTAGTTTGAACTTATTTTTTATTAGCATTCGGTTGCTAGCAAATTTATGCCCCAATGTTAAGTCAATGGAGAATATACACTACTCACAAAAAGTTAGGGATATTTGGCTTTCGGGTGAAATTTATGGAAAATGTAAGTTCACGCTACAGTGATATTATACGTATCATGAAGGTAGGGCATTTAAGTAGAAGCATGCAATGGTGATTTCCTCATCTCAAACAATTTATTGAAACAAAAGCCAACAACAGTGGTGGGTATACCACAACAAAAATGTCAATGTCTCAATAACTTGTCATGTGCCCTTGAGCATCAATTACAGCTTGACAACGACGTCTCATGCTGTTCACAAGTCGACTTATTGTCTGCTGAGGCATGGCATCCCACTCTTCTTGAAGGGCGGCCCTCAGGTCATTGAGGTTCTGGGGTACAGAGTTACGAGCCTCTACACGGTGAGTCAGCTGATCCCATAGGTTTTCTATGGGATTCAGGTCTGGAGAAAGTGCAGGCCACTCCATTTGAGGTACCCCAGTCTCCAGCAGCCTTTCCCTAATGATGCGACCTCGATGAGCTGGAGCATTGTCGTCCATGAAGATGAAATTAGGCCTGTGTTGTTCATGCAGGGGCACAATGACTGGATTAATGATGTTATTCAGGTAGTATGGGCTTGTCACTGTACCATTCACAAAGTGTAGGGCAGTTCTGTATTGACTAGACACACCTGCCCACACTGTAACACCGCCACCACCAAAGGGTCATCTGGTGACAACAGTGGCTGATGCATAGCGCTCTCCTTGACGTCTCCAACATCGTTGGCGGCCATCATTTCTGCTCAACGTGAATCGACTTTCATCAGAGAACAGCACTGAGGCCCACTGGTCCCTCGTCCAGCGTAAATGCTCCCTGGCCCATGCAAGACGATGACGCCTGTGCCTGGTGGTGTGGTCAGGTAGCCTTGCAGGTCGTCTAGCACGCAGACCACGCTGATGTAAACGGTTTCGAATGGTCTGACGTGACACTTGGGTGCCTCTCACCTCCCTTAAATGTGCCTGGAGTTGAGTGGCATTCATCATCCGGTTCCGCAGGGCACTGTTCACAATGAAGCGGTCATCAGTGTGGGATGTGGCCAAAGGACGTCCACTTCTATGCCTTTCTGTGACTCTTCCAGTCTCTCTGTATCTCTGTTGCAACCTGCTGATGACACTCTGTGACACTCTAAGCTCAGTGGCCACTTCCCTCTGAGAACATCCTGTTTGAAGCCTCGCAATGGCGAGGTACTGTTGATCAATTGTTAGGTGTCGTCTTGGTCTCATGATGTCAAAATGTGAACAGCATGATGAAGAGGACTGTTTAAATACCAATTCTAATTGAACCAGGAAATTTATTGGTCGATTCATGGATCAAACACCTGTTGTGAATTTTGCCGTTCAGCTCCTTGTTAGAGAACAGCAAGTTGTGCAAAAAGTACTGAAACATTGAATAGTTGGACATGTGCATTCAAAAGTTTAGAGAAGGTCAAATTAATTTCACCTGTAAAGGTTATAGTGCATTTTAGGTTCATCCTGAAATTTCACCCGAAAGCCGAATATCCCTAACTTTTTGTGAGTAGTGTATTTCCGGTATTGTAGAATTATAAATGTTTATTTGAAAACTGTACAATAAACAGAAATGTCACCCGTCAAAAGCACGCCCGACATATCGCTATGTCTACTTTAGCGATTCCAGTTGTAGAATTTGAGCTAGATCGTTGGAAAAAAAGTCTTAATCTAAATGCTAATTTTTTCATGTACTTAATTGTATGAAAACAACTTAACAAATCTTTCCCATATTTGTTTTATGTTGAGATATTGATGAGTTGATCTGCCAAGTGGCTTGCTAATTGGTGCTAAAACAGCTGAGATATTGACGGGCGAAATTTGGGTTTTAACATTTAAGTTGCAACCAAAACCAAACTAATGTCTGGTAAGACTTGTTTAATTCTTTGAGCAATGTATGTTGCTAGTATTTTTGCATCACAACACTGTAACGTTAGTGGGCGCCAATTTTTAAGGTAGACTGTGTCTTTATACTGACCTTGTGGGTCTTGTTTTAGTAATAATGAAATTATGCATACTTTTTGTGTATCTGATAACCTTTACAAAAGAATAGTTAAAACATGTGTGTAGAGGATCCTTGATATCTTCATAAAAGACTTGCTATATTTCAATAGGAAGGCCATCATGACCTGATGTTTTATCTGGTTGAAAGGGGTAAATGGCTTTCTTTAATTATTTCTCTGAAATTAGACCCTCACATGACTTTCATTGTGCTGTCGAGAGCTTCTTAGTATAGTTTTTTGGGAAGAAGTCCTCACCTCTTTCATCAGAAAGTGTAGCCAGTTTATTTTTTTTAAATATTTCCCTGAAATACCAAAACAAAATCTTAGTGTAAACCTTGGCTCACAGGTGTCCTTTGATAGGAAGCTAAAGGAAAGGATGCTATTCATCCCAGCTGTGCAGGGCTGTACTGTGGAAAGCTTACAGTCTGCACCAGATCTGGGCAATAAAGTTTATTTTTATAGTTGTCCCTTTCATACTTCTAGAACATTTTGGTCTAATGGCCTTTCCACAGTTAACGAGAAAAAGATCACAAGCCTTTGCCGAGAAAATGATTTCTTTCAGTTCCAGCGAACCAAACTTCTAAAGCAGGTTCATTATGGGCCAAGAAACAGCCTCCAGCCTTGCCACCATGTACGAAAATTCCTTGAGATCTAGACACAGAGGCCAGGAGTTCTGAGCTGTCTGCTGATAGCCTACACTCCTCACTGTCCCATAGGAACCTGGCCGACGTGGACAAAGACGGGCAACTGAAGGCGGATGAGTTCATCCTGGCCATGCACCTGGTGGACATGGCCAAAACTGGCCAGCCGCTGCCCCTGACATTACCTGCTGACCTGTTGCCCCCCTCTCTCAGGTAGATGGCCGTTGGTAATGCTGGCTGGCGAACTGAACAGACTCCATCGCCCTGTCAAACTTGCTTTAATTTCTATTTTTATCACAACCAGCATTATATAAATTGTCTACCTAGAAAAGCCTGGACTTAGTTAATATGCTCTATGAGAATAATTAATAGAGGGGAAGAGCTCAGAGGCCAAATGAGGCCGCCGGGGAAATCAATGGAGAGGCTTCCAGACATGCTTTCACCAGAAGTGGCTTCTGGCAGTATACTCATGACAAATTTCATATGATTTCCCTTATGCATTGGAAGACTGATTTCCCTTATGCATTAGAAGACTGATTTATTAATGTCTGTATTTTCATATGCGCGAAAATGTGTGTGTGTGTGCGTGTAAAATTTGTTGTACTTTGGTTGTTTTCCAGAGTTGTGAAATCTAGTGATTCAGTGAATGGGACAGTGCCACCCCTCTATGTTGGAATCCCAGAGGAACTGGAGGCAGAGCCCCCACAGAAGGCCAAACCCAATGGTACACATGCACGCACACATGTACACACGCACATACACACATGCACACATTAAAACAGTTGCTATAGTTGTTTCATCTGTAACCTGTCATGGATTAACATCTTTATTAAAATAAAGTGTTTAGTGACTGTTCAGTGAAACAGTCTTGTTTAATATTTCTTGTGCGCAATCCACAATGTGGTGCTGCATCTAAAATGAGGTCAAATGTATCGGCCGTAGGGCAGTGCAATCTACACAACTGAAACAAAATTAACTGCTATTTTGATTGGACAGTTCACCCATTTTGAAGAATTTGATACTATTTTGGGGGTAGGTAAAACTATGTTAAGCTGTAGTTATGCTGTCCTGGGGACCTATCTTACACCTGGCGCTAACCCAAACGCAAGTGTCTTTGCTATCTTACACCCGGCGCAGGGTTCATTATAACGCCTAGCGCTCACGTCGTTTAAATACCATGTAGGGTGTTCACACATTTATTTTTGCTTTCAATCTAGATTAAAGGATATACTGTATGTCCATGACATAGAGAATTATTCATTTTTATTACATAAACCTATATATCATTCTTTTCAGAATTTCAGGACCAATGAAATGGAAAAATTGATCACACAATTAATATCCGATGGCGGATTAAATCAAATATGACCGCCATAAAAAAGAAATTGGTCTTTGATAAATGCTGTGTTAGGTTTTTGTGTATTAATGCTAAGCATAAAACTTATACATAATACAGGTATAATGAATTAATGGTATCAGCTGAAAACTTAAGATTCATATACTTTAAAGGTAGTACATCTCATTTTAAGCTTTTTGTAGTCTGAAAAATGAATGGCTGCTAATGGGATATATGGCTTATATCCAATTATGGCTCCCTCCTTGGCTATTTATTAAAAAAAGAATTATGTCAATAGCCTACACTACTGTATAAAGTGTATCAAGTTAAATTTCAAATAAATATATACAGTATTACAGTATAGTATTAGTAATGAATAGGTTAAATTATAGCTTCTAGGATGTGCACCCACTGGTTATAGAACGTGAGAAAACAGTATCGGTCAAGGTATTCAAAAATAACTGACGCTCCAACGAGCTAACATATAGAATGTCACAGCTGAGGGATGCTTCACGCCAGAGTAGTTTCACCGGGCTGATGTGTATCTTTTCTAGATGAAATCCGCGGATTACAAAGCAAACCTGGGTCTAAATATATATGTACATACGTAGAAAACAAGTTGAATTTAATTGAAAACTTGCCCCACAGATGATCCGATTACAATTACGTCGCATATCTTCCAAGTGTCTCCTTAAAATCGCCACAGGAAAAAAATCTCCGAAGTGACGAGAAGTGGGTATAGACCAATAGGAAGTCAAAATGCTTAAGATACAGGTGACGGGTCCATTAAATTAATTACTATTGGTCCAAACCGCGGAAATGGCAAGAAAGAGAGGTTGGAAATAGTTGAAAATCACGAGAGATAGGGTTTAGAACGGCGCTGCTGAAAGCGGTAGTGAGTAGCGACGGTAACGTACATCGAAAACAAGTACACAGAGCCAGTACTATAATACAAATGGACATGTATGTTGACTTATTTAAGACAAAATATTCCAAAAATTTATTTTTTAATTGTGATTAAGTAGCGCAACCCTGGCCAAACTCAGTTTTCTCACGTTCCATGACCAGTGGGTGGACGCCCTATACCATGTATTCTTGCGCCCGTTGTAAGTGAACTGGGTGTGTTGGTCACATATAGCCTATTCCTTGATCACACTAAACACGCACGAGCATGTCTGTTTCGCCATCATATAAGCAATCTGCCAAGGTGGAAAAGCAGGCTTTTAAAGGGAATGGGATATGACATTTTGATTGGTTTATTGCATGTCACACCCCAAGACACACCTATAATTAATGAAGAGACTAGGTTCAGCCCATTTGCACATTGCCCCGTGCTTAGCGCTCAAAAAACACGCCGTCTAAATAGCAAAAGTGGACTTGGACATGCCCTGAATGCACTTAACGCCATGCGCTTAGAACAAGCGCTAAAATCGCCAAGATAAAGCCCCTGGTCTTACCGTTGTAGCTAAATTATAGTAAATCCTGAATTGGAGCAATGCTAACAGTTAGCATCTTGCCATTGGATATAATCCCCCAGGCTAACTTGCTTTAAATAACTGCCTAAATCCAGTGTCCAGCGCATAAACTGCATGGATGTAGACTGGAAGATGGCTCGCTAGTGTTAGTCTGCCTAGTGTTGGTCTACTTCTCATCAAAGTAATCTGCGAGTAGGCGTGTTTACACATTTTCCGTCGCGTCACAGTCAGTCTTCCAACAAGCTGTTTTGTCCACAGAACTGTAAGAACTAGAAAGGCTTGCAGTTTTTTCTCTGATTGGCCGAGAAAAGTCACGTGAACATGGTCATTCTGGCCCTTTTGCACAGTGCCGCTGCTCTTAGCCAGAGACACTGCTATGCTAAATTAGTGACATTTATGTTGTCATGTTGGCCAGTCAGAGGCCGTGGAAAAAGTGCAGTATTGAGAAGAAAGTTGCCTTTCTCACGATAGTTTTAATACATTTCTGTGGTATGCTCTCTTGGTTGCTTGCTTGCGGCAAGATAAAAAAAATAAAATAAAGTTAGATAGCTCCCGGTTCAGTTAAACTGAAGCTGTTTTGCTGGCCTTGGACTTCTTCTACTAGTAGCCTAATGGGTGAGTCACAATAGCTACTGATTTTTTACCGGCTTGCCATAGCCAATTTTAGCGTCTTTCAGCAAATGATTTTTTTACCGTGACAGTAGATAGTAGGCTAATCCTTTTCAGATGTAGCCTACCGTGGGGTGGCAGCAGTAGCCGAGCGCTATGAGCAATTACAACTGGCTACTAAGATATACGCCAGTGCCTTGTGTGTATGATATTAGCTAACGGACATTATATTAATGTCAGTATTTCCCCTACCATACAATAGGCGGGGCGGCACTTGCCCGCCTGAAAATATAAAATACTGATAATTAGTGTTTTGAATCCCGGCAATTCGTGACCACGCACAGAAGAATGGATTTGTTTCGGTTACGTTAACACCCCCGTTAACAATCGCGGTCATGTCATCGCACCACCCCGCCTACCAAAACAACCTGGGGGAAACACTGAATGTGTTGTGTATATTTATTTTTCGGTTGAAAAGCACGCATTTCGATGCTGCTTGCTGCATTGTTACGTGCTGGGTGGTGGTATGTTTGTGTTGGGGGAAAGCTTGGTTAGTTTGTTCATGTTTATATTGCTTATGTTTGTATTGTTTTGTTTATATTGCTCTGTAATATAATTTATATTGTAGCCTGTTGTCCACGCGTGTATTAGATAGATGTATCTATTATGTGTACATGTGAATCAACTTAAGTGTAAGTAGTATAATACTTGAAACTGACTTTCCTATGCTGCACCTAACCTTGTGTACACATGTATTTACTACAAATTCCTGAGCACCGCCACTGAATAATTAAGCCCCCCGTAGCACCAGCAAGAAAAATAGCTGGCGCCGCTGTTGAGTATGATAGTTAATTACACTGGATGAGAACGTTAAGTAGGCGAAATGTTCTCTAAATGTAGTGTACTTTAAATCCCTGAATGCTCTGATTCGGTCGCAGCCAATGTAAAAAATTAATGGAGTTTTTGCCTCTGGAACCTAAGCCCCTTGCCCATGTTTCCACTCTAAAAAGCCTACTGTTACGCAGTCTACACAATTGCCATAAGCAGCAGGTGCCTCATAAAAGGAAACTACATTGTAGTTTATCTAGTCTATCGCCCCAATAATGTAGCTAACCCCGACCACTGATTACCCTATAGAGTACTCAAGTGAGTACGTCAGTCATGGGCGGAGTCTGGTTTCGGAAGTAAATTCCCTATGGAAGATAGAATGGGCTTCGGAGACTATCGACTATTTCTTGAAATCTGATTTATAGAATGAGCCGAAACGTTCCTAGATTAGCCTGTGTGGTACAAGGATATATTCCATATATCGCATGTTCCAATTTTTTTTTTTTTAAAGTGATGCATTAATGAATGTAGTTCGACTTGTAATCCACTTTAACGGACTACATATCCAGTACTGCAACGCACGGGTGGTTCTCGACCAATAAGATATCATCTCGTCTGTCTGACTGTGGCAGATGGGAGTAGGCTACTGCCGCTGAACGTTAGCTTGCTAAGGAGAGAAGCCCGCCCGACAAGGTCAGAAACAATGCTACGGTTAACCACATAAAGAAATTCTAGCTTTTAGTCCTTCAAGCTAGCTAGCTAACGTTAGAAAAAAAGTGTTTAAAAACGGAGTTGTGTGCTACTGCTGGCTAACTTTTCTCAGAATATTGAATGAATGTAATGTATTAATGAATTACCCTTTTATTGTAATTATACCAATGAAATGAATGGACTCAAAACAGTTATAGAAAAATAAACATGTGTATTTACTTCTTTTCTTCTTGGTTGGTTGTTTTAGATAGTTAGAGTTTGCAATATGATAGCAATGATTTAATATGCAAATATTAGTTCCAATAGATTCTAGGTATTTCTAAGCATATTTTGAATTACTGAGTATAATAGTTGTACTATACCACCAATAACAATACAACCACTTTTAGTTTAGAACTCCAATGTATAGAATAATAGAAATCACGATACCAATACCAATTACAGATATTCTAATACAGAGTATCAATGTAATTCAGTGTAAATACACGTTCACAACACAAATGTAAACTGTTTTGATCTCAGTATAAACGTTACTAAATCAAAAATATTTACAGCAACAAAATATTGAATTCGCTTTTAGCTCAATAACACTAGCTTTGAAGCTACTGAGGAATAAACTGTACGGTCCATGAGAAACACAATCGCTAATGCTAATGCGAAAGTAATGCAGAGATACCTAAACCAAAACTAGCAGGCTATTACAGTGATGGCAGCTAGCCAGCTAACGTTAGCCACGGCAGCTCACGGTAAAACTACTAGCATACAATGCACTGATAAAATGCACTGGATTTGTACGACAACGTCTTCCAAATTATCACGGCAATAACTTAAAAAACAAATGCAACAACCAAATGTTATCGAGTGGATAACCGCTGTAGCTCTTACTGTTTCTTTTTCAAAAGACTGAAATGCTCCTGCTTGCTTTCTCTGCTCTCACTTTTTTAGATCTCCCGGCCGATATCCTTTGCACTACTCTCGTTTTTTCCCTACGTCCCACCTTTACACAATTCCGGTTGGATGTACAACAGACAGACATGACCAATTACCAATAAAGAGATTAGAAAGTAAATTCAGAGTAATAGAGTACTCAAGTGAGTACGTCAGTCATGGGCGGAGTCTGGTTTTGGAAGTCAATTCCCTATGGAAGATAGAATGGGCTTCGGAGACTATCGACTATTTCTTGAAATCTGATTTATAGAATGAGCCGAAACGTTCCTGGATTAGCCTGTGTGGTACAAGGATATATTCCATATATCGCATGTTCCAATCTTTATTTTTTAAAGTAATGCATTTATGAATGTAGTTCGACTTGTAGTCCACTTTAACGGACTACATATCCAGTACTGCAACGCACGGGTGGTTCTCGACCAATAAGATATCATCATCTCGTCTGTCTGACTGTGGCAGATGGGAGTAGGCTACTGCTGCTGAACGTTAGCTTGCTAAGTAGAGAAGCCCGCCCGACAAGGTCAGCAACTGCGCTACGGTTAACCACATAAAGCAATTCTAGCTTTTAGTCCTTCAAGCTAGCTAGCTAACGTTAGAAAAAAGTGTTTAAAAACGGAGCTGTGTGCTACTGCTGGCTAACGTTATATGACAACATCTGGAGACAAGGCTGCACGTTCGTAGGGAATTATGGGACGTGGAGTTCTTAAGCAATTCCAGCGCTGGTATGTTCACAAAAAAAATACTAAAACGTAAAATATACTTGAAGCTGGTCCAGAAAAACTACATAGTTTGCGAACGGGCGTTATATTGAACAATCAGGGAAATTGACGGTAAGACATAATCAGTAGAAATGGTTTAAAAGTAAGCTTTAGTTAATGCCTACGCTCTAAATTAATGGGGAATTTACTTCCGAAACCAGCGTGATGTTGTCACTTGAGTAGTCTATAAAGGTGAGGTGTACTCGCCACGTGTATGACATGTATCTTTCAACCAAACTATTTAAATCTAACAATAAGCTTTATTTAACCACGTTAAATTGCTTGTCATGAATTGTAGTTATTTGTACTACAACTACAGATTTTACCAAGGCTACAGCTACGTATATAATCACAACACTCCACCTAAACAAGACGTTGGATTACGTTTGCAATGACGTTTTTTTTTTGTTGTAAAACTCTTATTGTTTCTGCCGTTTTAGCAACTAAATGTGAGGAAAGGTCTTCAGTCTACTTGAATGAATCGTTTTTTATTGACTGCTGCGTCAGTAATGAGATAACGTTAATGTTCTAGCGCCCTGCAGTGCAACAGCGGATAGTTTATTTTGCATTAAAGATGGAAAATACACACAACAATCTTGTAACCTAGTGCAGTTTAATAATGTATATTAAATTACAAAGTCCACTGTTGCAATTCAATATTGCTAGCAACTTGAAGTGTGATGTTTCATTTTTCCCCCTGGCTGTCACGAGCGGAGCTGTGGATAGGTAACCCTCCATTGTAGTGGCGTGCGGCGCCGTGCATATGCGCATTGCGCAACATAAATTTATACCGTGGGCACGGTATTACAGGGAAAGGCTTACGGTTCAGAACCGTGGTTGCTTGATACCGCGGTATACCTTAGGTATACCGTTACATCCTTACTGGAGACAAGGCTGCACGTTCGGAGGGAATTATGGGACATGGAGTTTTTAAACAGTGCCAGCGCTGGTATGTTCACAAAAACAATACTAAAACATAAAATATACTCGAAGCTGGTCCAGAAAAACAACATAGTTTGCGAACGGGTGTTATATTGAACAATCCGAGAAATTGACGGGAAGACATAATCAGTAGAAATGGTTTAAAAGTAAGCTTTAAGTAATATCTACGCTCTAAATGAATGGGGAATTTACTTCCGAAACCAGCGTGACGTAGTCACTTGAGTACTCTATACAACCTCGTACATGGGCTATAATACAGGCGCTTTTATGCATTTGTGTCAATGTAACATTGGGGGGGCAGAAAGGGCTTTTTCAGATATGATGCCTGTGCTTCATATAAAATGTAACCTGCATCATGGGAAGGGTTGCCGCACATGGATTTTCTGCATTGTCAGGCAAAACAAAAGTTGTCACCTTTTTGGGCCCTCACCAGTTTGCACCCCTGATATGAAGATAATGACAGGGTGGAATTTGTCGTTGAACGATACTTCAAGACGGAATATACTGATTTAGAATTAGAATAAGCATTACTGTTCTCACGAGGAGTTATCCTAAAAGTTACCGACTCTCTTACCGGATGTTCTTAATCCTAAACAACGACATCATATATAGTAATTTCAGCGAAAATATCATCCTTGTGCACTCGGTAATCATATATTAATTTTCGTTTCCAACAGCGACGCTTGTAAAGCTGTTGTTAAACCTTATTTGAGTGGATTTAGGCAGTTATTTTAAAGTTAGACGGGGGGAAATTATATCCAATGGCTAGATGCTAATTTTTAGCATTGCTCCAATTCAGGATTTGCTATAATTTTGCTGCAACGGTGAGACCAGCACAGCTTAACATACTATTTCGGGGGTAAGTAAAACAATATCAAATTCTTAAAAATGGGTGAACTACCCCTTTAAGAATAAAAATTATACTGCTACTTTGCAAACACGTGAATATATGGTCAAAACTGGCACTGATGCCACCTCAACATTTCAACCAAAGTAATAAATGTTGCTTCCACTCACATTGTGTTGTGATGTCAGCAATCACATAGAAAGGTTACTCTTTGGTAAGCATGTCCAAAAGGATACACAGATTACAAACTAAAATTGCTTTTATTAGCTCATTTATTATGCTGAAAATACAAATAAATGGATAATTACAAGCCATTACTATAATGTACATTCTGGACTTTAATGTTTGACTGAGGTGACGGTCATTCTCAGAAATTTAATTATTACGTGGAGTGTTTGATTTGCATAGGGATAATTCCATCCTACAATTTTTCATCCCTGTTATTTGCACATCCATTTGCTAAAGGCTGTAGTTGTGAAATTCATTATTCATTTGCACATTCTCTGATACACGCAAGCTCTTCTTTTTTCTGTTTTCTTCCTCATCTTTTTTGTCTTCTGTCCTATGTCCTGCCTCCCCTTCATTTTCTTCTCCTCTTCTGTCTCCTCCCATCTTCATAGTATTTATCTATTCTTTGTGTAGTAACCAGACAGTTTGTTCATGTAAGAGTGAAAAATCCATATGAAGGCCTACTGCTGATACTAGGCGTTCTGTGTATGTGCGTGTATGTGTGTTTTTGTGTGTGTTTGTCTGTGCGTCCGTGTGTGTGTGTGTGTGTGGGCGCGGATCTCAGTGTCGTTTGAGGACAAGCTGAAGGAGAACTTCCAGCGGGGAAACGCAGAGCTGGAGAAGCGTCGGCAGATCCTCCAGGAGCAGCATCGCAGGGAGGAGGAGCGGCGGGCGCGGAAAGCTTGGGAGGAGCAGGAGTGGAGAGACAGGGAGTTGCGTGAGCAAGAGATGAAGAGGAAGGCAGAGGAGGAGAGGAGGCTGGAGCGTCAGCGTGAGGCGGAGAGGCAGAAGGAGGAGGAGCGACTGAAGGAGCTGGAGCGAAAAGAGGTAAGTTTCAGGGTTTGCCTTGTTTTAGTACTTCTGTAAGTGTTACAGCCATACATGGAGCAAATGCTGTGCATAAAACTATTTATTTATTTATTTTTCAGTTATTATTTTTAAGTAGATGTGTGTCGGGGAAGTGAGGTTTAAGGAAAAATGCGTTTATTTTTCTGAATCCAGCAGTTCTAACACTCAATGCCCTTGTTAAAATGGCCAGCACTCTGAATACTGAACACAAGTGGTGTTGTGTGCTAAAACCCCTCACTCAACCATACATTTCATTATATTTAATGGATTTAATTTAATAATTATTATTAAAAAATTTCAATCATCAATTAAATCGCCGAATTCGTTGATAGGTCAGTCGAACAGTAACCTGGTGGATCAACCAACAAGTCAAAACAAAGTCTAAATCAGGTCTTTAGATTAAACAATTTTATTACAGGAAAAATCGTCAATTAGAGTAATGAATTGGAATCGTACATTCATTAATGAACGTAGGCTCACTGCTTATACTTTACAAAAAGGAAGACCAGATTAATACAGATGGTAAATTGAAGTTACCAGAAAAGAGAGAGAGATCAACCATAACTTGCCAGAACAATCCAATTTCAGCACAGGATGAATAAAAGAAATGCCAGCAGTCACGAGTTTACCAAACTAAAGAAAAACTTCTCTGTCTGTGGACTCCAGGAATTCTGCAGCGCTCCCCTCACAGAACTTTCCCGCTCCACAGCCCCCAACTTAGTTCGCCAACAAAACAAAAAAAGACCCCAGTAAGAAAAAGCCAAGTCTCTCCTTCAGCTCCAACATAAAAACCTTTCTGCCACCCGCATTGAGGGGGCCTGAGCCTGATTGGGTGATGTGAGGTAAATTTGGAAGGAGGGGGTTGGGGATCAGATTCCTTTATGGCCAGGATGGCTCTTTCAATAGCTGACAAATTCACTTATTAATGAATGTGCCCTTATGTTGCTCAAAACAGGGCTAAGCATCATAAAATTATTATTAAAATATGCAGGGTTTTAACACATCTACTTTAACAGGGTTTTAAATCCAAACATCGGCATTCTAACAGGTGATTTCACTCAACTTGAGTACTTCATCAGAAAGGGACGTTTGCTCCTGCTTTTAACAACAGAAGTTGAATCATTTTAGTACAATCATTAAATCTGTGCAGTTTGTGTAATATTTAATTTGGGCAAAATATTACCTCCATGTGAGAAGACCAGTGGTAACACCCTGGCCTATGCTTGAACCAGGAGTTGCGCCAAAAATGTAAATTACAAACTGGCAGACTTAACAACCATTACCTACATCAACCTTAAGACTTTCAATTGATGATTTCAATTGAATGTAACAGATTTGCATTCAACATTTAAAATGGAAAAGGAGACCATGTGGCCATGTGGTATTCTCTGGCCATGCTAGGCCCTGGATTCCGTAAATATCTTTGTGTTCTGGTGTTTCTCCTCAAAAGGAGACAAGGCACCCTGACCACATTAAGATTTATATCATAGATAAGCCAGCGCCTCAGCGTGACTTAATTGCCTTTGTGCCTGTGGACTTGGGGGCAGAGAGAAACGCAGATCAGGTCAGGTCAGCAGAGCAGGCCTCTTGATAACCTCTAGTACTATTGAATGGACTATGACCAAGTTTGCCATATCACATTATACATTATACATTATACATTCTCTATCGGAGGCCATAATCTCAAAGCTGTATACCCGACAGGAGTATATAGCTTTGTGGAAAGGAGCAAACTTTTCCAATATGTCACCCATGTGTCTAGTCAATTAAAGGCAGCCGCCACTACAAAAATCCTTTTTTTTTTAATCCTTTTTTTCTTTTGTCTTTTTTAAATTTTTTAAATTTTTATTGTGCTGTAACAAGGTCCATACACACAACGTACATTACATTACATTCATTTAGCAGACGCTTTTATCCAAAGCGACGTACAGTAAGTGCATACAGAGACATCATCAAGATCACTACAGAACAGACAAGACAAAGCACATCCTTCCCATAATGTAGCAGCTATCCCTAGTAATGAACGTTGACTGTAGTTCACAGTAAGCTGTGGGTAAATCAGCAATACTACACTTCTATTCTAAATACTATTATAAACTATAAGAAACAGACAGGAAAACACAGGGAACTAGTAAACAGGGAACTGATATTCCTAGGTGAGGATATCAGTCAAGGTGGAGTCTGAAGAGGTGTGTCTTCAGGCCTCGACGGAATGCAGGCAGGGTTGGAGTAGAACGTAGGGGAATGGGAAGTTCGTTCCACCACTGAGGAGCTAATGTGGAAAAAAACCGCAGTCGGGACAAGCGAGAGCCTTTGACACGGAGGGGGGGAAGTGCCAGTCGCCCTGCTGTAGAAGAGCGAAGTGGTCGAGCAGGAACATAGTTCTGGATTAAGTCCTGCAGGTAGGCGGGGCCTGTCCTATTGGCTGCAGTGTAGGCCAGGGTCAGAACTTTGAACCTGATCCTGGCTGCAACTGGCAGCCAGTGGAGTGACCTCAGCAGGGGGGTTACATGGGAAAATTTCGGGAGGTTGAACACAAGCCGGGCAGCTGCATTCTGGATCAGTAGCAGAGGCAGAATGGTGCAGGCCGGTAGGCTTGCGAGCAGGTAGTTGCAGTAGTCCAGGCGTGAGGTGACCATGGTCTGGACAAGAAGCTGGGTGGAGTAGGTGGTCAGGTACGGTCGAATCCTCCTGATGTTGTACAGGAGGAACCTGCAGGACCGAGCCGTCGCCCTGATGTGCTCTTTGAAGTCCAGCCGGTCGTCCAGGACCACCCCCAGGTTCCTTGCAAAGCGGGAGGCAGCCACCACGGTCCCGTCAACGGTGATGGAGAGGTCATGTAGTGGGGAGGTCTTGTACGGCATGAAGAGGAGCTCTGTCTTGTCAAGGTTGAGCTTCAGGTGATGGGTAGCCATCCACTCAGAGATGTCAGTCAGACAAGCAGATATCCTCTCCTTAACCTGTGGGGTAGAGGGAGGGAAAGAGAGGAAGAGTTGAGTATCATCAGCATAGCTATGGTATGAGAAGCCATGTGAATGAATTACTGAGCCAAGAGACTTAGTATACATAGAGAACAGCAGAGGACCCAGTACAGATCCCTGCAGGATTCCTGTAGACAGGGGATGGGGAGCAGAGACGGAACCCTTCCAGGAGACTTGGTAGGATCTATCAGTGAGATACGATACAAACCAAGAGAGGGCAGTTCCAGAAATGCCCATCTCAGCGAGTGTGGAGATCAGGAGTTTGTGGTTGACCGTGTCGAATGCTGCAGACAGGTCAAGGAGAATCAGAACAGAGGAGAGAGAGGAGGCTCTAGCAGTGGCGAGTGCCTCAGTCACAGCCAGGAGAGCAGTTTCAGTGGAATTAGTCATTCTAATAGTAGTCATTCTAATAGGCTTTAAAAGCCTTACCAATCCAAAGCTTCTGCAAAACATAGTTTGAACAGAGGGTAATAAAACTGAGCTACAACTTACCCATTTTTTCAAAAACTTGTCCTGTGGAAAAAAAAAAAAAAAAGTGATTCTTTCCATCTTAAAAATATCATAAATAATGTCCATCCAATCATTAACTGTAGGTATTTCTGGTTTTAGCCACTTTCTAGTAATGGCTTTCCTGGCAGCTGCACTTAGAATCCTAGATATCCTCCATAAGAGGTAACCTTTTCTGATGGCAGGGCGTCCAAATACAGGATCTCTAGTTTAAATGGAATGTCCACCTGGAGTACTTTTTGCAAAACTTTATGAACCTCCTGCCAATAAGGGTTTGCCTCAGAGAACCCACACTGTCTCCAGCAATTGGAGGATTTGGTATAATTACTTTTTTGAACTGGAGTAATGAAGAACCTAATGAGGTTTTTCCAACAAAACTCTCTCCATAAAGCCGAACTTGAAGTTCTCCATTGTAGCTCACGTAGATTTTCCCACTCCCCTTCCGTTATACCTAGGTTTCTTTCCCTTTCCCATTTTTGTTTTAGAGTAAGTTACATTTTGTTTTAGACCCCTATAAAGTCTTCAGATGGTTTTTTGGCTTGAGTTCAAAACATAGGCCTCCATGACGACTTTTAATAGAATATTATACAATACTTTTGTTTATTTACCTTCATTAATTGCTCAATATATTGCCGAACTTGCAGAAATCAAAAGTTCAAACCATACTGCGTCTTCAGATTTTGGAAGCTCTTCATGGACCCCTGATGGAGAAAAGTGCAGTATGCTGTTAGGCCTCGAGTCACCCAACCCTTAAACCTTACATCTAATCTTTTAGGTGCAAAATCCGGGTCCTATGCACACCATCTCAAAACTTTGATAGCCTCTTTTAAATGATTTTGGGCTATTACATTGTTCCACAGCTTAAGTGGCAAACAAATCCATGGATTTCCCAAGTCAATTAAGTTATTCCACAAAACCTTTTCCCCAATTGCAGCTTGAATTGGATACTCCTCTTTTATAGCCACCTCAATCTCCTTCCACCTAGCAAAGTATTCTGGATTACACTAGCACGTTAAAGGTCTTAATTGAGCTGCAATATTATAATCTTTTAAACATGGGAGTGCGACCCCCTCCCTTGTTTTTCGCCAGCTGTAGACTCTTATACCTAATTCTGCATCTCCGCCCTTGCCAAATGTACCTCGAAATAAGTTTGTGCCATTCCTGAAATTGTTGGTCAGATAAATCTAATGAGAGGGACTGGAAGAGATATAGCAATCTCGGCAAAATATTAATCTTAACCAATTCAATTCGAGAACCAAAATTAAGAAGAGGTATTAGGTTCCATCTCCCTAACCTAGTCTTCCCCAATCTTTTGGTTAAGAGGGAGGAAATTGATGGAAAACTATTTTGTTAAATCTTTTGGTATATTCACCCCCAAATATCTTATGAATTTTGCTTCCCAATGTCACTGAAACTTTGTCATCATGTTTTTTGAGGGGCTGTACTTAAAACTGAGAACTTGCATTTTTAAAACATTCAATTTATAACCAGAGAAGGAACCATTTTTTTATTAACCTTTATTTTAGCAGGGGGGACCCACTGAGTCCGAAATCTCTTTTCCAGGGGGGCCGTGCGGCAATACAAAGTTAAAAGCAATACAAAGTTAAAAAGCAAAGTATAACACATAAAACTTACATACCATACATACACATACAAACATTTCAAGAACAATTACAAATGCCCTTTTTTTCCCATATTTCAACCACTAGCTCTTTAAAAATCTTATAAGACACCAGAGAAGATAATTTAGTTGTATCTTGGAATTCATTCTATATAAGGGGTACTGAAACAGTAAAAGCAGCTTTGCCCCATCAATCTTATATCTGGGTGTTTTTAGGGTGATACGGTCCTGAGATCTAGTGGCATAGCTTGAGAAGTTAATTGATAAAAGACTGGATACATACAGAGGAAGTTTAGCAAATAAAGCTTTGTAAATAAATAATATATAATGCAGCTTCCTCCGTAGATCTAGAGAGAACCAACCAACTGTATGATACAGGGTACAATGATGAGTTCGGAACCCAACGCCCGTAGAGCACTATGATAAATGGCATTCAATGGCTTCAAAACAGAGGCTGAGGCATGCATATAAAGTGTATCACCATAGTCGATAACTGACAATATTGTCGCCTGCACAATCCTTTTTCTGTTGCCCATAGAGAGACAAGACTTATTCCTATAAAGGAAGCCAATTTTGGGTTTAAGCTTGTTTGCCAAATTTGTAACGTGACCTAAAGGACAAATCATAGTCTTACTGGCATTCAGGACTAATTTAAGACTGGCTAGTGCCCTTTTCATAGTGTCAAAAGCATCCTACAAGTATGAAAAAGCTTGTCTGCTAGTGGGCTCTGAGGAATAAAGTACTGTATCATCAGCATAGAAATGAACATTACAGTTCTCTATTTTCGTGGCAATATTGTTTATATAAATTGTGAACTATAAGGGGCCAGAATAGACCCCTGTGGTACCCCTTTATTGACCACCAGGCAGGGTGACCTTACCTCATCTGTTACCATAGCCTGAGTCCTATTAGTCAGGTAATCACGGAACCAATTGCAGGCATTATCATCTAGACCAATGGAGAATAATCTGTCTAATAAGATTGTGTGGTCGACCGTATCAAAGGCCTTTGATAGGACAATGAATAGGACACATTTTTGACCTTCATCAATTGTATTTATAATGTCATTTATAACTAGGGTGGCTGCTAAGATGGTACTATGGCCGGGTCTAATACCAGATTGAAACGGGTTTAGAATGTTATTTATGGATAAGAAAGTGCGCAGTTGCTGATTTACCAATGACTCCAGCACTTTAGCTAAACAAGACAGTTTGGAGATTGGTCGATAATTATTTACCTCACTTGTATCACCCCCTTTGAACAGTGGCAGAACATGTGCAGATTTCCATACCTTGGGAATAGTCCCAGTAATAAGTGATAAATTAAAAATATTTGCTACCGGATTTACAATCAGTGGAGTCGTAAAATACTAGGGTCTTATTGATCCTCCCCCATGGATTTCTTTACATTTATAGCAAATAATGCATTTAATATCTCATCTTCTGTAAATTTCCTAAAAGAGAAGAGAGCTCCAGTTTCTGAAAGGCAAGAAAAAGGCTGGCTACTACAATCAGTCTGTTCATTTAATACAGCAGCAAGAATTCTCAAAAATATTTCCTGCCGCTATGAAATGATGATCAAAGACATTTCTTGTTTGTCAAAAAAAGGACCATCATCAGAATAGATATATTGGGGCAAAGATGGGGCAGGGCTATGTTTCAATGACTTCACTATTTTCCTAAATTTTGCGGGATTGCCTTCACTATCAGTTAATGAGGTAATATAATAATTAGACTTTGCTTTCCTTATTGAGACCGAACATTTATTTCTCAGCTGTCTAAAATACTGCCAATGAGGTTGTGAATCTGTTTCTCTGGCTCGTTGCCATGCCATATCTCTATTACGCAATTCATTTGCTAAATCATTTGAAAACCAGGGGTGTGATCTATTTTTTACCCTAAATCTCTTAAGAGGGGCATGCTTATTTAATATAGAATTAAAAGTTGTGGAAAACTAGTTAAGTGCTAACTCCGGGTCAGGGATGTATGCACCACGATTGATGTCACTTAAAGGTTGTATCAGCGATTTTTGGTCGAAACATAAATGATCACATTCATCTGATTTTTCCTCACGATCCGCTAGCTGCCCGCCCCATAAGCAGGCCGTCAAAAAACCGCGTCTCTGTAGGCAGCCTATGCTCCGAGATCGTACACAAAAACAAATGGTACTACCAACCACTCAAAACCAAAATAAACAGTATTCCAACCAATCACCGACAAGGGGTGGGTGATACTAATACGCTAATACTCTTATCTCGCTGAAATCTTGACGGATTTACAAACGGTTTGGTTTCTTACAAACGTTATTAACGTGGTTATAATTCTGGATGCTTGAACACTATTTTTTAAAACATAACATAATTGGCTCTGAGCTGGAGCTGGCTCTGTTTGTTTGGGATTTCGCTTCAGAAGTGACGTCACCCAAAATCGCTGATACAACCTTTAAGTGTATAAATGCCTGTTCACAGAAATGCCTGTTCACAGAAATGTTATTAATTCCTTTTAGTAATAAAACGGGATGGAGCTTTACTCGTTTTTTATCCCTAATGCAGGCAACAGGGCAATGATCACTGATGTCAAGCGGGAAGACACCGCTAGAAAAATAGTTATGTGGTCTATTTGTTACGATGACATCAATCAGTGTAGACTTTGTGGGGTATTTTTTATTAGGTCGTGTGGGTTCAGAGATCATCTGTGTGAGATTCATATCACACAGATATAGTTTTAAAAGTGAGAATAACTACCAGTGATTGTTCTGGGGTGGACAGATACACTAATACATCTTCAGCAAATAAAGAAATCTTTTTTTCTCCTCCCTTCATATCTATCCCTTTAATATTTTTATTCTGAATGATCCATTGGCTCAGGGGTTCAATAAAAATCGCAAATAACGTTAGCTAACTAGCTAGTAGTATGACCCGAATGGTGGGTTGATACCAAGCGAACTATTAACGTCAGCTATTCAATGCGAGCTAGCTATAACGTTATATAAAAACGTTAGCTATCAAGTGGACATTTTACGTTTTCAACAATAAACACACAAATCGTCAAAAACGTAAAATGTCCATAAGCTAGCCATCAAACTATATACAAACGTTATTGAGTGGACATTTGACGTTTTTGACATTCTAGCTAAGTAAATCACATCATATATGAACAAGGTAACTTAGTTTATGAATCAATTCAATGAGCAAGTTATTTATCCCTTTTCCACAAACTGTCCTGGTCTATATTTATGAAAAATGACTGGTTTAAATAGCAATGAAGCTGTTTTGTGTGTGTCAATTACTGGTGTTTATTAAACCAAAGCATTGCAATGAAAATGCCTAAACTGGAGAGACCTAAATTTATTTGCAACACTCAATCAAAAGTACTGTTTTTGGCAACATGCATCATTTTGTGAGTGTTTTTTTCAAGGAGCCAGTTTTAACAAAAAGAGGAAGAGAGGAGAAAGAGAGGAGTAGAGGAGAGAAAGGTGTGAGGAGGACAGGGAGAGGAGAATGGTTATCCTGTGTTTGACTCCCTTACTTTCTGTTTTAAACCTGTGTTTGTTGGGGTCTTAACAATACCAAAAGCAGAAGGCTTATCTACAATGAATTACATGTGGCTGATTGAATATAGCTACCATTCATGTAAAAATATGTGAGACCTGCAGAAAATGCTGCCCCCCTCTGGTCATCACATGCCTCACTTACAATTAGGTTCTAGAGCTGGGGCTGATTTGAATCTTTATCGTTACCAATCTAAACAAATAGAACAATATGAAAGGGATTACTCAAAGCTCAAATGTATGCTCTAGTCGATTTTGTGTTTTGACCATTTGTGAACTGTTAAACTCCATCTCGTTTACCATGCTTTGTGGGTGTGACTTTTTTTGCCGTGTCATTACCATTCATATCTATACAATCAATGATGTTGTTTATGATTAAATTGTTTACTAGAGCACAAATTTGTTTACAAGAGCACAAAATTGTTAACAAGAGGACAAAATTTTTCATAGATCTAGCCTCTTAATTTTGCTCTCAAAGTGCACCAGATTGATGCATTTAACTTTAAAATGTACAAAATTTTCTTCCGGGGGAGCATGCCCCCCCTAGAAAAAAATCTGGACCTCACTAATTTCTAAACCCTGGTTACAGCCCTGTGTGTAGTCCCTCCTTAATGAATTTACAGTCAAGCCGGAAAGTCTGAACACTCCTTTCACCTTCTCCACGTTTTATTACGTTACAGACTTATACTACAATAGATTTAGTTCATTTTTTTGCCTCAAACATCTACACACAATAGCCAATAATGACGAAGTGAAAACAGGTTTTTAGACAATATGCAATTTTATTTTACTGACAAAAATAGGTTATTTAGGGGTTACATATCTGTACACACCCTTAGCCTAATACTTGGTTGCTGCACCTTTGGCAGCGATTACAGCTTCAAGGCGTCTTGGGAAAGAAGCTACGAGCTTGGCACACTTGTTTCTGGACATTTTTGCCCATTCCTCTTGGCATATCCTTGCAAGCTCCGTCAGGTTGGATGGGGAGCGTCGGTACACAGCCATTTTCAGCTCTTTCCACAGATGTTCAATTGGATTCAGGTCTGGGCTCTGGCTGGGCCACTCAAGGACTTGCACAGACTTTCTCCGAAGCCACTCCTTTGTTCTCTTGGCTGTGTGCTTCGGGTCGTTGTCATGTTGGAAGGTAAACCTTCGCCCCAGTCTGAGGTCCAGAGCGCTCTGGAGCAGGTTTTCTTCAAGGATCTCGGTGTACTTAGCTGCATTCATCTTTCCCTCTATCAGGACTAGTCGCCCCGTTCCCGCTGCTGAAAAACATCCCCACATCATGATGCTGCCACCGCCATGCTTCACTGTAGGGATGGTATTAGCCAGGTGATGAGCGGTGCCTGGTTTCCTCCAGACGTGACGCTTGGTATTCAGGCTAAAAAGTTCAATTTTGGTTTCATCAGACCAGAGAATCTTGATTCTCATGGTTTGAGAGTCCTCTAGGTGCCTTTTGGCAAACTCCAAGCGGGCTGTGATGTGCCTTTTACTAAGGAGGGGCTTCCGTCTGGCCACTCTACCATAAAGGCCTGATTGGTCGAGTGCTGCCTGGATGGTTGATCTTCTGAAAGGTTCTCCCATCTCCACAAGGATACGCTGGAGCTCTGTCAGAGTGACCCTCGGGTTCCTGCTCACCTCCCTGGCCAAGGCCCGTCTTCCCCGATTGCTCAGTTTGGCCGGGCGGCCAGGTCTAGGAAGATTCTTGGTGGTTCCAAACTTCTTCCATTTACGAATGATGGTGGCCACTGTGCTCTTTTGGACCTGTAAAGCTGCAGAGATTTTTCCGTACCCTTCTCCAGATCTATGCCTTGACACAATCCTGTTGCTGAGGTCTGCAGATAATTCCTTTGACCCCATGGCTTGGAGTTTGCTCTGACATGCACTGTCAACTGTGGGACCTTATATAGGCAGATGTTGGCAATCCCCAATCATGTCCAATCAATTGAATTTATCACAGGTGGACTCCAATTAAGTTGTAGAAACATCTCAAGCAGTATCAGTGGAAACAAAATGCACCTCAGCTCACTTTTGGGTGTCATATCAAAGGGTGTGCACACTTGTGTACATATGATATTTTACATTTTGATTTTTAATAAATTAGCACAAATGTCCAAAAACCTGTTTTCACTTTGTCATTATGGGCTATTTTGTGTAGAATTTTGAGACAAAAAATGAACTCAATCTATTGTAGAATATGTCTGTAACGTAATAAAATGTGGAGAAGGTGAAAGAGTGTTCAGACTTTCCGGCTTGACTGTAATTAGCTCCAAACATCTATTAACCCAATCTCATTCATCACCGAGTTAATTTTCTTGTTTATCAAGGCTGCATTATGTGTGCCCTTGAGGAATCAAGCTTACGATTGATCTATTGTTTTGGGAAATCTATTGTTTTGGGAAATTAGAGATGACTGACACCCTTACACCAGTGGTCCCAAACCCTGTTTGATTGAAAACCTACAGGACAGTAGATCTCCAGGGACAAGGTTGGGGACCACTGCTCTACATGGTCACTTCATGTTCCTCTGGTGACTCCCACAATTGTTCTGCTGGACTGCTGTGTTAAAAGATTTTAGTTCCAGCTGACTGGTTAAACTTACTAATGGTAATCTAATTAAATCGATTAATCAGAGGGCAGTGATTTGCTGGAAAAAAAAATGTATTGGGTTGGACTTTCATGTTGTAAAGACTTAAATTTATGGACTTTAAGTCTTGCTCCTTATTCAGACTGACCCCTGTACTGAAGTTAAAATTTTAATTATTGCTAGTAACTTAAGGTAAAAAAATTAATAAATAAAGTTTTATGTTTGTACTTGAACAATGTCCCTCACCACATCTGATCCCTGTGAAGAGCAGAGGAGGCTCCTCCATAGAGGCAAGTGAGGCACTGCCTGCTCAAAAAGTATAAAATATATTTGAAGAATTAAGCGTAGCCTAATCAATCAGATTAATAAAACAAATACAAATAAAAACGCGTGAGGGGGCGATTATTTTGCATCATATTTTTTGTTTAAATTGTGACAGAAACAGTGACCTCTATCGGCCGAAAAGGGAAATAGAGTAAACGCTTCTTGGTGACAAATCTCAAATTCAAGCTCGTCGTCTGTACAAATTTTGCATCTGCGCGAAGGGGTTAACCCCTTGGCGCAGATGGCAAATTTCACCTATTTAGGGGTGCTCTGTTTAAGGCTTTATAACTCCAGGTGTGAGCATCACATAAACTTGGTAAATGGCTTAAATGAAAGAAGACAGGTGTACCATTTACAATACAAACTTAGATTTGTTTATTTTCATAATTTAAGTCAAAATAAAGTGCCACAAATGCAAAGAAACTTAGGGGAAAAAAAAATTTAAATAGTTTTTTTTTATTTTGCTGAGAGCTACATAAGTGAAATCGGTAATATATATACATTTCCTGGATCATAAACTCCATGTCCACAAGTTTTGCAAAATCTGAGGATGATATGCAGAACTACTAAAGGTCTATGATGCAAAATATAGCAGTGTATCCTGTTGTCCATTAGTGTCTCCAAATCTATCCAAATGGCTAAATTGTGCACTGCTGCAAATAAAATAAAAAAATGAAATATTTAACTACAAATCAACAGTTTGGGCTCATAAAACTCACTTGGGCATAATTTCCAAGTGAGAATTATATATTTTCAGCAGTATAGGGGGGTAGATATCTATGGGTCCAAAACCCCTATGCAAAACATGTAATAAAATGAATAAAATTCGTTTTGTACATTATAACGCATACACATTTGCTCCCTCTGGTGGCTTAAGATTAAAAAAACATTGATATCACAGTGTTACATACACCTAAATATGTTGCCTAATCATTCACTCTTGTACCTCAATAAAACATCACTTGTCCCTGTACTCTACAGTATGTATACTTTTGTCCTGGGATTGCATTTTTCTGTATTCTTTTAATCTTTTAAGTTTTCCTATTCATAATAACTCCAAGGAAATTTTTACCTTAATCTACCACATATCAGCGCAACAGTAAATTGGAATGAGCACTTGTCATGCCCTAAGAGACTCGTATACGCCATAGCCTATACTATGTATGATAACATGAACATAAAATAGTTTTCCACCATCTGTAAAATGCTGCCAATATTCTATCTTCAATGAACATCTGTAGCCTAGTTCAAAAATACATTTAGCTAACGATTGCACTACAGTATGTGAAATGCACTCAAAATGCGAAAATAACAACAGGGCTATCAAACATATTGGAAAGACAGTGCTCGAGTGGAAACACGAACGTACGTATGTAGCCAGCGAGACCAACGGTATTTTAGACGCAAAAATACTTACATATCGCAAAAGGGAAATTCCCCTGCATAATGCGTATTGTATATCGCTTGCGTAATACTAGACAGTTAAAACGAAAACTGCCGTTACGCTGGGCTGTAGTAAATTGCTCAAAGCACCCAAAAAGACTTGGCATATACCGTTGCGAAGGTTATAATGTACTCTATTGGATAAAAAAGCCGACAATTAAACCAGAGTGAACTGTAATGCATGAGACAGGCTTAAAGGGCATGGGGCTATTACGCGGCGACGTTTCAGATAGTGTAATAGCGGTATAAAGTGTTGTATATTTCTCAAACCGATTGTACCAGACAATAAATGACAACTGAATTTTGAAAGGAACATCTCGATGTGTAAAACCAATGGTAGGATTGTATATTTATTTCATATTTAGTAGCATATATTGCTAGTAGAATACATGGTAGAATGAGATAGTACTTTCACAGTTTATTTTGCATTTGAGTGAGCAGGGCTTTTCACGGCTTTTCTGGCATACGAAAAGGCTATTGTTGGGTTTATCTCGTTGCTATGACGTTATTCTAATTTTATATGATGAATAAATATATGTATGAACTCAAACATAGACGCTATTGTCCACTATGTCACGCATAGGTAGGTATAGACTAGGTGGGGTTTGCTTGATAAATGGACTTGCTACAGGGAAATAGTGGCACTTAGAAACTACGTATTCGGCAGAAATCGTCACGAACCGTCTACCAATAAATTTAAAACACAGAGTTTGTGATTTTCAATAATAGTTCGGCTGCAGTAGCAACGAATGTCTCAGTTGAGCAAAAACGTCCCGCCTGCGGGACCATATGCGCGAAGGTGTTTTAACCTACATTCAAAATAAGTTTTACGTTATTTAATTTAATAATTATTATTAAAAATGACAATCATCAATTAAATCGCCGATTATTTGATAGGTAAGTCGAACAATAACCTGGTGGATCAACCAACAAGCCAAAACAAAGTCTAAATCAGGTCTTGAGATTAAATAATTTTATTAAATGAAAGTCAATTAGAATAATGACTTTAAATCATACATTCACTAAGGAATGTAGGCTGACTACCTATAATTTACCAAGGGAAGACATTAAACCAGACATTAATTTGAATATACCAGTAAAAGAGAGATAAGCCAAAAATTGCCAATATTATTTACCCTCCAGCTGAACAGGAACAAAAGGAAACGCACAAGGAACCAAAAAGGATGAACTTCTCCAAACAAACTCCAGAACTGACTAAATTCTTTCCTTCATTACACTAATAAAAATACCTCCACAGGAAGAACATCTCTGTCCTGATTGGGTTAAGGTGTGGGGGGGGTCATTGACAAAGACTGGCCTATCTTTGATGTCTGGAGGTAAGGGAGCCAGACAGAGATAGAGAGAAGGGGGGGGGGGGGGGGGGGGTACTTTACTTATATGTATCTAAATATTAGATATTCTACATAGGCTAGTTAAGCACGTAAGCATAATATTTCTGACGTTTTTGTTTCCCATATCATTCAATTTGTTTGTTATTGCATAGGAAACACAACCTTAAATGCTTAACGTTAACCCATGTCCTTTCAAAACAATATTTAATTTCACTGTATGTAGCCTATGCAATACGTCATGTTTTATCCTGTGTTCATACAGTTGAATGCCTCCGGCAAATAACAAAAAAAATGGTTGTCTCTACAATCGTAGCACATGTTTTCAACTACAACAGCTCAAACATTAAAACGCAAGCTGCCTTGTGTTTAAAAGCTTTTTTTCCCCTCATTCTGGTAAGCTATGACTGAAATAATAATGTCATTTCAATCTATTTGTGCATTTGATGTCTTTTACCGAAGCAATTTAGGCTACTAATATTTTGCGTCATTTACCGTATGCTACATATTTAATGGTTGAGACAAAGCGTCCAATAAAACAGTAGGCTACATCCTATTTTCGGTGCAAAAACAATGTCTGAGGCAACAATAGCCTATGCAGTAGAACAATCCGTTAAGCACACTGACAGGTGATACAGCTGTTGTCGTATCTCATCCCCCATCTCTTCCTCGCGTCCTCCGTTGGATCGAGCTAAGGAGCAAGGAAAGGATGTGAGTAGGCTTAGTTCTAGTAAGCATAGTTATGATCATTTCAGTCCTGACGAACATCTAACTCTCGGCAGAAACTAAGAGACATTCAGTGAAACGTAATAAACCACCAGCTCGTTCAGTGTAACAGCCTAGCCTATACCCTACACTAAAAAAAATACCATAAAAACTGCAACATTTCTGCCAGTCTTTTCACCATTTTCTTACAGTATAGCCATTCTAAACATGCAAAACTCTCATTTAAATATGTCTGTTTACAGCTGGAGTAATTTACATAATGACTCTTGGTTGATCACCCGCAAAGTGTGAAGTGATTTTGCTGAAATTACCTGCAAATAATTTGGCTGCACCCGCAAAATAACACCCCTTATTTGGAATCTTAGTAAATCGGCCCGAAGGTCCACAGTCCTATTACCCTATGCCCTTATACCCCTCCAGGCGGCCAAGCAGGAGCTTGAGAGGCAGAGGAAGCTGGATTGGGAGCGGAGGAAAAGGCAGGAGCTGTTGAGGCAGAAAAGCAGGGAGCAGGATGACATCACCCAGCTGAAGGCCAAAAAGAGGAGCCTGGAGCTGGAACTGGAGGCTGTGGTGAGGAGTATACCTTAGTGCTGCTTATTCCACACAAAAAAAACATTTAAGGGCTGCTTGGTGGTTCATCCTGTGAAGGCACTTTCGAATCCAGACCATACCAGCACCAGCACCGACCGTGGTCAGCAGCCCTGCAGGGATAGTGTTACCCAGGGAAGGGAGCATTGTTGGCCGAAGTAACAGTATCTCATCATGCACCAGTTAAAAAAGCAAAAACGTTTCAAGCGATCATAAGAGTTGATAATGGTGAAAATGCAGGACACTACACTTAAGAGGTGCTCTTCCTTGACCTATGTCATGACAGCACTCTTACTTGACCTATGTCATGACAGTGCTTTTCACCACACTAGTCAAAATAGTACAACACTTACAGTTGAAGTCGGATGTTTACATACACTTAGGTTGAAGTCATTAAAACTAATTTTTAACCACTCCACAGATTTCATGTTAGCAAACTATAGTGTTGGCAAGTCAGTTAGGACATCTACTTTCTGCATGACACAAGTAATCTTTCCAACAATTGTTTACAGACAGATTATTTCACTTTTAATTCACTATATCACAATTCCAGTGGGTCAGAAGTTTACATACACTAAGTTGACTGCCTTTAAATTTTTAATATTTGGTTGCATATCATTTGGCTTTGTATGCCATGACTTCCTGATGTCTGTGACCCAACAACATCAAAAGACTCTTGATATCTTATTTTGTGGTACTCTTACAAGCGATACTATAACGTCTCTGCATTTGAATGGATCTCTATGGGAATTGGGGGGTGGGACTAGATTTAGCTGTAAATTACACTGGAACAGTATGGAAACACGTGGTTAGCTAAATGGCTCTAAGTCATCAAGGGTCTGACGTATCAACAAGCTTTAAATCATCACTCTGCTGCCAGAAATACAGTAGATATGGATGGATAACTTGAAGGGTTTCTTCTCATTACTTATTTTTCCATGGAGTTCAATAGGAAAATTTGTCAGGAGAAACAACCCTTAAAGTGATCCATCCATATCTACTGCATATCTGGCAGCTGATTGATGGTTTGAGGCTTGTTTGATACCTCAGACCATTGATGACTTACAGCCATTTTACCAATCATGTATTCCATACTGTTCCAGCATAATTTACAGCTAAATATAGTCACACCCCCCAATTCCCATAGAGATCCATTCAAATGCAGAGACGTTATAGTATCGCTTGTAAAAGTACCAGAAAATATGATATCAAGAGTCTTTTTATGTTGTTGGGTCACAGACATCAGGAAGTCATGGCATGCAAAGCCAAATGATATGCGACCAAATATTAAAAATTTAAAGGCACTATCAACTTAGTGTATGTAAACTTCTGACCCACTGGAATTGTGATATAGTGAATTAAAAGTTGAATAATCTGTCTGTAAACAATTGTTGGAAAAATTACTTGTGTCAAGCACAAAGTAGATGTCCTAACTGACTTGCCAACACTATAGTTTGCTAACATGAAATCTGTGGAGTGGTTAAAATGAGTTTTAATGACTTAAACCTAAGTGTATGTAAACATCCGACTTCAACTGTATGTCTCCCCTGTAGTAATAGTGGATATATTAATTCACATTATTTATCAACCAATTACGTAATTAGTGATTAATTTGTGTATTAATTAGTTCATTATGAATGGCTGTATTACTTCATCTTAATTTTTTGTGCGTTCTTCAATTTGTCTGTGAGTGTCAAGGAAAAGTAAGGGGTGGAGACATAGGTGATCCTGAGACAAATGTTGGTTAAATCTGCCTTACTGCTGGTAAAGAAAATCACTGGAAAATCAAATTATGGATAATATGCCTCGTGGCATTTATTGGTGTGGGTTGTGTGCACAATGTCATTTCACAAATATGTGTACCACCTACACCCACCCAATGACAGGCAATACAATGAAAATAAAATGAACAATTTCATGCAAAAATGTTACTTACCTGTTAAAATGTTCTTGTGGCCTCGCTTCGCTTATTTTGGTAGAACACAGAGACCATTAAAAACCAGGATTGCTGACCAAAGAACTTCCCTCCGCACACAAGACCAACATAGCCCAGTGGTAGTGCATTTTAAGGAGGCACAGCATCCAGTGTCTTCTTTGAGATACATAGGCATTGAGCATATTAGGGTCCCAAGTAGAGGGGGTGGCATGAATAATCTTATTACTTTGAAAGGAAAGCATCTACATTCATACCCTTCAGACTCTCTCCCCAGCAAGCCTTAATCAGGACTATGACACGAGACATTTCTTATAGAATTTCCTCGGATTAATCCAATATGGTTTGAAGTCTCTGTATGGAATGAATGGATCTCTATGGGAATTGGGGGGTGGGTATTGTGGGTATTGTAACTGATGACGTGTAATCTATGCCAGTTTGTTGTATTGTATATTGCTTGTTTCTTCAATTTTGATATATGGTAACCATTACTTGACCATGGCCCTGTATATTTTCTATGCGCATGTGTATATATACTGGGTTGTTCACTGGGTTTTCTTGATACCTGACAAAGACCTTCTGGTTGAAACGTTGTGTCTGTGTCTCCATTAAACACTGATTGGGAGCATTCTTCAAAAGTGTGCGCGTTATTTATTTTTCTTATGTCTCCACTCATATACCCTGCACCTGTCTGCAAGTTTTAGATGTGCACACATTTTGTCCTCTTTTAAATGGCCGAGTACACTCTTTTTCAAGAAAAAGTTTAAAAAATGATAACATCATATTGGCATACTCATACCTACCCTGTGCCTGCATTCCCAGGGTGACAAGCACAAGCAGATCTCGGACCGGCTCCAAGACGCCCAGAGCAAGAGGAAGATCCAGAAGACCGAATTGGACCTGGTCAATCAGAACCGGGATATTCGCATCCTGGAGATCAACAGCCTGCAGAAGCAATTTGAGGTGTGGTCTCGTCCTTGGATAGCTGCTGCAGTCTTAACAGCAGCTGCATGAATAATTAAATCACAGGCTGTGTCAAACCTTTGATGCAGTCTGGCCCCAAGTCTACATTGTACTTTTTTTATCAACTTGAAATGAGCGCTTTAGTTCTGGCTTGGGTGGGGTTCCAATCAATTGTTTGTTCTTAAATTTAAGAAAAAGGTTTCAGCAAATTTAACTTTTACGTTGGTACCTACACAGCATCTTTGAGAAATTTCAGCACTCCTGTCATTTAACAAGATAACATTTTAGATAATTTTGTTAATCAGTTAGCTTAGTATTTGGATTGCCAGACAGCTGTCGGTGAGCTACAGTTCCTTTTAAGAATTTTAAGTTTTATCTTGGCCAGTCTCTTCTGTTGTATCAAGTTTAGTTATTTAAGTTTAATTTAAAGTTGAAAGTTGTTGGTGCTGCCAGTGTAAAATGGCTCTTTGTTTTTGCTGTCCAGGATAGTCAGAAGAAGCTGTCTCAGCTGGTCCCTGAGCAACAGAGGCTTAGCGAGAGGCTGCAGAATCTGAGTCTGAACAACCTACCCTGTGAGTGCCAATCCTTGTGTCCCATGTCCATTGTTTGTATTTAAGGCTGTCATCTTATTTACTGCAATTATCTCTAATTATTTTTGCTTTAGCTGATGAATAAATTTCCTGGCCTCGTGGGCCGGTGTATATGCAGGTTTTTTTTGCAGTTACCCTGTTTCTATCAGCTAATCAGTCATATACACCAACACCGATTCACTCGTAAATTAGACCACAATAAAACGCTACTATAGATGCATACAGGCTCAAGAACAATCACCAGCTGCTGTTCATATCGCAGAATGTAGCTTAAATATCAGGTTATGTACAGTTGAAGTCGGAAGTTTAAATACACTTAGGTTGAAGTCATTAAAACTCATTTTTAACCACTCCACAGATTTCATGTTAGCAAACTATAGTGTTGGCAAGTCAGTTAGGACATCTACTTTGTGCATGACACAAGTAATTTTTCCAACAATTGTTTACAGATTATTTCACTTTTAATTCACTATATCACAATTCCAGTGGGTCAGAAGTTTACATTCACTAAGTTGACTGTGCCTTTAAACAGCTTGGAAAATTCCAGAAAATGATGTCATGGCTTTAGAAACTTCTGATAGGCTAATTGACATTATGTGAGTCAATTGGAGGTGTACCTGTGGATGTATTTTAAAGGGGACATGAAGCACTCGGTAAAGTGGCTCTGGTTCGTTAGCTTTTTACCTTAAATTAGATATGACCGTGCGTTGAAATCTCAAACCGACCCATTTTTGCTGGAAAAAGAAGTTACAGTTCGCTTTTTTTTTCACTAGGGTGCAGCCATCTTGGACCAACTGCGGTCATGACATCACTAGGTTGGTTGGTCTCAACTGTTCAATGTATTACTATCGGAGATAGTAAAAAAATAAAACAAAAAACGCACAGACGGTCTTTTTGTATTTCCCCGAGATGCTCAAATGAGTATTACTGAACAAAACTTAATTTAAAACTTAATTTCCACAAACTGCTTCTGACCATACTAATGCTGTGGCCTGACGAGCCAGCAACTGCAGCGCCACTGCATTGCCGTGATAAACGGTTTGAGAGCTAAAGTCGTGTCTAGCTAATGTTGCCTATAGAAAATAAGCGTTAGCTTGTGATGCTAGGTCGCAGTAGGTATGTATTTGCAGGCTAGATCAAGGCAATTCAACGGCGCTGCAGTTGCCGGCTCGTCAGGCCACAGCATTAGTATGGTCAGAAGCAGTTTGTGGAAATTAAGTTTTAAATTACGTTTTGTTCAGTAATATTCATTTGAGCATCTCGGGGAAATACAAAAAGACCGTCTGTGCGTTTTTTGTTTTATTTTTTCCTCTCGATACATTGTTGAGCTCACTGAAAGTCATAGTAATACATTGAACAGCTGAGACCAACCAACCTAATGACGTCTTGACCGCAGTTGGTCCAAGATGGCTGCGCCCTAGTGGGAAAAAAAGCTAATTGTAACTTCTTTTTCCAGCAAATACGGGTCGGTTTGAGATTTGAACGCACAGTCATATCTAATTTAAGGTAAAAAGCTAACGAACCAGAGCCACTTTACCGAGTGCTTCATGTCCCCTTTAAGGTCTACCTTCAAACTCAGTGCCTCTTTGCTTGACATCATGGGAAAATCTAAAGAAATCAGCCAAGACCTCAGAAAGAAAATTGTGGACCTCCACAAGTCTGGTTCATCCTTGGGAGCAATTTCCAAATGTCTGAAGGTACCACGTTCGTCTGTACAAACAATAGTACGCAAGTATAAACACCACGGGACCACGCAGCCGTCATATCGCTCAGGAAGGAGACGCGTTCTGTCTCCTAGAGATGAACGTGCTTTGGTGCGAAAAGTGCAAATCAGTCCCAGAACAACAGCAAAGGATCTTGTGAAGATGCTGGAGGGAACAGGTACAAAAGTATCTATATCCACAGTTAAACGAGTTCTATATCGACATAACCTGAAAGGCTGCTCAGGAAGGAAGAAGCCACTACTCCAAAACCGCCATAAAAAAAAGCCAGACTACAGTTTGCAACTGCACATGGGGAGCAAGGAGGCCTACAAACCTGACTCAGTTACACCAGTTCTGTCAGGAGGAATGGGCCAAAATTCCAGCAACTAATTGTGAGAAGCTAAGACGGAACGTTTACTAGGATTAAATGTCAGGAATTGTGAAAAACTGAGTTTAAATGGATATGGCTAAGGTGTATATAAACTTTTGACTTCAACTGTAAATGATTGGTTTATAATTTAATAATTGGTAACTGGTGGCAGCAAAAACCTGCATACACACCGGCCTGTGTGGCCTGGAGTTGCCCATCCCTGACATAGACACCATAGTGAGTCAAATGCAATTAATCCTCTACCCTGATCGTTGTTGCTGTGGGACTCTCATCTGATTGTCTCTAGACCTAGTGAACACACACACACACACACACACACACACACACACACACACACACACACACACAACACACGCAGTCCATCCGGTGAATTACCATATGCAGTACAATTTTGCTGACCTCTGTCTAACCTAGCATTTGTCACCGCCTGCTACTAGGGTTCCGCTAAATATGGAGAATCATGAAGGGGACGGACATCAGCCTTCAGGGCTCTGACAGAAAGCGACAGATGCTAACTTGCTTGTGGATAACACCACTAGTGTGCCGTCATCCTGGAAAATATTGGAGCTGTGTGGGGTGACCTTCCGTTCTTCTTCCATAGCCACGATGCATAACTCGGTGAAGAAGAACGCCTTGGAGAAAGAGCTGACCTGCAGGAAGCTGAAGGAGCAGCTGGACGCTCTTGAGAAGGAGACATCAGCCAAGCTCTCCGAGATGGATCAGTACCACAAGGCCATCAAGGTGAGGCTTCACAGACCTGGGGCTCTTTCAACAATAGGAATGACTGAAATGGCAACTTTAAAAAACCGAAGTATACATCACTTACTATGGGTGTGTAAGTATCAGAAAATGCTAAAATCATTATAGAATGGTAAAAGGACATGTGCACCATTTAACAGAAGGGGAACATCCCAAAAAGGAGATGAACAACTAAATAAAATGTCAGAACTATAGAAGGATTTGTTCACACAATGCTGTAGTGTACAAGATAGGAGGCATAGATAGGAATATTTCCACTAGTCTCAGGAAATGTAGTTGAACCTCATATGTGAGCCTCAGAGTTACAGAGAGATGGGTCAGCTGGATTGATTGATTGATTGATTTTATTTTAGTGTCTTGCATCATGAAGATGCCCAATTCACATGGGCTTACAAGACACTATAACTCAGAGTCCAAATCCAAATTTCTCAGGTAGGGCACAAAAATAACAAAATAATTATCACAATTCCTCATATTCATTCTTACAAAACAACCCAGAATTAATAATATTAGGTATAATTCATGACTGAGTTGATAAAAATGCATTGTCTTCCTTTCTAGGCACTGGATATAAATTTTGCAAAAAGGAAAACTTCCTCTTGAAAATAGTTTTTTTTTTTTTTACTAATTCATCACCAGCCCAAAATAAATCTGGATTTTTCATTTGTATTCTTTCAAAAATGGATTCTCTCAAATCATTATATCTAGTACAATGAAACAGAAAGTGAATTTCATTTTCAATATCTCTGAAAAAAGTGTACATAACCGCTTTTCTTCAGGAACACCCCTAAATATGACCCTCCGCAGTCTTCAGATACATGTCTCGCAACCGACCATTGCACAGGAGAGGCAAAAGACGTAATAAATCACTATCCAGTCAAAATTGAGTTAATACCGGAATCGCAATCCTGAATATCAAATCGACCATACACCTAAATCTCAAAATTTAAATTGTTGTGTAATTGTTGTGAAATCTTGTGAAATACGGGGACTATTAGACCTCCACAGCCCGCCACACATAGGAAATAACTGACTCACCAAAAATGTTTGAGTCCCAAACAAAACTTTTGCGTGTTCAAACATGTTCGTCATTGATATGGTTCATACTTTAGTCTCTGTGATGACAAGTTGAAATTTTACATGATACCTATGCTTTTTCTTCTGTTTTGAAATTAGCTGAAATTAGCTATTGTTCTTCTACGGAATATAACGGTGTCACTTGCGCAGAGACTCCTGGATACTGTAGTATTTGAAATACCAAACTAACAAAAAATTTAAGATTTCTCCTAAACAAAGTTGAAACATTCGTAGCTGAGGGTCATAATATCAATCATAATGTTTCACAATCCAGGAGACTCCTGGGATTCTCTGTTGTGTAATATTGTGATTATTGCTTAGATTAAAATCTACGAATGGGAGAATCAGATCTACAGTCAAGCCGGAAAGTCTGCACACCCCTTTCACCTTCTCCACGTTTTATTACAGACATATTCTACAATAGATTGAGTTCATTTTTTGTCTCACAATTCTACACAAAATAGCCCATAATGACAAAGTGAAAACAGGTTTTTAGACATTTGTGCTAATTTATTAAAAATCTAAATGTAAAATATCATATGTACACAATATATGAGATACACAATATATATCAATATATATTGATATGACACCCAAAAGTGAGCTGAGGTGCATTTTGTTTCCACTGATATTGCTTGAGATGTTTCTACAACTTAATTGGAGTCCACCTGTGATAAATTCAATTGATTGAACATAATTGGGGATTGCCAACACCTGCCTATATAAGGTCCCACAGTTGACAGTGCATGTCAGAGCAAACTCCAAGCCATGGGGTCAAAGGAATTATCTGCAGACCTCAGAAACAGGATTGTGTTAAGGCATAGATCTGGAGAAGGGTACGGAAAAATCTCTGCAGCTTTACAGGTCCCAAAGAGCACAGTGGCCACCATCATTCGTAAATGGAAGAAGTTTGGAACCACCAAGAATCTTCCTAGACCTGGCCGCCCGGCCAAACAGAGCAATCGGGGAAGACGGGCCTTGGCCAGGGAGGTGAGCAGGAACCCGAGGGTCACTCTGACAGAGCTCCAGCGTATCCTTGTGGAGATGGGAGAACCTTTCAGAAGATCAACCATCCAGGCAGCACTCTACCAATCAGGGCTTTATGGTAGAGTGGCCAGACGGAAGCCCCTCCTTAGTAAAAGGCACATCACAGCCCGCTTGGAGTTTGCCAAAAGGCACCTAGAGGACTCTCAAACCATGAGAATCAAGATTCTCTGGTCTGATGAAACCAAAATTGAACTTTTTGGCCTGAATACCAAGCGTCACGTCTGGAGGAAACCAGGCACCGTTCATCACCTGGCTAATACCTAATGGCTAATATCCCTACAGTGAAGCATGGCGGTGGCAGCATCATGATGTGGGGATGTTTTTCAGCAGCGGGAACGGGGCGACTAGTCCTGATAGAGGGAAAGATGAATGCAGCTAAGTACACCGAGATCCTTGAAGAAAACCTGCTCCAGAGCGCTCTGGACCTCAGACTGGGGCGAAGGTTTACGTTCCAACATGACAACGACCCGAAGCACACAGCCAAGAGAACAAAGGAGTGGCTTCGGAGAAAGTCTGTGCATGTCCTTGAGTGGCCCAGCCAGAGCCCAGACCTGAATCCAATTGAACATCTGTGGAAAGAGCTGAAAATGGCTATGTACCGACGCTCCCCATCCAACCTGACGGAGCTTGCAAGGATATGCCAAGAGGAATGGGCAAAAATGTCCAGAAACAAGTGTGCCAAGCTCGTAGCTTCTTTCCCAAGACGCCTTGAAGCTGTAATCGCTGCCAAAGGTGCAGCAACCAAGTATTAGGCTAAGGGTTTGTACAGATATGTAACCCCTAAATAACCTATTTTTGTCAGTAAAATAAAATTGCATATTTTCTAAAAACCTGTTTTCACTTCGTCATTATTGGCTATTGTGTGTAGATGTTTGATTCAAAAAATGAACTCAATCTATTGTAGTATAAGTCTGTAATGAGAAGGTGAAAGGGGTGTGCAGACTTTCCGGCTTGACTGTATTTTTATACAGTCTATGGTTCAGATACTTCTGGCGGAGTCAAGATCCGCTTATTCAAAACATCCCCTGATTAAATCTACAAAAACTTGCTTAATTCTCAACCAATTTTGTGGAATTTGGCTTGTTATAGCTAAATGTGAGAATTTTCCATTTAGCTTCGTCAGTCCAAAGCACATTGTTCCAGAATGCTTCAGGCTACTCAAGGTTTTCTATTGCATACTTCAGACGCTTTAAGGCTTTTTTCTGGCAACTCTGCCATGTAGGTCTTTGCTGTTCTTTTTTGCAGCTCTTTTGCTGATATGTATGCATTCTTCTGAGCATTTCTCACCAGGTCTCGGGCCATTCTATCTGAAATTGTTCTTGGTCTTCCAGATCTTGCCTTGACTTCAACTGTTCCATTTATCTTCCATTTTCTGATAATGTTACTGACAGTGGAAATGGGTATTTTGAAATGTCGAGAGAGTTTTCTTCAGCCTTCTCCTTGTTGGTGGAAGTGAACTATCTTGATTCTGACATCCTGGCTGTTTAGAGGAACCCATGATTGTTAACACCAGACCGAACAATCACCGCAGTCAGATGCTTTAGAAGGCATGGAGTTACTTCAGAATAAATAGTTCAGCCCTGGAATTACATTCACCTGACCCATTGAAGCCCTAACAAGTAAATCACCTGGGCCTGGGCCTTACTAATCATCTTTGTAAGAAGTAACAAAGAATAGTCCAAAAGGGTTCCCAAACTTTTGCACAGGGCCTTTTTCTTTTTTTATTATTTTGAAAATGTAAAAAATGTTCTAAAATCTAAAATCTTGCTTTAAAATTGAAGAAATATGTCATGTTTAACTTTGTACCATTTAGACGTCAGGTTAGGCTTCTGTTCACTTAGATATTAATTGTAAAAGGCATTTTAACCAGGGGTGCCCACATTTTTGCACCCCAATGTATGGGCACTCCTTGAAGCAGTATTGCTATATTTCACTAGGGAGAGCAGTTATCAATGTTTTGCGGTTACATGATAATGGGGGAGTCATGCCAAAATAATTAGGGAAGTGGAAGAATGAACAATGAACAAGGATTAGGGTTTTAAGCAAATTCAGAGGTTAAACCTCATGTATGAATTTTTTCATATTTTATGAATTTATGTTTTAACACAATTATAATCAAACTTAATCGAAATCATACCAAGAACTGGGTTATGGACTACACAAATATACCAATTCCTACAATAGTTCCTGGTTTGAGGGTGTATTTTATGAGGAGAAAGGGCAGAATTCACAACAAAATCTTTCAAGCTAGTTTTCTCAAAACTATTTTGCAAAATTACAATATTCAAACAGTCATATCTCCAGAAATATTTACTCAATCTCATCAAGTGATACCTCATTTTGTAGCTATGATTATGTCATTTAAAGGTATACTATGTAGTTTCAGAACACTCGATGGCGATATTGAGCACGTAGGAGCAAATGGTTTGACGAAAGTTGTGTATCACGTGTTCTTCTCAGACACGCACGACGACGCACGAGCATTGTGGTGACGTTTCGCACATTTTTCCTGACCGGTGGACTTCAGTATACACAGCCAAGATGTCAACCAGAAGGAAGCGATATGGGAGGAGAAAAAAGAAAGCCTGGCCGAGACGTGGAATGGAGAAAATGAATGGTCTGTCGACTCTATCATGGTCACTCTGATCAAGCTGTCCTATTCCTCTGGCCCTGCCTCGCACACCACAAACACGACTGCCCCTCACCCTTACTCTGGGGCCGTGACCACTGAATGTTCATGGCTACAGAATGAACCGAGCAGAATTACAAAATTATGATTTTTGAATGATTTTATGAAAATCTTTCAAATTTACAGAGCAATAGCTAAGATTACTAACTTAGATGTTTTGAGCATGTCTCCATTTACATGATCAAGGTTTGGTCAAATAACATGATAAATAGGCTATTGTCAACAATAAACAAACATCACGACACTAGATGGCCTTAGCTAGGTGTATGGTCGTTATTTTTATAATGATATTGTTACCTCCTCGGCTGAAAACATCTTGCTAATGAGTAAATGTCTAAATTATACTGACGACGCGTACGTAACGGTAAGTAGCCTAAGCTTACCTGGAAGCCTGCCCACAGTGCCTGGCAGGAACTGCCCATTCATGACGTTTACACAATTTTAGCTGTCTCTGGGTTTAAAAATGGCGGCGGGATGTCAACAGTGTAAAATACAAAAACACTTTGCGAACGACTTATGAAGTAGGAAATACATTCAACATGTTTATTAAACCACAAGGACACCTACAATGTTTTTTGGGGAGAAAATTTTATATAAACAAAGAATGAGTTGTTTACAATGAAACTACATAGTATACCTTTAACATGTCAACTCAACTCAAAAAATTAAATTTTGAAACCTGTATCCAAAGCAGGGATCAGAAATCTGCCAAGAAGTGCCAGAAGCACCTGTTCTCAGCTATGCACATAATGACCTTTTCCCTCTCCCCAGATTACAACTAATATAGGGTTCAATACAATAATACTGATTTTATTTGCGAATAGTCTCAATTTTGGTTTATTCCATACTCCATACTTTTTCATATTCCATACTTTTTCAATTGTTGCGTATACATTATGAGCATTTTTGCTTGATTAAATTCACATTATAATATAAATTATTTCTAAATATGTATTGTAGATCTAAAACAGTAAATTCTGAATTTACTTCCTATGACTAAGGGTGCTGATGCGCCTTGTCCCAATTTTACAAAAGGTCAAGCTCCCCTCTGACATCTTAAGTAGACATCTGAATCTTGCCATTTCATATTTTTGTTTAACTAGACATGGTACCCACCCTATATCACCTTGAATGGCTAGCTTAGGGCCAAGCTTATGTACTACAATGAAACATCCAATCACTTGATTTTGAGTTTATTTCTTGTGAATCTTTTCAGCCCCACACACCTGCAATCTAAAGTAAAATCGGGCACACACCAGCATTATAAAGTTGAATGTAAGTTAAAAATCCAAGTTCCTCAAGTAGTTTTATATTATTTATCACAACCCATATTTTGATCAAAAACAAAACCGAGGTATTTCAGTGTACTTCAAACTCAAAGCTCCAAAATGGAACGTATAATTACTCAGTAGAACAAGTTGGGCTCCATCTTGATGTGCTTAGCACATGGTCTAAAACGCGCAAGTGCATTTAGGTCGTGCATTTAACTCCACTTCTGCTGGTTAGACGGTGGATAATTTGAGCACAAAGTAAGGTACAAGGTTCAAATAGGCTGAACTTAGCCTCCATGAATTATATGTGTGTCTTGGGCGTAACATACAATAAACCAATAAGAGCGTCATCTCCCATTCCCTTTAAAAGCACTTTAGCGGATTGCTAATTTAATGGCGGATTTAGTAAGACTGTGAAAAGAGCGATTTACAGCGGGGGAAACTGACTTGCTGATTTTTGTTAACCTCTTCCTACCAAGGGCAAAATATACCAAAATATACGCCTGTTTTCACTAGTGACCAACAAAGCTGTTTATCTCAAAAACTGTAAAGGCTGTTAAAACAGAGAACCGCACTATTATGACTAAGTAGTCATAATTCATATACATATACTTTTTGCTACTTAACTACAACAATTTATGTACAGAAATTGTGAAAAAACTAAAAAATCATATTCTGATTTTTTACCTGATGAGCTACAAGAGCTATGGAGGAAATAACTCCTCTTTGTGATTCCTCTATATGCTGCCTATCTCTGCTAAAACATATGGTGTCAATATCTCAAATCATTCAAATTCTACAGAGCTTTTTTTCAGGTGAACCATTTCGGTTACCAAAGTTGGCGCACTTTGTGCAAAATGGCAAGATTCCAGAAAAGTCTCAATATGATTTATTTTTTAAGTTTTACAATAAAATTTGATAATTGGCAATAAAATTTCATTTTTAGATGTGTTTTTGGTGTGTTTCATATTACACAACTAACTAGACTACCCATGGTCCCCAAAAAGCTCTCCAAACCCATGTAGCAACACAGTGTATCTTGTATTCCACCAGAGCCCCATTAGCTAGAAATGAGTCCAGGTATATGCAAACGGGATATAAAATCAAATGTCCACCCTAGATTAAATAAACCCCTGCATAATAATCAACAACAACAAACTCATCCTCATGTTATCTCTCCCTCATGTTACGTCATGCATAAATTGCTCATTTGTTTACCTGCACAGCCTGCTGTACTGCATACAGAACAATGTATTCATGTGGAACAAAACAAACCCTTTAGACGCCATTTCATTCAAAAGAAACTCGGAACAGCTCGTCTCAGACACAAATAGATAGCTAGCTACTATTTGTAATTTTGCTGGCTAGCTTGCCATTGTTACAATATAGTAATGTTAGCTATATTCATTTAATTCAGAGGGATTCGTTTTATACATAACTGAATTCGCACTGGTATACCGGCAAAAAAAAAAAATCTGTTACCTTACACCAGTCAGCGTCACTGAGACAAGATCGCAAACCCATATTTGGGCTAGGACCTGCTGCACGGAGAAACTCCTGAATAACCTTGACATAACTAACCAAAAACTGTATGAAAGACACTGTAAAGTAAAAAGATAAAAAGCAGCAGTTACCTTATGAATTGTGCTTTGCTAAACGCAATGTAGCGAGCTACGCTACAAGGTAAAAACACTGCGCCATCTTGGTTCGATAATTACGCTTGGTTGCCTCCTCTTACGCGGGGCAGTATCTACGTGAATTCTTAGGGCTTTGTGTTGAATGAGGGCTTGTCTGAAAGATAAGAGTCTTGGCTATTGGCTGGAATATTTGACAGACAGTTTTAAATCCCAATGGAAAGCAAATAATACTCGGAGTGGAGGCAGGTCGATGCAAGTTTTTCCCACTTCAGATTGGCCTATTGTGCTATCAGTCAAAGAAATACACCCAATTGACGACGGTTTTGCATAAATCTCTGCAATCAAGTACAAAACCACTTTGGCTTAAATATACTAAGCCACAGGATTGGTACTCGAGAAACTGGCTGAGTTTCACAACGCCAAACTGAACACAGCCGAACTACTCATAATGAAGTGCAGAAAAGCACAAGTCGGTTTAAAATTAGAAAAAAATCATGTACAGCCGTATGAAAGTTTTCAAGTATTTTTTCTCGAAGACTAAAGGTATAATGATTTTTCAAACCAAAGTTTTGTGAAATACAATTAAGCAGAACAGTTTACCAGCACATTGTTTATGGTGTGACATCAAGCTGCAATACATGTTTGAGAATTAGGTCAGAGTTTCCAATGTTATTTACAAAGTTTTAACTCGATGTTTTGGGCTTACAAACCACTTTCCCAGAAGGAATGGATGTATCTTAAGGATATGTAATCAAAATATTGAGGTGAGCAGTTTATTATTTATTATTAAATTAATGAAATGTATAATTTAATAACTTCCGTAACGCCCGCGTTACCGCAACAAGTGAAATCAGCAGGGTTTTAATTGCTGAAAGTATGGAAACCTGGTCACTGTAATTAAGAAAATATGAAGAATGAAGAATAGGGTAACATTAGGCTATTTGAAAAACATTTGTAAAAAATGCATTAATGTGATTTAAAAATTCAGAATAAATGCAGTATTCGCTGGACAAAGTTTAGAACTTTGTTCAATCAAACCATTCCATTTACTTACATGCTGTAGATGAAGAGGGCTGTATTGTAATATTCCATCTGTCTTGTGATTCAGACATCTGAAGTGCATTTTTAGCACTCCAAATGTCCTTCTATTGCAGTGTTTGTTTTTGTGAGTTTGCGATTGAATGCCGATTCACAAATTGCGATGGGCATGATATAGGTGTTATCAGCAAAAGTGTTTCATGGATAGCCATTGTCCCCTAACATAAGATTGTCCCCCCAGAAGATTGCAGGATTGGCCAATATAGCTTGATCCAGGATAATTTGCGAATACCTTACACGTAGCATCGAACATCGCCTGGATGTTGATGGAGTGGGCTTCCTTAATTGTCACATATATAAGAGCATTCTCTGCTGGGGCAGAACCCCAGGAAATCCAAAGTTCGCCATGAACGCTTGTTTTACCCGTTCTTGGCTGCCTGGTGTGATGGGGACCTGAACTTAGGCTAGGTTATTCATTGGCATGTCGAACTAGGCTTGAGCTACGTAATTGCATGAATGGCTGAATTTTCAGCAGATTGGGATATGCCTCCAATTGAATTTAGGAGTTGCTGGAACAAGCCTACCCACTGGCAAAAAATAGTATAATACTATTACCGTTAATTGTTCATTTCACAGCAACGGGGAGTGCATATAGGGACAGGCATTCGTCTGCAGCTCAGCTGCCAGGAGATGATGAAGTCTGTTAAAACATGGCGGGATAAGCGCAATTAAAGGAGGCATTCCCCTTCGCTGAGGGACAGGTATGTGGTCCTTGACCGATGGACCCTTTTATTATTACGCATTTTTTTGATGTATTCAATTCAATTCAAGAAAAAACTCCCCAGTGGGAAGAAATCTCGGAAGGAACCTGGCTAGAGAGGGGGGTGCCCATCCTTCGCTGGCCGGCCCGGTTTAGACTAAAGGTGGACTGAATGGTAATAGTCAATTCAATAATCAGTTCAATCATCAGTTCAAAGGGGGCAGGATGATGCATCTGGGACTCCGGTTGCGTGAAGTCGGGAGGATAAACCAAAGGAGGGACGGGTCCGAAGCAGTCTGCAAACTCAGGGTGAGGGGCATAACTGGAGCAGTCTGCAAACTCAGGGTGAGAGGGGGACGGGCCGGAGTAATCTGCAGCTCAGGGTGAGAGAGGAAAAGAGAAGGTTAGCCCCCCCCCCCCGACATCCTTAACTATAGGATTGACTAAAGAGGTACGTTTTTAGCCTACACTTAAAGACAGAAAGTGTGTCTGCAACCCGTACATACATGGGAAGATTATTCCATAAAAAAGGGGCTCTGTAAGAGAAGGCTCTGCCACCCATTGTAATTTTAGATATAATAGGAATTTTCAAATAGCCAGCATTTTGAGAGCGAAGTAATCTAGGAGGATAGTAAGGAATGAGTAAGTCACTCAGATATTCAGGGGCCAAGCCATTTAAAGCTTTAAACGCTAGAAGTAAAATCTTGTAGTCAATTCTGAATTTGACAGGCAGCCAATGAAGAGTTTTGAGCACCGGGCTGATGTGCTCCCATTTCTTGGTTCTAGTAAGAACCCTAGCAGCTGCATTCTGTACAAGTTGGAGGCGATTCAGGGCTGAGCCAGTGCAACCAGACAATAATGCATTGCAGTAATCTAGTCGAGAGGTTACAAAGGCATGAACCATTTTTTCAGCATCCTCCAGGGACAACACCTTCCTTAATTTAGATATATTCCTCAGGTGGAAGAAGGCCATTCTTGTGATATTGTTAATATGGGGCTGAAAGGAGAGATCTGAATCAATAATTACACCAAGGTTTTTAACAACCTTGTTAGGGGAGACAGAGAAGCAGTCTAAATTTAAGGGAAGCTGTAAGAATTTATCTCGAAGGGATTTGGGACCTAATACTAATATCTCAGTTTTATCTGAGTTCAATAAGAGGAAATTTTGGGTCATCCAGGCCTTTACATCTTTGAGACAGGTCTCTAGTTTAGACAACTGGTCAACTTCACCTGGCTTAACTGATATATAAAGTTGTGTGTCATCTGCGTAGCAGTGGTAGTTAACACCATGTCTGCTTATAATGTTCCCAAGAGGGAGCATGTAAAGAGAAAAGAGCAGAGGACCCAAGACCGATCCTTGTGGTACTCCAAAGTTCACCTTAGAAAATTCAGAGGACTGACTGTTTACCCTAACAAACTGGGATCTATCATAGAGATAAGATTTAAACCACATAAGAGCATGCCCGGTAAGACCAACTAAATTTTCTAACCTGCAGAGGAGAATATTATGGTCTATAGTATCAAAGGCAGCGCTCAGGTCAAGTAAAACAAGAATAGAAATACAGCCACAGTCCAGAGAGAGGAACAAGTCATTAATTACTAGGGCAAGGGTGGTCTCGGTGCTATGGTGCTTCCTAAACCCAGATTGAAACCTCTCATACACATTATAAGTATGTAAAAATGAAGAAAGCTGTTGCGCTACACATTTCTCAAGAATCTTTGATAAAAATGGGAGGTTTGAAATGGGTCTATAATTGGCCAGGACAGTGGGATCCAAATTTGGTTTCTTAAGTAGTGGCTTGATTTCTGCCAATTTAAAGGATGTAGGAACATGGCCCGATAGCAATGATGAGTTAATTAAATGAATAATTGGTTTGATGAGCATAGGCAATATCTCCTTCAATAACTTTGTGGGTATGGGGTCTAGAAGACAGGTGGATGATTTTGAAGAAGAAACTAACTGAATTAGCTCACTCTCAAGTATTGGAGTAAATGATTCAAGACGTTCAGTGTGTCTAGGAGGCAATTCTATATCGTCAAAACCATGGTCACTAACTTGTGTGATCTTTTCCCTAATTTCAATAATTTTACCACTAAAGAATTTAGAGAAATCATTACTACTACATGAGACTGGAATTTGAGGGTTAGTTGTTGCATGATTATTAGTTAGTTCAGCAACTGTTCTGAATAGAAATCGGGGATTGGTCTTATTTTCTTGTATAAGCTTTGAAAAGTAAGAGGACCTAGCATTGGAGAGAGCATGCTTATAGGCACTAAGACTCTCTTTCCAGGCCAAGTGGAATACCTGCAGTTTAGTAGAACGCCATTTGCGTTCAAGCTGCCGAAACTGTTGTTTAAGAGCCCGCGTGTGGTCGGTGTACCAGGGGGCAAGCCTCTTCTCAATTACTTTTTTGCTTTTTAACGGAGCAACTACTTCAAGGGTTTTGCGTAGAGCAGTAGCTAATTCCTCTGCCAGATCATTGGTTGAGAGGGAGCTGGATGAAGTGTCTAAATCAAGGTAATCAGGTAGCACATGCATAAAGTTTCCAGTAGTGGAGGTAGTGATAGTGCGACCTATATACGTTCTGAGTTCAGATTCTACAGAATGGGCTAATTTTAACTGCAGAGTAATGAGGAAATGGTCAGACAAAATAGGATTATGCGAGTGAATTTTAACATTAACAATGTCAATACCAAGACTTAAGACCAGGTCTAAAGTATGACTATGACAATGCGTGGGGCCAAAAACATTTTGAATGAAACCAATTGATTCCAAAATGACCGTAAATGCTGAGGTAAAAGGATCATCTGTATTTTCAAAATGCAGGTTAAAATCACCCAATATTAACACTTTGTCATGACTTATAGCTAAATGAGAAAGAAAATCTGCAAATTCATGAATAAAGCCAGCATATGGGCCAGGAGGTCTATAGACAGTTACAAGTAAAATAGGCTGAGAGGAGGGGCGGTTTCTACCAACCACTGCTGGCTGAGTGTTCATAACTAACACTTCAAATGAATCAAATGCATACTCTAATTTTGGAATTGACTGAAAGACAGATTTATAAATAACAGCAACCCCACCCCCTCTTCGACAGAGACGGGGGTTTTGGCTATATATGAACCCAGGTGGAGAGGATTCATTTAATGTAAAGTTCTCATCCACTTTCAGCCATGTTTCAGTTAAACATAGTATATCAAGAGAGCAGTCTGAGATTAATTCATTCACAAGAGCTGCCTTGGAATTAAGGGATCTTATATTTAATAAGCCAACTCTCATGGTAGTAATATCACTTGAGCTAATAGGATTGTGTTTTGTTTTAATCTTAATCAGATTATTAAAACAAACTTCACGGTTTTTGCCAGATTTGACATGGTTTTGTATACGTGGGACAGACACAGTTTCAATTTCTAAAGGGTGAACCCTAGCTGATGGTTCTGGGGAACAAGCAGACAAGAAGTTCTGCTTCCTGGCCTTGGCTCTAATTAGTCAGGGACTTGAATTTCTAAGACTATAGGCCAGTTTTTTAGAGATAAGAGCTGAACCCTCCCACGTGGGGTGAACACCATCTCTTTTTAAAAGATTAGTCCCCCAAAAAGTGTGCCAATGATCTATATAGCCGATATTATTAGAGGGACACCACTCAGATAGCCAACGATTTAGTGACGTTAGTCTACTATAAGTTTCGTCACCACGCCTAGAAGGAATGGGGCCAGAGCAAATAACAGTGTTAGACAACCGTTTTGCTACTTCACATGCTGATTCAAAATTACTTTTCGTTATCTCCGATTGCTTCAACCGGACATCATTTGCGCCGACGTGAATAATAATGCTAGAAAATTTACGATTAGCTTTAGCCAGCATTTTTAAATTTGCTTCTATGTCGGTCGCTCTAGCACCAGGAATGCACTGAACTACGGTCTTTGGACTCGCAATTTCTACGTTTCGTAGAATAGAATCACCGATTATCAAAGCTTTTTCAGCCGGTTTTACCGAAGGTGCATTGCTCAGGGGAGAGAACCTATTGGTGGTTGCTGGAGTACCGGTGGTTTACGACTACGTTTGCGAACTGTAATCCACCTGCTGTTACCTTGCTGCGGAGGCATTTTCGGAATTCTAACATTAGTTGGGGACGGGCTAGCTGGAGCACCCGAAACCGAGAAGGATTCTATGAACTTTTCGGTTTCTCTAATTTCATGTAGGGTACGGATGCGAGATTCCAAATCGGCTATCTTCGCAGTCAACCTACCATTTAATTTGCACTTATCACAAGTAAAGTTCCCACTAGTGGCGGAGAAGGAATAGGTAAACATGTCACATACCAGGCAAGAGATAGCCCAATATGACGAGGAAGGAGAAACCGAGCGAGGAATGGGAGAGACTGAGGGATCAAACGAAGCCATAGCTTACCCTTGTATTAGAAGATATACAAAATTCGTCGGAAGCAGGATCAATACTACTGGTTCCGTAGAAGCCGGCTCGCCAGCCACTTTGTTTTGCTTTACCTAGTCTTACCTAGCCTAACACTGCTGGCCCGGTGAAAGCCTGCTCAGCAGCGAATTTGTCGTCTAACGTTAGTTTGTAGCCTAATATATTTTGTTTTGTTTTGTTTTTTGAGAACAATCTTACCTAGCCTAACACTGCTGGCCCAGTAAAAGCCTGCTCAGCAGCGAATTCGTCTTACCTAACGTTAGTTTGTAGCCTAATATATTTTGTTTTGTTTAGTTTTTTTGAGAACAATCGCAATTTGCAGATTTGTCTTTGTAAGCGAGGACTTCCACAGACTTCCACAGTAAACACCTATGCCCCGTTTATGCGGGCTCTAAGTGATACTGCTGGCCCGGTAAAAGCCTGCTCAGCAGCGAATTCGTCTTACCTAACGTTAGTTTGTAGCCTAATATATTTTGTTTTGTTTTTTTGAGAACAATCGCAATTTGCAGATTTGCCAGCACAAAAACGATCACCACCAAACTTTTCTACAGCACAGTTCAGTAGCACAGCTCAGTCGCTCACCAAACAGGAAACAGGAACAGGAACAGGATCACAAGAGACATAATGCATATATGGATTGAACAGCCTCAAGGTAAATGCTATTGTGGAGACTTGCCGTGCTAGCGTTGATAGATCTTGTGTATTTGCCAGAAGGAAGGAGTTTTGAAGAGGAAGTTAGCTGGACGCGAGTCAAGCTAACTTGTACACAATGATAATATTTCACATGGTAATCTTAATGTTTTTATGCATATTTGTGTGCGCCCCTGTGTGTGTGTAACAGACAGGAGGGTGTACACATGTTGTGCACATGCCTACGTAAACGCATATTACTATCTTTATATTGCGCCGTTAAAATAACATTGAAACAACTGCGACATGTCTTAAGACCAGGTTTGTGGTGGATTTTGTGCAAACGCTTTCTGCTGCCTGAAAATAGCAATACGCCAAAAATTTGCCTTAAGACCAACCTGCCCAGATAGGGACTACCGTCTCAAATAGATGATTCAGCTTTTCAATGGTTAATTGTTGTCATCCTGGGGTGGAATAAACATAACCCAATTATCACTAAGTGATATGCCTAAATTGAGATATGCCTTCCTTTTTTTCCACCAATGTCTGTAATTGATCCCGCAAGGTTTTGATAGGGCCAGATTAAAACGCGACCAGTCAACGTCATTAAGTCCTCTCAGCCAACAGAGTACCGCAGTCACTGAAGCGTTTCTGTGAATGCCACACCCCACTTTGGGGGAATAATTCAGACTCGCTCCAGTAGAAGCCAACGGTGCAGGAAGAAGACGGCAAAGATCGGGAAAAAACTCCTATAAAATTCCCAAAAGCTGTTGCAGTGAACTGCACAGCCAATGCAATTTTTTAAAACCCGACTTGCATTTTGCCATGTCCAATCGAAAATCCCAAAAGATGAGCCCTGTGGCTACATGCTATTACGAGAGAGCAGGTGGAAGGAAACTACATGGTGTCCTGCATCTCCACATATTTCCGCGGAACGCACTTTTAACAGTTAATAGACGTCACATAATATCAATAGTTAGAACTACAGGCTTCAACAATAACTGTCTCACGAAACTTGCTAATTTTTCCGATCGGGTCAGTGCGCTTAATATGCATTAGGCTAAATGTAGCTGGAGATATAGCTATCTAACTAAGAAACATCCAGAGGCTAACAGTAAATCTTACATGTTTACTGATGATAACAGGCATGCAACACAATACCAGCTATTCCTCTCTGGAATCAAACACAGAAATACAGTTTTGCTGTTCAAGGTAAGCTACCGATTAGCTTTATGCTAACAACGATGGAAAACCCCATAGATGCGAAAACTATCTTAAGTCAGACCTGTTTTGCACTTCTCAAAATTGTTATATGTAGCAAATACATATGTAGCTTAAGAAATAACTACTTTGTGGTCTCAGTAACATTAACGTTACCACACTGAAATGTGAAAGAAAAAGAAAAGAATAGAATCGGTGGACATTTTAGTTATATACATTACAAAACATATTTTTCGTTGTTTGTCTTTTTAAAATTTATACAGGGATTTTATTGTTGTGTCTCGGGGCAATCCCATTAAGTTGATACGCAATAACAATTACTAATTACTATTTGAAAGACGTGGGTCTCTGAGATTAACGTAAGTATTATTATTTGAACCGATCTTCTTTAGTTCAGTGGCTCAAACATATGGTACGGTTGTACCATGCACTTTTTTTTTTGTTTAGCTATCATTTTTTTTGCGAAACGGTGTTTGCATTTCCGGATCTGTGAGTAACTTGCCTAGAGGCTCTTGGGCGTGGCCTGAATATTATAGCTTTCACGCCCACCCAGGCCTGACAACTACATAGTCGGCAGAAAGTGACACACTTCAATCTTAATTTTTTTCAGCTGTAGACGTTTTTAAAGGTGGGTGATCATTTTAATAACAAGGAGTAATGTCAAATAATGAAAACCACATTTTAAGCACAGTTGGCAATCCCTTTAAACAACGTCAGCGCTGGACTGTAATTTGACAACTGCATCGGTCTGAAACTGGTAAAGACACTGATTGTAATGTATACGATAGAGCCGCTTGTCTTCTAAAATGCATAACCTGTGTTTTCTCAACATTAATGGCTAATCTCCATTTTTAGCACCATGAATTCTAAATATTTAACATTTTCTATAAATTAATAACATTTTCTGCAAGTAAAATAATATCATCAGCATATAAGAGAATGCTAATATTAACTTCATCAATTTTGTTTCTTTAATTTCAAGGGGTAAGTCATTAATATAAATTGCAAACATACTGAATGGCTATCATGGTACTTAAAGGGTAATTCCACTGAAAAACAACATTAACCTTATTTAAAAGATCAAGGCACAACTAACTAAGTATCTCTTTGTGGCTGGCCAAAATAATTTCTGTACTGAAATATCCGCAGATAAAGATGAAATATTGGTAAAGGTATATGTCATTTTGACATATACCTCTACCTCTTTCGCATTTTTGAAAAACTACAGTGCTGTCAGTGGGCGTGTAAGTTACATAGACACGTAGGCAGAGCCAGCAAGGGGGAAAGCAATGGGACACATCGTAGATCAAGCTAGCTATCATTGTCATTTTGTTATAATGTCAGAAAATTACATTGACACGTTGTTTCCTAAAGATATTTTGGCTCAATAAACCAAACTGGACTCGAGTGCTCTTCTTATGCGCTTAAATGATCCAACTCGGGGACCTCCGGTATCATTCCCTGACATCTCATCTGCCTTATTAAATCCCCCGGTAAGGAACCATGTCAACTAACATTACATTATGGTCCATGACCATGAAAAGTAGACTACCATTAGCAAGCTGACCATATCGAACGGTTTTACTTCGAGCATTCGATTACAGAAGCAATGTTAACATAGTTTTCTTGGCTAGCCATCACCTGAAGCTCAACCTCGACAAGACTGAGCTGCTCTTCATGCCATACAAGACCTCCCCGCTCCTAGACCTGTCCATCACCGTCGACGGAACCATGGTGACCACCTCCCGCTCTGCAAGGAACCTGGGGTGGTCCTGGACGATCAGCTGGACTTCAAAGAACACATCAGGGCAACGGCACGGTCCTGCAGGTTCCTCCTGTACAACATCAGGAGAATTTGGCCGTACCTGACCACTTACTCCGCCCAGCTTCTTGTCCAGACCATGGTCACCTGACGCTGCAGCAGGGTTGCCGGATCTTTCAAGACTTTCCAGCCAAATTGCGACTCAAAACTAGCCCAAAATATATTTTTAACTGAAACCAGTGTATTTTAAAGAGAAATCATCATATTTGTACTTTTTTAAATAAGTGTGTGCTTTGCGACTTCATTCATACCTGTGACTGCACTTTGAAAGTAGCCCAATTTAGCTGTAAAACCGCGGACATGGCAACACTGCGCTGCAGGACTAGCAGTAAAATGGCCAGTAGTGGTGTGTCGTTCGTGAACAATTCGTTCCTTTTGATTGAATACGTTTGGTGAACGAAAGGAACTAACTCACCACCGTGTCCGGATTTGTTCCTTTGGGTCCTTTCTCAATTGCGAGCTTCCCATTCGCTGAAGTTGCAGCTCCTCCTATTTAACAAGCCATTAGCCAATGGCAGCATTGATCCGCTTGAGCGGGTCATGCTTTCCGAGCCCCTCCCGTCTGTGTGTGACCCAGAGCGTTGGAAAGTTATGTGAACGAGAGGAACAAATCGTGAAGGAATCACCTCTTTCACACATGCAGCCTTATCTGTACATTTTCCGGAACATTGCCAGATAGGGGTCATGTGTGAATAAGAGCCGAAGTCGAAATTCCGGAATATCCGCGCCGGCAATTTGCCGTGTCAAGACCTAGTGAGGTTTCCGTAAAAGTTCCATATCGATGTGACGTGTGAACAAAGCCAGAACATTACCGGATCAATCACGCACAACATTCTAATGTAAACACGGCGACGTGAGTGAACCCATCACAAAGCTCTTGACCTCAAACAACCTTGATCGCCTCAACCCTAAACTGACAGCCTAAACAGCAACATTATAACGTTATGTCTAACTGGAGTGACTCAGAAGACTTTGCCATGGGGTCGCTCCCGTACCCACATTCGTCTCGCCGAGCCCCGAGCCACATGAAAGACTCGTACAGCCTCCAGCCGCCACACCATCACTCTGTTGCCAGATATGCAGTAGATATGGATGAATAACTTGAAGGGTTTCTTCTCCTGACTTATTTTTCCATAGAGTTCAATAGGAAAATTTGTCAGGAGAAACAACCCTTAAAGTGATCCATCCATATCTACTGCATATCTGGCAGCAGAGTGATTGTTTAAGGCTTGTTTGATACCTCAGACCCTTGTTGACTTAAAGCCATTTTACCAACCATGTATTCCATACTGTTCCAGCATAATTTACAGCTAAATCTAGTCCCACCCCCCAATTCCCATAGAGATCCATTCAAATGCAGAGATGTTATAGTATCGCTTGTAAGAGTACCAGAAAATAAGATATCAAGAGTCTTTTGATGTTGTTGGGTCACAGACATCAGGAAGTCATGGCATGCAAAGGATATGTGACCAAATATTAAAAATTATTACTTTATTCTATATATAAATGCAGGGGGGCCAATAATTGTGGCCAATATGGTTTTGTTAAAAATAATTATTTCTTGATGAGGGATTTTTTTTTCTCATAATAAATTAACGTCAATTAAAGGTTGGATTCTTATTGTTTTTTCAGTGTGAGATTAAGCTAATTCACCAAACGGTGAATTTTTTATAACCCTTTTTGCTCATCTTTACAGGGGGGGCCAATAATTTTGTCCTCAACTGTATATATCAGATCAAAAACGTCTACGATGTAAAAAAAAAGCCAAGTTACTCACGCATAGCCTACATAGCGCTGTCTATAAGTCCTTAATTCCAACTTGCAAAAACTAGGCCTGCCTTTAAAAGTCTTGATATCAAAATGTGGCCAAGTTACAACTAACAATATTGCCTATCGTAGCTCACACTAAATAAACTAGCTCTATTCCAAAGCAATGCTATCTAAACTTTCCTAAATTATTTAATGCAACTTGGCCCTGTGTTTCTTCATCTTTGCATGTGAAGAGATTGTGCCTCATGGAACAACGTATGATTTCAATTAATGTTTTTAACAGTTGATGAATAATTACACTCCAGAAAGGATATGGTTAATAATGCATGGCATTTATATAGCGCCTTTCTAGATACTCAAAGCGCTTTACAATGATGAGGGGGAAACTCACCTCTACCACTTTGTTGGCAAGTTAACTTTAGAAAATGTACAGGTTTTAAAATGTTAACTGCTGCTACAGAATTCTTTACAATTCACAAACACATTTATATCAAGAAACATCATGTACAATAGAGAAAGGGGTGATGAATAAATAAATGCAGATAAAAATGAGTAATATTTTTACCTAGAAAATAGCGTACATATAGCATTTTTACAAACGTATCCAGACATGTTTCTGGGTCAGATGGTGGCAAATAAGTAATAGTACCAATTCTTAACATAATAGTATTTATGATATTTGCAAACAGATTTTTGTGAACACAAGGTGCCCTATCTTATATCCGGCGCAATGCGGCGCTAACCCAAACGCAAGTGTCTTTGCTATCTTACACCCGGCGCTAGGTTCATTATAACGCCTAACGCTTACGTCCTTTAACTACCATGTATTCTTGCGCCCGTTGCAAGTGAACTGGGCGTGTTGGTCTTAAGATGAGGAGTGGCCAGGATTATTTTTGGTGTATTGCTATCTTGAGCCAGCAGAAAGCGCTTGCGCTAGAACCACCACAAACCTGGTCTAAAGTCATGTCGCAGTTGTTTACATGTTATTTTAACGGCGCATATAAGTGCGTCTACATAGGCGTGTGCACAACGCGCGTATCCTCCTGTCTGTTACACACAGGGGCGCGCACAAGCATGACTAAAATATCGAGATCACAATGTGAAATAATATTATTGTGTAGGCTATATCAAAAATGCATAATAATAAAAGGTTCCATAGGTCCACATACCTTTCCCTCAGCGACAATTACATTGCTCTCAGCCCACTCCATCAACACCCAGGCGATGTGCGATGGTACGGGACAATGGCTATCCATTAAAAAGGAGCTGATAACACCTATATCAAGCCTAATGCGCGAATTGTCATTTGCACCTAATGCGTGAATTGTCATTCAATGGAAAACTCGCACACTGCAATAGACGGACATTTGAGTTCTGAAATTGCGCTTCAGATGTCATTACAATACAGCTCTGTTTATCTAGGAATACAGCCTGTAAGTAAATAGAATGGTTTGTGACTGAAAAAAGTTAAAAACCTTGTCCAGTGAATATTGCTTTTATTGTTTTTCAAATAGCCTAGGCTACAGCGAACTCGCTGTGCATAAGGTTTTTTCGATAGCCTATGGTTAAAAAACGGAGATAAATGTCATCATGTTAACTGAATTGTAACCTTAGCTATTCTTCATCCTTTATATTTTTTCAATTACAGTGACAAGGTTTCCATAGCCTCAGCTTATTAAAACCCCACTGATTTCACCTGTTATTCCATAACTGAACAAAATATTTTAAAGAGAACTAAGCGTCTAATTAGAAACGAAATTTGCAGCATGTTACACAATTAATTTACAATTAATTTTAATTCCATTATCTGCATGTACGCTTTACAGGAGCAGGTATGTTTCCCCTGCTGTAAATCGCACTTTTCACGGTCTTCCTGGGAAAGTGGATCGTTTTAAAATATTACGCTACCAGTAAAATGGGTTGGTCACATTTCCATAAGCAGGACTTTATAAAACAAGGAAAAATATGCTGAACCTATGGGTTGCCAACCTGACAGATTTATTGTATTTAGTGTCATCATTAAGGCAAAATAACGTTATTTATGTTATTAATCAAAATTAGAATGCAGGTAGCCTAATGAACTTCGGATGAAGCTTGAACATGAGTTCATTGCATAATCAAACGAAATTTGTTAAACAAGCAGGCTAATTTGGCGTTTTCTAAGGTGAGACGGAAGCAATTAGTCGCTTATTCTCAACTGTTGCAGGTGCTTTTAACGAAATTTAACCGCATATATTTTGTAAACAGCACTGTCAGGAATTACCGGGAACTTATAATGGTTACCCCGAATAATATTGATCATAGGCTACTATTGATCTATATAGCCTATTCCTTGATCGCACTAAACACGCACGAGTATGTCTGTTTCGCCATCATAAGCAATCCGCCAAGGTGGAAAAGCCCGCAATTGAATGGGATATGACATTTTGATTGGTTTATTGCATGTCACGCTGAAGACACACCTATAATTAATGAAGAGACTAGGTTCAGCCCAGTTGCACCTTGCGCCGTGCTTAGCGCCCAAAAAACACGCCGTTAAAATAGCAAAAGTGGACTTGGACACGCCCTAAATGGACTTAGCGCCATGCGCTTAGACCAAGCACCAAGATCGCCAAGATAGGGCCCAGGGATATCTATGCTCTGTAGGACCACATAGGTTTTGATAGAAATCCAAATTAATAAATCAATAAATACATAATAATAATACATTTTATTCATTCTGTGCTTTTCATAGACCCAAAGCAGTGGATGCAGACAATTGTTCAAACATGCCCTATAGTGTAGTAATTTTTTAATTTTTGAAACATCTGAATCAGAGTATTTCCACTATAAATTATTTTCATTTTGCAGTTTGATGTGGCACATAGTTTCATTGACCACATTCTCTTGAGATGGTAAGATGAAGAAACACAGGGCCAAGTTGCATTAAATATTTTAGGAAAGTTTGGATAGCATTGCTTTGGAATAGAGCTAGTTTATTTAGTGTGAGCTACGATAGGCAATATTGTTAGTTGTAACTTGGCCACATTTTGATTTCAAGACTTTTAAAGGCAGGCCTAGTTGGAATTAAGGACTTATAGACAGTGTAGGATATCTAATATTTCCCCCCTTCTCTCTATCTCTGTCACTCTCTCACACTCATCCCCCAACATCAAAGATAAGCCAGTCTTTGTCATAAATTACCCCTCTCCCCCCCTCCCCCATAGCTTAACCCAATCAGGACAGGGATGGTCTTCCTGTGGAGGTATTTTATGAGTGTACCGCAGAAAAAGAAGTTAGTCTGTTTTAGGCCTGGTAAATTAATATTCGATATTCGAATATTCCTCGAATATGAAAAAAAAGCTACATTCGAATATAAAAAAATACTATTCGATTATTGGGCGTGGCTTCCGCTCAGTGTACAAAATATATATTTTTATTGGATCAGAGAAGTGCGCGCTGCCCTCTTCCGCTGTGTGTGTCCCTTACTGGCCTATGTAGTGAGCGAGCGAGTCACGTGTCATACAAGCCTCCTCTGTTGAAAACGGAAGACGCTGCATATGGGTCATTGCTACGCTTGTACTGGACGGACACGGCACTTTCATTTAATAGCAGATTGAAAATCAAATGTATAGGCATATTCGTCGAGCTGAAAAGAGCCAATAATTCAATAGCAGCAGCATGGCAGAGAGTTTCGGAAACCAGCTCAGCCGCGGAGAGAGTGATTAGCACTCCGAGCAATCTAAAAAGCCCCGTTTGGAAGTACTTCGGTTTTTGGTCAGTGAATGGCAAAATTGTGGAACCTTGAGACAAAGTTGTATGCAAGCTTTGTAAGCTACGTTAAACGTTAAAACTATGCTACGTTAAACATTAAAACTATGCTGATCCCAGTTCCCTCTCCAAAAGGTCAAAGATGGTACTTTTCTGTTTTTAATAGCACTTTATTGTAAATGATCCCTCAGGATCAATTCTTTTTAGTAACATTTCTCGAAATTGTGTGCCTTAATTTTATTCAAACAAAAGCATTATAAAAGTGTGTATGTAGATTTTAAAAGCCATCTCGAATGTTAACGTTTTAAAAAAAAAAAACTTGACTGCGTTCATGTTTATGTTGAAATTAAATGTACCTATACTAGTTATGCTTCTCGTTGTATTGGTTTGTCCTCTTGTGAACCTAACGCGCAATAACACAGCCCGAAAGTTGGTCAAATTGTAACATTTTAAAATTGTAATGGATATTCGAATATATTCGAACTTATGTGTTTTTTCAGAAGGAATATTCGAATGTGATTTTTGGCCAATGTTGACAGCCCTAGTCTGTTTGGAGTTTGTTTGGTGAAGAAGTCATTCTTTTTGGTTCCTTGTGCGTTTCCTTTTGTTCCTGTTCAGCTGGAGGGTAAATAATTTGACAATTTTTGGCTTATCTCTCTTTACTGGTATTTCCTAATTAATGTCTGGTTTAATGTCTTCACTTTTGTGAATTATAAGTAGTCAGCCTACATTCCTTCGTGAATGTATGATTCCCAGTCATTATTCTAATTGAATGTTTTCATTTAATAAAATTACTTAATCTCAAGACCTGATTTAGACTTTGTTTTGGCTTGTTGGTTGATCCACCAGGTTACTGTTCGACTTACCTATCAAAGAATTCGGCGATTTAATTGATGATTGTCATTTTTAATAATAATTATTGAATTAAATCACGTAAAGCTTATTTTGAATGTAGGTTAAGTGAGGGGTTCTAGCACGCAATATCGCTTGTGTTCAGTATTCAGAGTGCTGAACGTTTTAACAAGGGCATTGACTGTTAGAACCGCTGGATTCAGAAAATACACATTTTACCTAGTCCTCACTTACCCGACAACAGCACTATGTAGGCTATGCATGAGTAACTTGGCTTTTTTTACGTCGTAGACGTTTTTGATCTGATATCACTTATTTTTTATAGCTAACTAATGATGAATAATGCATGAAGATAAACACGGAGAGAGACATGCATTCCAAAGAAATGTATGCAGACATTCGCTTAACCATAACGCCCTCTATTGACAAGAATGAGAACAGTTATCCTATTACAGACAGCATACAATTACATTAAAAGAGTTTGCAGATGAGCAGTATTTAATGTGTAATGAAATACAATGAACAGCACCACCTGAGGTATGGATCATGAAGAAGCATGTAAATTAATGAACCAAGTCTACATGGAGATATGCATGCACAATGGGCTAGACGCAAACACATTCTAGCTGAAAGACATACAGCCTAAATAGCTAGTACAGCCTTAATAGTTTGCATCAGTAAAATATGGAAATACAGTTTTAAAATAGGGCTATTAATATTCTATAGAAAATGAAATACATTTAACGTTAGGCTATTCAACACTGGATTGCCGGATGCATAACTCCAACCTTCCGTGTGTGGGCTACGAGCGAGCGAGCGAGTGAGTTAATTCGCAGAAATTCCTTCGCAGTTTTTTCTTCCGGTACTGTAGAACATTACCTGCGGGAAATGTTTTGGTACCGGACAGCTAGGTTTAGTTTAGTTTTCTGTAGTGCAATGAATGTAGGCTATAAGGCATGTTGATTCGCTTCGTAGTAGCCTAGCTTGTATCTGCTTCCTGACTAGACACCAGTTACTTTTCTACAAATCAAACATAATTTTTCAGTGGAACTACCCTTTAAAATTATTTACCTGAACACAACTTATATAACGTTTTAAAGGCCTTATAAAATTTTCCGTCCATACCTGAACAAATCAACTTATAAGCTAAGAGATCTCTATTTACCCAATCAAAAGCTTTCTGAAAATCCACAAAAAAATGCAAATGTGGATTTTTCCCTATTTTAGTCTTAGTTCTTACTACTGTAGCTATGGTATAAATGTGATCTGTACATGCTCCATTTTTCCTGTCGCAGAGCTGTTCTCAGGCCCTGGAAACTGGTATCACCTGTATTGTGGCTTCTGCCCCATTGTGAAGCCCTTCCAATGGTGTTAGACACTCCCATGGCCAGCAGGCATTAATTGATAAACTTACACAAGGCATGTTAACCAGATACCAGATATCACATCAGTCAAATCTCCTGTCTTCTCTATTAGCAGTGTACAAACCTAATAACTGCCAGACTTTTCCTTTGTCCTTTTAACTTCCTGCTGGTGGCCTGTATTTTCTCTCTTTTTCCCTTTCTCCATCTGTCTTTCCTACTTCCATTGCTACCCCTGCAGTTTGAGGATATGGATGACTGCGTGCTACAGGGTCTTCTCTCTTTGCTGGGCTGTCTTAGCAATCTCTTCCTCCTAATAAAGGTTGTTTTATTCAGCTTCCCTGACTCATTTTATCATGCTCATTCTCAGCCTCAATGTCTGTTGCGTTGTTTAAATGTATTTTTTTATTAATACATTTTTTTGCAATAATTTCATGACTTTTAAGTGTTGCAATTGGGATCCCTGTCTGTAACATTTTATTTATTTATTTTTTTGCTTTCAATGGTTTTATTTTAGCTTCTCTTTTCTCCTACTTTGGCCCCTTGCTTTACTTTACAATCTGATTTTGTTTGGCCTCTGTGAAAGAATCTGCCATTTCATAGAGAGTGCATCACAAAATGTGTCATTTCAGTATACATCATGACAATATGATCACTCTTGAAAAACATGCTTTTTCTGTATACATCACAATGATATGACCACTCTGAAAAGAGTGCCATGTCAAATTCTGTATCACAATATGGACACATTTTGCACTTATTAGTAGCATTGTGTCAGAAGGATTACCAAGAGCTATTTGTCAGGTCAGTGGAACATCTAGAGGTTGTTCTGATTTTCATGCTTTGCACGTCTCCTGAACAGTACTTTAAGATCTACTGGTTGTAATTTGACCAACCCCTCAACTGCAGCATCTCATGCTGACCCTTGGGCACCCAGTTGACCAGCAGAGATAGCTGGTGAGTGATGAGATGCTGTCATCCCAGCCGACTGAAACCCTCCCTACCCTGGGTGACACTAGTGGCAATTGTGCATCGTCCTTAAGAGCCACTTTTCACAGTCACTGGCACTGTCCAGATTTGTGTTTTTAATGTGAATGCACTGGAACCCACTGGTATGGTTAGAAGGGTTCATCACTGAATCAAGGGCTAGGGTTGTAACTGGTACGGTGTCCCAACTGAACTCCGATCCTTGTGCTTAGCGTCACTTGAGGTTGACATCCAGGTAGTATTCATACAGTATCACACAGGGTCATTTCTCAGCACACTGCTATCACAAGTGGTCGTTTTGGGGGGGGATGCAAGGGGATGCCAGCCCCTTTGTAAAACTGCTATTGTCCCTTTCCATCCCGTTTGTTTTAATGGTTTTCTGTGATATCACAGACCCCACCATTTCCCTTGAAAAACCTTAACAAATCAACCACTGGCTATCAGTGTTTATGGGTAAACAGTTTTACATGTCTCATATTCAGGAAAACTTTAAGAATTTATCTTGTGAGATTTGTATGGCTGTATCTCGCCATATACTTTACTCTGTGCAGACAGCTTTTTAAAGTTATATTTACATTATTTTTACAAATACACTTGTATTCGGCAGCAAAGTGATCATAGCTATGTATAACCTGGGTGTGCAGCATATGTGGCAGGAATAGCAGTACATGCTTTAATTAGACTGAAACTTTAAGTTGTCACAAAAACACCAGGTAACATTATCAGCCTGCTTTGTGTACCATTGAGGTGGTCTTTCTCACATAACCATGCACTGTCACACCTAACATGGAACATTTGTCATAGCGGCACAGTGTGTTAGGGTTATCTGGATTAATAACACAGGCAGTGCTGCTTCCTTACTGCCCTGACCACAGATGTGCCCACGGTCATGTCCACACGATTCCTTTTCAGGAGCTCAGGGAGAGCCAGAGCAAACAGCAGGCCACCCTCGACAAGCTTTGCAGGGTCAAGGAGGAGAAGCTCCGGGAGATCCGCAGGCAAAGGGAGGAGGAACTGGAGATGAAGCGGAAGGAGGAAGAGGAGGCTGTCAGGTGACTTAGCACCCCACTCTCATCACACTTCTCAGCCACATCACTTCACCTGTTCCACACAAACATTGTGCTTGGGAAGGCTTTAACCACCTGGGATTAGTTGTGTTGCCAATATTCCTTTATCAGTAATTTACAGTAGAATCTGTTGCTAATACAATTTCAGTAAAAGGTATAACAGAAACCATTAGGATGTTCCATCAGAGTACATGCTGTCTAGGCCTACGACAAGGTGTGCACTGAACCTGCATTAACACATAGACACACATTAACACAGGTACAGTTGAAGTCGGAAGTTTACATACACTTAGGTTGAAGTCATTAAAACTCATTTTTAACCACTCCACAGATTTCATGTTAGCAAACTGTAGTGTTGGCAAGTCAGTTAGGACATCTACTTAGTGCATGACACAAGTAGGTTTTCCAACAATTGTTTACAGACATATTATTTCACTTTTAATTCACTATATCACAATTCCAGTGGGTCAGAAGTTTACATACACTAAGTTGACTGTGCCTTTAAATTTTAGTGTAAATTAAATTTTTAATTTAAAATGAAAACCTGTGTATGTAAACTTCCGACTTCAACTGTACATCTGATACAGTACAGTGTCTAAGCCCAGACTGCGGGTTGCATTTTTACAGTCATTCACAACTTATTCAATGTGTTTTGACCAAATATGGCCAAGTTAAATATGGTCATTCAAGCTGATAGTACCAGTGTTACAGGAGGTAAAAAGAAAAATCCATTTAGTCGGAAACTCTTGAATTTGACATGTTTTATTCAACTACCAAGAATTCAAAACTCTCAAAAATGTGAATATTTTAAATATTGGGAAAAATAAATAAAAGCGCAAATTCTTGTTCAAGCAATAACTGATACAGAAAGCCAAGAGTTTAAAATAACCATTCACTACATGTTTATGTTTCTCTGTCTGTATGCAAGTCTGTGCATTTGGGAGACAGAACTTACTTTAAGATTTAGCCTAAAATATAAAATGCATGATGCATGAGTGAGTGCAAATAGTTAAAATGATTCGATCATGGATTTGAAATTACAATTAAAATTTGGTGTAAGATTTTTACAGTGCAATCTTTACTATTGCGCTATATGGGTTTGAGGTATGAGGTTCACTCTGTAAACTCGAGTACATTAAGGGCCTGATTTACTAAGACCTTCAGCATGTGCAAAACCTTTTAGCACACGCAAAACCAATAACATGACAAATGATTGGTCATGGTATTTGTTTTGCACGAATCATTGGTTGTGTTATTAGTTTTGCGTGTGCCAAAAGTTTTTGCACCCGGTAAAGGTCTTAGTAAATCATGCCCTAAAAGGGATTAGCAACCAATAGAGATCCTGCATGCAAAATTCTGTAGAAATAGCTTGTGTTGAAAATTCAAAGGAAAATCCCAGCAAATGCAAGCAGGGCAGAATTAGGTTAATTTCTACTTATTATACCAGTCCAAAAGAGATCCCTAAAATTTTGGCTGCATCTACATTCAAGTACTGTATATAACTCCCTTCAAATTTGAGGCACTCAAACCCCAAGAACCCTGGAGCGGGAAAGGACGCAACACTCTATTTGCAGTAATGCAAATATTTTGAGTTATACAAATTTTGAAATATAAACTCAGGTATTATTTCCGACCAATATTATTATTTAAAAGTATGTATACATGTTCTGTCCTTAGAATAGCAATAATAAAATTAAAAAATATATATATTTTTTTTTAATATCGTGGCTACAGACAGTCATCTGCGATATTTTCACATATCGACATATCCGATATTATGGATATTGTGACAACCCTAAGTATGACAAACTTTTTCACTATTTCAGCAAATCCCTCATCAAGAAATAATTATTTTTAACAAAACCACATGTGCCACAATTATTGGCACCCTGCATTTATATATAGAATAAAGTCATCATTTTTAATATTTGGTCGCATATCCTTTGCATGCCATGACTTCCAACAACATCAAAAGACTCTTGATATCTTATTTTCTGGTACTCTTACAAGCGATACTATAATGTCTCTGCATTTGAATGGATCTCTATGGGAATTGGGGGGTGGGACTAGATTTAGCTGTAAATTTTCCTATTGAACTTTATGGAAAAATAAGTTAGGAGAAGAAACCCTTCAAGTTATCCATCCATATCTACTGTATTTCTGGCAGCAGAGTGATGGTTTAAGGCTTGTTTGATACGTTAGACCCTTGATGACTTTGAGCCATTTAGCCAACCATGGCTACTGGCTAAGTAAGCTACTGTGTCTGACAACGGTATTTTGCTGAGCTTGCTTGGAAAACACAACTTTGTTAACCCAACTGCACACAATTCTCTCAAAATGAACAACAGCAAGGAGCGTTAACTTACCATTCAGGTTTCTGAAATAGGACCAGTTCTGCCAAGTTGTCCAAGTTATTAATTCTGCGGTTGGAGTTTTTTGAAACATATTAAAAGTAGGTATAAAATAAATTAAGCAGAGTGACCATTTCACGTCATTTAACTTTTACTTCCTTCAACTTATTGGAAGTTCAAATAACTGCTGCATTAGTAATAAATAACTACTCACGTTTACTTCTTCACACAAAATAAAGAATGTTACAAAGGGGAATGCGAGGGCAATTAAATATGCTTGTTTGCTAGAACATGCAGGACGGCAGTTGAGTAGGCTAATTGATTGCACTGAATCGTCAGCAGGTGCGCTTCTCCACACTCAGGCTTGGACTGGAGATGAGACGTTGCTGGGCTTTTGCAGCCTACACATGTACTAGGTCAACTAATTGTTTTCATTAGCGTCTTAATTAGCAACTCCAATTGCATAATTGTTTTATTTGAGTGCCTACAGGGCCCCACTGGAGGATAACAGTTGAATTACAAGCTTAAATCCCTACGAGTCATGTGGTCAAGATAAACTGGCGGCCCCGGTGATCGGTCATGGCCACTTAAAAAAATTCCAGGAAGTTCAGGATTGTATTGAGCCATTAATAAGAAGCACATTTCTAAGGTTCATAGCAGCTCCCATGGACGGATTTGGACATACTTTGGCATGCATGTGGTGTCTCACAAACCTTATTCTTAAGTTTTGTTCAGATTGGATGAACGGTCAATGTGTTATGGCCATTTATTTGATAGGCCACGCCCAATCTCACATTGATTGGCTCACAGTTCTCGTAGTTATTGTCCGATATTGCTAGATTATAGTTAACTAGTATAGTTAGGTACACTAATGATATGTACCAAGTGTGGTCCAATTTGGTCAAGAAACAAAAACGATTTTACATAATATGCAAATGAACAGAAAATTCAATATAGCGGAATTTTATGATATTTTGCATGCAAGTACAGGTGCGAATTGGACAAAGGGTGTGGGAGATTACATTTAAAATGTGTATACATTGAAATTTTTATTATAGCGCCACCATGAGGCTGATTGAGGTTATATTTTAAACACTTCATTTCATACATTTATGATGTGTGCCAAGTTTCAAGTCTCTACGATTTACCATCTCACTGGAAATTTTGCACTAAATAAATAAATGTAGCTGCGAGCAATGATTCCCAGGGATCGAGCAGCATAAGCAGCGTTTATCAAACACAGACTCCTCAATTCAAGACAGTTGACCCAAAAAGCACCGCCATGTGGTTTGATTGGGCTAAGCCTTTTTTTAAATTTTTTTATTTGTTTCTGATTTTTTCCCATTTTTCTCCCAATTTAGTAGCCAATTGAACCCCTATTCTAATTCAATTTCCCCCCGTGTAGCAACCGCTAGAGAACCACCGCTACACAACCCTGTCAGCCGGTAGTAGGAATGAGGTCGCCACGTCCTCTACAGGGCGCGACTCCTCGAGCTCCTGACCGTGAATCCAGCTCGCCCAGGGCCGCTATGCGTGCAGCGATTCTCTCCAAGCCCCTCCCCCCACCCGGAAGCAGCCGCCAATTGCTGCTCCCACAGGGCGCCGGCCATGCTCGGATCTGGCCGGACCGGGGCGCGAACCCCGATCCTTGGAGCACAACTGCACCGACTGAAAGTCGGCGCTCTTACCGTTGTACCACGCGACGGCCCGGGCTAAGCCTTTTTAACTTGAGTCTTGATCTAACTCAATCACCCCACCAAGTTTCAGAACTTTATGTCAAACACTTGGAATTATTAGCATTTTTGTGATAAGCCACGCCCACTGAAAATTCGTTGGCCTGTCATTTGGTCATTTTTGGACCTAGGCCTTAGAAAAGTAATGCATATATGAAGGCATGTTGAGTCCAGCTACCACGTTTTGTGCAAATTTGTAGTTTGTAGGAGTTAGCCGCCCATTGGGCTTTTTCAGGGGCCTAGTCATTACTTTGAATGGGCCTGGGTGGAGGTGGTGTTATGGCTTCGGCATGTATGCAGGGCCATCTTTTGGGGGGAGCAACCGGTGCGACCACCACAGGCCCTGCACTTCAAAGGGCCCCACAGTGAGAGGGGAAATTAATTGAAATTAAAAAAGTCAAAAACAGTTATTTTTTTATTGTTTTTTTAATAAAATAATATTTATCTAAAATAACCTATATATCTTCATGAAGCACACCCAGATACACGGAAATACATTTAGCCTAAATGGTGTTTTAGACGGGTCAATATAAGTTTGACCCTGAACAAATTGCAACAAAAGGTTTTTCAATGGATTCTGGTACTATTGGGCATGCTTATTAACATACTAAAAATCTACTAAAATCTACTTTCAGGAAAGGCATAATTTTCAAGATGGCGTCCAAAATGGCCACCAGGAGCTTAAAATGGCTATATCTCAATAACTATTCATCCTAGAAAGGTGGTTTCAGCGTCAAACCATATATTTTAAAGGTAAAGGCATGTGATTGAATCAGTTTTATTACTGTAAGTTAATTACTTCTTGCCAAATCCAAGATGGTGTCCCAAGGTGTCAATTTTCTGTATATTTTGTCACAGCAGAAAAATTGAGTGTCACCCAATTGATGTCTGACACCACTTCAATGATCTCCCAGGGGTTACCTAACTTCAGGAAAAAAGTAAGGCAATAGGTGCTTTAGTCTAGAAGCAGCACTCATTTCAAATTGGGTATGCATTTTAGGCGAAAATTGCCTTGGGGTTTAACAGGTTAAATAACATCAAAACAACAACCAATTTCACTTTCTTTTTTTAATTGAGAATTAATACCATCAGTAAAGGATGATGAACAAGAAAGTATACATTGCCAGATTTTACAGTCCATTATGGGCACTATGTATCATCATCCTCTGACTCCTCTGGAAGAAACTTGTTATGAGGATTATCACACTCATCAAGTTGACATGGTCCACAGACAGTAGTGCATGGTAGTCCATATCGTCTACAAGAGCAGCGGAGTGTCTTGCATGCAGTGGAGCAGTTGCAATGAATCACCTTTAAGAGACTCTCTGGGGCAGCGTTCATGTTTGTCATAAGTGGGATGAATCTGTCATCTTGTAGGTTCCACCCCCAGTTCATAGCATCCATGCCTTCTTCTTTTCCCATCCAAACCATGATCTGGTAATATGCACTTCGGCAGTGAAGTTTGGTGGCGGACTCAGTTGGTGGCAGCCGTTCAGGTGTTACAGGTGATGAAGCTGACACGACCCTCTTGCTGAAGATGTTGTATCGCATTGTCGCAAGAGAATCTGTGCACTTTCCACCAAAGAGGACAGCCATTACTTGGGACCCAAGGTCATCTATCACTTCCGGGGTCTGGTTTGGGACAGTAAATGTCAAATAGAAAATAGACAAATGTCTTAACCGTGTGATGGTGTCAGACATTTCAGATGATAGTCCTCATTTCGCAGCAATGGTCGAACAGTCTGAAGAGATGTATACTGCGTTAGTGAATGGTGATATGACGTTAGAGATCCTCAGTCAAATAAACGAAGAGCTGTAAAAAAGGAAGAAGGAACTGGGTGCCCAGTCCAAGACAAGTATGTTGTGGCTCAATTACCAGAGCATGGTAAAAGTTGCCAGGTCACTCATATTGGCAGATCGAACAGGTATTGGCTGATGCACCTACGCACCGTTTCTGACTGCATGCCGATATTCGCCGCAGCTGGCCATTTCAACTACTTGAAATCAGCACACTTCTATCTCCAAGAGATGAGCCAGCTTGACGTCAAACACCCACGTCAACAAATGGTGTACAACAAATTCGAAAAGGGCTTTCATGTAATCCGTCGCAGTAACCAGTTCTGGGTAGGCCTCAGCCCAGATCTCGTCATCGAGACGACATTGATGAGGTCGTTGAAGACCACCGGAGGTATGACACACGGGAGCGGAATGTCAGAAAAGCAGAGAGCCCTTTGGACCATGTCAAGACCCATAACTGCAGAGTACAACATCGCAATGCAGGAGTTCACAAACCTGTCATACACAACCTCAGAACAGCACAAGGATTTGACAGAGGCAAGGATGAAAAGGGATGCTGCTGACCTGGAGAAGATCAGCTCAAAACTCGCTATATGGTCACCTTTCTCACCAGACTCTTCGTTGCGGAACATTGTCACTGGTGTTGTTGCTGAAGACAGTGTGAACGTGCATGAATATGAGTCTATTGGATGCAAAATCATGAAGAAAATGATTGGAAAGCCTGCCTTCACATTCTCATTTAGTAGAAAGGATAAAGCCATAACCCTTGGACAAAAATCATCTATCAAGGTTGCTCCTGATCGAACCATTGATCCTGCACTCCTTTTTCAACGTTTTCTGATAGTCTCACAAACTGGAGAGCTATCATTGGAGGAGGTCATGCAATACGAACTCAGTCCTTTCCCTCCTGCCCTCTTTGAAACTAGAAACGTGTTACGAAAGGCTGACAAACCACAACTAGTGCATGCAATCTGTGATCATGCAAGTCCTGCAATCCTAGATTCTGTACCAGAAACAGAGTGTTATGTCCTTGATGGAGGTTCACTCCTTCACCGAATACCATGGAAGCATGGAGAAAGCTATGGTGAAATAGTGCAAAAGTATGCAGACTTCACTATCCGGCATTATGGTTCAGCTACGACGATTGTCTTTGATGGCTATGAGGAAGGGCCATCCATTAAAGATAACACACATCAAAGAAGAGCAAACAACATTCCTTATCCCATCGTCAGCTTCACTGCTGAGACAGAGTTCTCCGGCAAGAAGGAGGAGTTCCTGTCAAGAGATATCAACAAACAGAGACTGATCCAGATGTTAAGTGAAGAACTGACAGAAAGGGATTGCACTGTGATCAATGCACCCGGGGATGCTGATGTAGACATAGTAAAGGCTGCAGTGGATGCATCTCGTCTACACACCACTACACTTATTGGAGAAGATACTAATCTCCTGGTCTTACTCCTTTACTATGCACAAGGAGATAATAAGCGTCTTTATTTCAGATCAGACAAGTCCAAAGCTGATGGTAGCTTTAAAGTGTATGACATCAACCTCTTAAAAGAAATCCTTGGACATGATATGTGTTCTCAGTTAATGTTCACCCACGCTGTGACTGGCTGTGACACAACTTCTCGGATTTTCGGCATTGGCAAGAAGACTGCCTTCCAGAAGTTTGTGAAAGGAGACCCTGTCCTTCAGTCTTTTGCCAATGCATTTACTGTCCCAAACCAGACCCCGGAAGTGATAGATGACCTTGGGTCCCAAGTAATGGCTGTCCTCTTTGGTGGAAAGTGCCCAGATTCTCTTGCGACAATGCGATACAACATCTTCAGCAAGAGGGTCGTGTCAGCTTCATCACCTGTAACACCTGAACGGCTGCCACCAACTGAGTCCGCCACCAAACTTCACTGCCGAAGAGCATACTACCAGATCATGGTTTGGATGGGAAAAGAAGAAGGCATGGATGCTATGAACTGGGGGTGGAACCTACAAGATGACAGATTCATCCCACTTATGACAAACATGAACGCTGCCCCAGAGAGTCTCTTAAAGGTGATTCATTGCAACTGCTCCACTGCATGCAAGACACTCCGCTGCTCTTGTAGACGATATGGACTACCATGCACTACTGTCTGTGGACCATGTCAACTTGATGAGTGTGATAATCCTCATAACAAGTTTCTTCCAGAGGAGTCAGAGGATGATGATACATAGTGCCCATAATGGACTGTAAAATCTGGCAATGTATACTTTCTTGTTCATCATCCTTTACTGATGGTATTAATTCTCAATTAAAAAAAGAAAGTGAAATTGGTTGTTGTTTTGATGTTATTTAACCTGTTAAACCCCAAGGCAATTTTCGCCTAAAATGCATACCCAATTAGAAAAGAGTGCTGCTTCTAGACTAAAGCACCTATTGCCTTACTTTTTTCCTGAAGTTAGGTAACCCCTGGGAGATCGTTGAAGTGGTGTCAGACATCAATTGGGTGACACTCAATTTTTCTGCTGTGACAAAATATACAGAAAATTGACTTATGATGTCACCTTGGGACACCATCTTGGATTTGGCAAGAAGTAATTAACTTACAGTAATAAAACTGATTCAATCACATGCCTTTACCTTTAAAATATATGGTTTGACGCTGAAACCACCTTTCTAGGATGAATAGTTATTGAGATATATAACCATTTTAAGCTCCTGGCGGCCATTTTGGACGCCATCTTGAAAATTATGCCTTTCCTGAAAGTAGATTTTAGTAGATTTTTAGTATGTTAATAAGCATGCCCAATAGTACCAGAATCCATTGAAAAACCTTTTGTTGCAATTTGTTCAGGGTTAGGTGACTTTTTTTCATATATTGACCCGTCTATTTTGGAAAGTTGACGTTATGTGGGAAGTAGCTATAGGATTACGTTCCTACACTGCATAGCTCTGTGCAGCTATGATATTTTCAAGTTTGCTTAAAGTAGTTTTTTTTCCGAGTCGGGTGGTAACTGGTGAAGTGGCAAGCTCAAACAGAGACCAAGCCAAATTTAGAATGTATGCTACAGCTCGGGAGCGTGAAAAAGAAAAGAGATTAATTAAATGTAAAATTGAAAGGTTCCTTGGAAATATTCGTAAAGAAAAACGTGGAGGAGGAAGAGCAGGTCAGCGCTGCTGAGGCAAGTGCTGTTTTTCGACTGCCCTGCAGATTTCAACTCCCCTTCACGTGAATGCGCTCCAGCTAACATTACACGAAATGCACTTTGCTTTTCTTTTGCTCAGTTTCTCCAGTTAACATTTAAAAACGATAATACTGTGGATTGTGGTACGACCATAGCTATGAACCACAAGTTGTAGATTGTCCTATTGATTGTGGTGGAGCAAAAAATAGTTGCAAAGAGTCACGATGTTGAAGATCTTTTTCATTGTAAAGAGGGAAAAAGGCAGGCAGAGGGTGGGATATCATTCAAGTGTCACGAAGCAAAGTGCAACGTCTGACACTGCAACAAAAGAACATTTGTCTGCAATGTTAACACATTGAACACATATGTCTTCACAAACATTGTCATAAACGTAGGCCTAGTATAATGGGAGTAATGATTAGAATCATCCGGAGAAATATGCATGAAAAAATGCTGAATCAAATTCTGGTAGGTGCAACTTGCTCGATGCATCTCTTAATATTCTGTCAGTATCTATAATCTTTTATTTATATATCCCACCCTAGTGTTTTTTACAATGAAAACACTAGTGTTCAACATCGTGAACTTTTGCAATTATTTTATGGTCCACCTCAATCAATAGAACAATCTACAATTCACGGTTCATAGCTATTCATTGTTTTAATTGTAATTGGAGAAATTAAGCAAAAGTGTGGCGAGTTGTTATCGTTAATTACATTATTTTAATTCAAGGGCAGAGTAATTAAAGTAACCAAGCCAAAAAGTGGAATGTTCTTGACTGGCTATGTCAATCACCCACTTGAGCTTGTGTTTCACTTGTTGAAGACCAAACTGAAGGCAAAAAGCCCCGAAGTAAGAACTGAAGATGGCTGCAGTACATGCCTGGCATCACCAGGGAAGATACTAAGCATCTGATGATGTGGACGGGTCACAGATTTCAAACAGTCATTGATTGCAAAGGATTTGCAAACAAACATTAAATATGATGACTTTATTTAAGTTCATGTTAATTTGTCCAATTACTTTTGGTCCCCTAAAATGGGGGGCTGTGTATGAAAAGGGGTGCAATTACTACACGGTTCACCTGATATGGATGTAAATGCTCTCAAATTAAAGCTGAAAGTCGGCACTTTAACCTCACAGGCTGTATCCGATAGGCTCACTATTCACTAATCCCTATTCCCCAACTAGTGAATGCCCATATAGGGCGCTAAATAGTGTACTAAGTAAACAATGAATTCGGACAGCAGACGTCTTTTATCATCATTCATGATTCATTTCATTACTAGGGATAGCTGCTACATTATGGGAAGGATGTGCTTTGTCTAATTTGTTCTGTAGTTGCTTCGATGACCTTCTGTATGCACTTATTGTCCGTCACTTTGGATAAAAGCATCTGCTAAATGATTGTAATGTAATCATTCAGCACCGTCACCTAGGCAACGAGTCTGTCACGTCCCAGTGAGCAAAAGAGTCTAGACGTCTGGTGGGGTGTAAATCTCGGGTTGACAGCCGTTTTGATATAAATGTGTCTATTTATCTCAATGTAGCACTAATTTATCTCAAGTCTTACCTGAATATAGCCTGGCTACATCCTAGCCGGTTAAAAAACTTTTCAACTGAATTTAGCCCGTTTTTCACCTGAACCTGAGACGGCATTTCACAGACTTTTAAACACAAAAACTGTTCACTGGAGTTTAGCTACAATACCATCTAGCCGGTTCTTTAAACATGACTCCTGTACAGATCCTACTGTTGATATTAAACCTAGTTTTATCACACAATGCCGAAAAGACGAGCTGCAGCTCACTTAAAAATAATATTTCTTTGGCCGAGAGACGTGGTGGACGGCGAATTGTACATATTGTTAACAAATGAGAAGAGTCCGTTTTAGCTAGCTAGTAAACTGTGCCACTTAGTGGACAAACCGGTGTAGGGTTTAATAAAGTTTTTTAAAGTGATACTGCAGTCAAAAACTGACTTTTCCCGTTGAAAACTGATGTTTTGGGTTAGATTATGATCATACACAACTGTCTATGTCCGAAAATCTCATGTTTAGTCAAAATAGTTTTATCTGAGTTTTTGTGTAGGCTTACCAATACGCTGGTTTCCGGGGAATCGTGACGTCACAAGATCCTTAAAATAAAAATGGGTGGAGTTTAGGTGGTCCTAGGGGTGGTCTTGGCTGGGCACGTGGTATAAAAGTAGAGACCAAACGTTTTTTTTTCCTCTTTGAGACTGAGACCCTTGTACTGCAAACTAGCTAGTTCAAGTTCAAATGCAAATTGCTTTGCTAACGTTAATATTACGACTTATATCGAGCTACTAAGGCTACGTTCACACTGTAGGCCTTAGTGCTCAATTCCGATTTATTGCTGAGATCCGATTTTTTTTGTTTGGCTGTTCACATAAATTTTTTAATGTGGCCCATATCTTGATTCCAGTGTGAACCGATTGCTCTCCTCAAATGACCCGTGCAAATTAACAAAAACAAAAGACATAGCGCCTGTTACACAGCCTGCTGAAATAAACAACAACAAAAAGGAAGTCATCAAAGTCACAGCTTCTGTGTTAATTTTAAAGTTGATGTGCAGTGGAGCTAATGATAAGGGTGAGGAGACGGGAAAAAAGCCAAGGTTTTTACTAGCTTTTTGTGCTGCCATGGCTGCTACTTCTGTGCAGAGGGACTCGTGAATGCGAGATCGGAGCCAGGAATGGGGGGACCGTGACATTGGCGGTTTCAGTGAAACTCAAGCAAGGCATGAAATTAACCTTGCCCACTCGCCTGGGCGAGTGATTCTGAGGACGGGCGAGTTAAGAAAATGGAGCGCTCGGCCGTTTGGCTAGTGAGACCAGTCGATATAACATTTATAAAACGGATAGTTCTGGGATGCAGATTGGTCAATACAGCGTTCCAGCCGTGTTAAAATACACAATATAAAAAAGCTATCACACGACACATCTGTTCAACTTCATGTGTAACGTATAGCCTAACATCACTGCGCACCCTTAGATTAAACTAGTGACACATTATTGGACCGACAACCATAACGTTCGGTAAGCAGCTACATGAGAAAACCGTGAATAATGAATACCATGCAACAAACCAAGACAATTAATATGGACAGTTCATTATTTTAACATTATTTTAAATCACAAAACGGTTAACGCAGCTGTCCGCGAATGATATAAAAACGTAGCCTACTTCCGACTTATTATGGTGTATCGTTTGTGGCCAAAAAAATCCACTGCTTTGCACATTTACCACTTATCTAAAATGACAACACATGATAATATAATGTGAATCTGTTGAAAACCTACCCTGTACAATAGTGAGTTCTGGGCCACTTTTTACCTGCAGTGTGAACGTAGCCATAGAGAGTTATTCGTCTACAACGTCTTACTTTGGTATCTTTAGCTAACTTGCCTGCATTATGCCAAAGAGTCAGAGATGTATCGTTCTTCGGTGTAAAGCCACCGGCTCTGTTGGCTTTCATAATCTGCCAAGAGACGGAATGTATCGATAAGTTAGGTAATGCAAAGCAGTCTAATGTGTGTGAGTTTAGCCCCGTTTGGTCCAGAGAACTGGTAATTTAGCTAGCTAGTTATCGCTATCATTTATGAATAATGCTAGCTAATAAATTATAACAATTATCTCCAGACCAAGTGGAGCTGGGTGCTACAACCAGCCATGTTCAATATATATACGAACGTTACTGTGTGACTGGGTTTTGCTGTGTATTTGAATGTATTTAATAGTAACGTTACTTTAGGCAGACAAACAAGCTAACTTAGCTAGGTAACGTTAGCTCTACCATTCGTTTACATCCCCGGTCCTCTCTTCGATCGCGAAGACGTTGCTGAACCAATACAGCCGGGGCAGCGGCTGCTGCTGCCAGTGGCTTGAATGAATACGGCTGCACCACAAAACTCCCTGTAGTACTGCTGTCACTCTTGTCGCTCGCCATTTTGTTGTTTGTTTAGTTGTGAGGAGAGTGCAGGAAGGGGCTGAGCATAGAGCGTATTGAGTTCAGTGGGCCTGAGTCAGTTCACCAAGACCTACCCTTTCACTCCTTGACTGTATGAATATTCATAATATGACTACGTGGTATCATCGTCATATGACCACACCTACTCACGAGTTCCAGTTCAAATTTAAGCGGTGAAAAAGGCCTGAGAAAAGGCTCTGCAGTATCTCTTTAATAAGGCTTCGGTAAGAGTTTGCAAATCATTATGGTTAATTTCTACCCTTCTAGTGACCACTGTTGCTTACTAGATGCTACGGTGCATTGTGGGATATTTCTAATGTACTAAAATGTATGCAAAATTTGGACACTAGACCAAGATGGCTGACGGCAACAATAGTACACTAGATGGTAAATAGTGAGCCATTTCAGACAATGCCATAGTCTGTTTCAAACTCAATGTTCTGGAGTACAGAGCCAAAACAACAAAAATTGTTTCACTGTCCAAATACCTTCGGATTGCACTGTATATCTTTTTGGCAAGAAAAAAAAACTTCCACTGTGTTTGAGCTTCTGCCACGTTGTTTCAGTAATACTTAGAGTAGTTCTGACTCTTGGAAAACAAACTTCCGAGGGTTACCTTACAGAAGAGACCAGGATTATGCATGTAGTCAAAGGGGTTCAAAAACAAAAAATGGTGGTGATGGAGAAGGGGTTAAATCCATTATTTTTTGTAAATTATTAAATCGTTATTTATTAAAAATCATTCATGCTTTTCCTTCTGTCAATTAGATTACAGTATTAGAACCACTGTGATGTGGTGCATAAAATTAATGGAATAAGAATGAATGCTGCTCTCATATTCAACAGTTTCTGCGTTAATCTGCATTACTCTATTCTGAACTGTTTTGTGGTTTAAATGGCTCCTGCTGACCCAATACAGATGGCAAATTTGGTGAATTCTGACCTATTTAGGGGTGCTCTGTTTAAGGCTTTATAACTCTAGGTGTGAGCATCACAGAAACTTGGTAAATAGCTTAAATGAAACAAGACAGGTGTACCATTTACAATACGAACTTCGATTTGTTTATTTTCATAATTTAAGTCAAAATAAAGTGCCACAAATGCAAAGAATCAAAATTAAATAGTTTTTTTTAGCTTGCAATTAAATACTGAGAGCTACATACAGTGCCCTCTACTACTATTGGTTTAAATTTAATAAAAAATTAATGTCACATGAGAAAAATCCAACCTTTAATTGAAGTAAATTTATTATGAGAAAAAAAAATCCCTCATCAAGACATAATTATTTTTAGCAAAACCCACGTGTGCCACAATTATTGGCACCCCCTGCAATTATATATGAAATAAAGTAATCATTTTTAATATTTGGTCGCATTCCTTTGCATGCCATGACATCCTGATGTCTGTGACCCATCAACATCAAAAGACTCTTGATATCTTATTTTCTGGTACTCTTACAAGCGATACTATAACGTCTCTGCATTTGAATGGATCTCTATGGGAATTGGGGGGTGGGACTAGATTTAGCTGTAAATTATGCTGGAACAGAATGGAAACACATGGGCGGCTAAATGGGTCCAAGTCATCAAGTGTCTGACGTATCAAACAAGCTTTCAACCATCACTCTGCTGCCAGAAATACAGTAGATATGGATGGATAACTTGAAGGGTTTCTTCTCCTGACTTATTTTTCCATAGAGTTCAATAGGAAAATTTGTCAGGAGAGACAACCCTTAAAGTGATCCATCCATATCTACTGCATATCTAGCAGCAGAGTGATGGTTTGAGGCTTGTTTGATACCTTAGACCCTTGATGACTTACAGCCATTTTACCAATCATGTATTCCATACTGTTCCAGCATATTGTCCACTATTGACGCTATTCTCCACTATGTCACGCATGGGTAGCAGTGTTTCCCCTAGATTTTTTTTCAGGCCGGGCGGTGAAAGTGCGCCATTTTGCGTAGAGGCGGAAACTATAATTACACCCTCATAATATCAGCGCTGCCATTGAAAATTTTAATTAGACCTAACGGGAAACCGAAGCTGTTTTGGCAAGGGTTTTTCCAGATACTATTTTGATCATTCCCGCATTCTGCGGTAAGGGAAATATTGCAGCTACGCCCGGCCAAGATAATGGTAGGGGAAACACTGGGTAGGTATAGTCTGTGTGGGGGGTTGCTTGTTTTTGTTTTTTTAATAAATTTATTTCAGATTTTTCCCTTTTTACTCCCAATTTTGGTAGCCAATTCAACCCTGTACTATTCAATCCCCCCCCCATGTAGCATCCGCTTGAAATCGCCTCTGCACAACCCCGTCAGTCGGTAGTAGGAAGGAGGGCACCATGTCCTCTTCAGGACGCGACTCCTCATGCTCCTGACCGCAATCCAACTCGCCCAGGGCCTTTCGTGTGCGCGACGAATTTTGCCGAGTTCCTCCCTCCACCACGGGAGCAGCCGCCAATTGCCGCTCCCTCGGGCACCAGCCATACTCGGATCTGGCAGGAACGGGGCGCGAACCCTGATCCTCGGAGTACAACTGCACCGGCTGAAAGTCGGCGCTTTTACCACTGTACCACTGCAGTGGCTCCTGGGGGGGGGGGGTTGCTTGTTAAATGGACTTGCTACGTGAAAATAGTGACACTTAGAAACTCTGTATTCAGCAGAGTTGTCACGAATCGTCTACCAATAAAGTTAAAACACGAGTTTGTGATTTCCACTAATAGTTTGGCTGCAGGAGCAACGAATGTCTCAGTTGAGCAAAATTATCACGAGGCATGTACGCAAAGGGGTTAAGATGAAAACATTGATATCACACTGTTCCACACACCTAAATATGTTGCCTAATCATTCACTCTTGTACCTCAATAAAACATCACTTTTTCCTGTACTGTAGGTGTTCTTTTGCCCTGTTTGGAATCGTATTTTATGAAGCCTAAAGCCTATATTATGTACGATAACATTACTATAAAATAATATTCCACCAACAGGAAAATGCTGCCAAATGTTCTAGCTTCAATGAAAATCGGTACATCAAACATAAAACATGACTGAGGAATGAATGCTTACACTACAGTGTGTGAAATACACTCAAAATATGAAAATAATCATATCTAGCATAGCCTACTGTACAAAACAGTGATCGAGTGGAAAAAGTAACGTAGATATGTAGCCAGCGAGAAGAACTGCATATTACAAGCAGTACTTTTTTCATATCGAGGACGAAAAAACCCCCTTCAGCGAATGCGTTTTCAGTAGCCGCTTGTGTCATAGTACATTGTAGGGCTGACCCGACTGTCATTTTGTAGGCTTCGGATACTCGTTGGTGTTGCCGAACGAATTTCCGAATATTTGCTCTCATAAAAATATGTTTTTTTTAAAACGCAATATTAAAGGAGCTATATGTAACATTGACACCGAGCGTTTAAAATGGGTACTGCAGTCCAAATCCACAATGTTGGAGAGCGTTGTCTCCGCCCGCCCCCTCCTCCCCAGACTCGCAAGACGAGCCGTGCGCAATATTATATTGAGACGAGCTTATTCTATTTTGACAGTGACAAGCGACGACGAGTCCTACACTGTAAGTTGATCAGCTAATGTATACCTTTGCAATTCATTTATTGTTTGCAAATTATAAAACAGCGCATGTGGATCTTTTATAACTCTGTCAATGTTAGCTAGATGCATGGCTGGCTATGTTTACGGTCACACAGATATGGGCCAATCGACAGAAGTCGTGCAAATTGAGGGTTGGAGAAAAGTGTAAATTTGTATTCTTTTTGCAAAGTTCTTTTATAATATATGTGTTACACTTTATCTGAGATACATAAATATACTAGATGTACAGTGCAATTACATGTAATTTTTTCAGAATAAGGATGAATTTACTGACTGCTCCTAAATATGTCACAACCGAAACATGCTTTTGAAATAAAATTACATACCCAATTGATAAGTTTAATTCACCCCTTTCAAAATGACATTTTTGAAAAGAAATCTTGACTGCTGTTGAATTTGAATCAATTACCCTGAATATTTAAATCAAATAAAACATTGGATTAATTCAATTTAGTGAAAACTCCGTCCAAATGTTCTCTATAAAATGGACAGATTTGATCACATGAATTTGATAGATTCTTATTTATGAGATTATATATACCCTCACCAGCACAATATCTTGGATATTTGATTGATTATTCATATTATTCTAAATTTTAACAAAACAGCAGGTGTTTCGGATGTGACCACATTGTTGCGGTTGTGGCATCTCTTACTGAAACCTGAATTCCAAAGTTGGGACAGTACATAAAATGCAAATAAAAGCAGAAAGCAGTGATTTGTAAATTCTCTTGTCTATATATTTAAATGAAAACGATATTTAAAAACAACCTGTTTGGAACATTCCACAGGTAAATAGGTGAATAGGTGACAGGTCATGCTATCATGACTGGGTATAAAAGGAGCATCCATGAAGGCTCTGGCATTTACGAGCAAGGATGGGTTCGCCACTTTGTGAAAAAACTGCATGAGCGAATAGTCCAACAGTTTAAGAACAACGTTTCTCAACACACGATTGCAAGGAATTTGGGGATTTCACCATCTACAGTCCATAATATTAGTAAAAGATTCAGAGAATCTGGAGAAAACGGGCTGTTTAAACCAATATTAAATGCCCGTGACCTTCGATGCTTCAGACAGCACTACATTAAAAACGGCATGCTTCTGTAATGAATATAACCACATGGGCTCGGGAATACTTCAGAAAACCATTGTCAGTAAACACAATTTGTCGCTGCATCTACAAATGCAAGTTAAGACTCTACTACCCAAAGCGTAAGCCATATATCAACAACATCCAGAAACGCCGCCGACTTCTCTGCTCATCTGAGATGGACTGACGCAAAGTGGAAACGCGTGCTGTGGTCTGACGAGTCCACCTTTCAAATTGTTTTTGGAAATAATGGACGTTGTGTTCTCCCGGCCAAAAGGAAAAGGACCATCTTGATTGTTACCAACACAAGGTTCAAAAGCCAGCGTCTGTCATGGTATGGGGGTGTGTTAGTGCCCATGGCATGTGGAACTTGCACATTTGTGAAAGCACCATTTACGCTGAAGGGTACATACGCATTTTGGAGCAACATTTGCTGCGATCTAGACAATCTCTTTTTCAGGGACATCCCTGCTTATTTCAGCAAGACAATGCCAAGCCACATTCTGCACGTGTTACAACAGCATGGCTTTGTCGTCAGAGAGTGTGGGTGCTACACTGGCCTGCCTGCAGTCCAGACCTGTCTCCCATTGAAAACGTGTGGCGCATTATGAAGCCCAAAATATGACAATGGAGACCCCGGACTGGTGAGCAGCTGAAGTCTCATATTAAGCAAGAATGGGAAACAATTCTGCTTTCAAATCTACAACAATTAGTGTTGTAGTTCCCAAAAGATTATTTTTGGGAGGTGTTGCAGGCATCAAATGTAGAATGAGCTGAATAAAGACTGAAATGTAGAATAAAGTTGATTAGTTAAAACATGAAATATCTTGTCTTTGTACTGTTTTCAATTGAATACAAAAAGGAATCATTGCTTTCTGTTTTTATTTACATTTTATACACTGTCCCAACATTTTTGTAATTGAGGTTTGTAAATGTGCATTGAATGTCTCACTATTTATTGTCTTTAATAAGAATTTTCGGACAAGTGTCACCAACCGATACAGGCCTGTCAAAACAATACCATTTGTTTTGGTAGTGACTGTTTCGGTTGTGACAATTTTTGCTCATTTCGGCCACAAAACAAAAGATTTAGCAAGCACATGGTTAGAAACCACTTCTCTGTGCAGATGCACCTTCCTTTTAATCAAATCGACAGTTATGAAATCAACTTTTTATCTCTAATATGAAAACTTGGGTGTTTGGGTGTGACGTTTCTTAAAACCACAGACTAATTTTCACACTTTGAAGGACAATTATATCAAAACGCTAAAACCTAGCTACTCACCATGTGGCCTTGATTCATATGAAGGCTGTCTAATTTCCTGGTTAAAAAAAGGGGTGTGTGGCTACAAGCAGGTTCACTGCACAGACTCAAACTGTACGTTTCGGTTGTGACGTAAAAATTGGGGACAGAATTTTTTCGATAGGTTTTTTGAATTATAGAATTTATTACAAAATAGATTGCATTATTTTAACTTATATTTGATAAAAATTCACATGCTTTATTGAATGAGACAAGTCAAATAATTGGCAAAAATATTTTGGGTATTATTTTTTAAAGGACCAGTTTAAAGGTTGATAGTGGGGACAGCCATCTCCCGATAGGAATTTATACTCCCAAGAGTGTTGATTTTGGATAAATGTAACTATTATTACTGCAATTTATGTCTTGGATTATATTAAAACATAACATGGTCTAATGAATTATATAGCATTGAAATATTTTATTGGTCAATTTCTTACTTTTATCAGAGAGGGACAGCAATTTACGTGACTTTTGTAGAATGGCCCATATAAGCTAACGTTAGTGGTATGTTTAGCTAGTAACTATATACATATATATATATTTAAATCTTTAGCTAGCTACCTAGCTAAATGAAAACGATGTTGAACTTAGCTTAGGCATCAACTCGGAGTCAACTCGGTGAATAGTGAATCACACAGGCCACAACAAATACAGACGTTCCGACCCGGAATGGAAATTTCAAAGGAGAACATACTGGCTGTAAGCATTGTTGTTGGAGAAGCCAGTATTTCGACTTAGCATGTTTCCTTAATCTCTGATGACATATCATGGTCATTTTATGATTTATTACAGTAAATTTGTTACATATAGCTCCTTTAATGTTGTTTCATAATGGTATACCGCGTAATCAAAGCACAACAGTTGCAGTTCATTATACATCCAGTGGGGGGGGCACCATGGTATAGCCTAATTTGTTCTGTAGTAATGAAGGGTATAGGCCCTCGGTAGGCCTTTTATAGAGCCACGCAACAATGACACTGAATTTTATCATCGCCGCCGTTTTTTTGAAAGCTCGACATAGCAACAGCATTACACGGCAAGCAGTTATTTCGAAAATTGTATTTTGTTGAACACGGTCATTATAAAAACAGCAGATAAGTAGCCTATGGTAACAGATTAATAACAGTTGCAGGCTGCGCGATAGGCTACAATAACAACACTGAATGGAGCCTATTGTGCAGTTCACCTTCATTGAAGTAGTATTAGTAATAAGAATACTAATAATAATATATAGGCCTATATAATATAATATTAATAAAAGTAGGAGTCTGAATCCTGAATTGAGATTAGAATGTATCGAATATTCGGGGCCAGCCCTAGTACATTGATTAGATTAAAAATGCTGTTATGCTGGGCTGTAAATTATCGTTCAAAGCATCCAAGAAACAATTGTGAACACCGTTAAGAAGGATATACTGTCATCTATCGGATAAAACCGTTGTGAATAAAACTGGAATGACGTGAAATACTTCAGGGCATATGGGGTACTGCCCATAGACGTTCCAAATTGTGTAATAACGTGCTAAACTCGTGTGTATTTCTCAAACGGATTGTTCAAGACAATAAATAACGATTGGATTTTGAAAGGAACATCTCTGTGTAAAACCAATACACTTAGGTTGAAGTCATTAAAACTTATTTTTAACCACTCCACAGATTTCATGTTCGCAAACTGTTGGCAAGTCAGTTAGGACATCTACTTTGTGCATGACACAAGTAATTTTTCCAACAATTGCTTACACACAGATTATTTCACTTTTAATTCACTATATCACAAGGTATCTGAGGTATCAAATGAGCCTCAAACTATCACTCTGCTGCCAGATATTCAGTAGATATGGATGGATCACTTTAAGGGTTGTTTTTCCTGACAAATTTTCCTATTGAACTCTATGGAAAAATAAGTCAGGAGAAGAAACCCTTCCAGTTATCCATCCATATCTACTGTATTTCTGGCAGCAGAGTGATGATTTAAGGCTTGTTTGATACATCAGACCCTTGATGACTTAGAGCCATTTAGCCAGCCATGTGTTCCACACTGTTCCAGTGTAATTTACAGCTAAATCTAGTCCCACCCCCCAATTCCCATAGAGATCCATTCAAATGCAGAGACGTTAGTATAGTATCGCTTGTAAGAGTACCAGAAAATAAGATATCAAGAGTCTTTTGATGTTGTTGAGTCACAGACATTAGGAAGACATGGCATGCAAAGGATATGTGACCAAATATTAAACATTTAAAGGCACAGTCACCTTAGTGTATGTAAACTTCTGACCCAAATAATCTGTCTATAAACAATTGTTGGAAAAATTACATGTGTCATGCACAAAGTAGATATCCTAACTGACCAACACTATAGTTTGCTAACATGAAATCTGTGGAGTGGTTAAAAATGAGTTTTAATGACTTCAACCTAAGTGAGTTCCGACTTCAACTGTAGTAGCAGATATTTATAATAGAATGACGTGGTATATGACACAATTTCACATGTTTATTTTGCATTTGAGTGAGCAGGGCTTTTCATGGCTTTTTTTGCATACAATCAGGCTATTGTTGGGTTTGTCTTGTGGCAGTGACAGAATTCTAATTTTATATGATGAATAAATTTATTTATGAACTCACACATAGACGCTATTGTCCATTATGTCACGCATGGGTAGGTATAGTTGCAGGCAAGACTGGGTGGTGGGGTTGCTTGTTAAATGGACTTGCTATGGGAAAATAGTGACACTTAGAAACTCCTTATTCAGCATAGTTGTCACGAATCGTGTACTAATAAAGATAAAACATTGAGGTTTCCATTCATAGTTTGGCTGCAGGAGCAAGGAATGTCTCAGTTGAGCAAAATCTTGGCGCCGGCGTCCTGGTCACTAGGCATCTGCGCAAAGGGGTTAATGTGGCTAAATACAATAAACCTCAGTGTACATGGGAAGCTGACTGTGTAAACATCCTCATTTATGTGGTTAGAACAAATCCGACATATGGATAACATTGACAGTAAAATGTGTATTGCGCTTTTGAGTCGTGCGAAATTGACTGAAAGGCCCAGGTTGTGCATTTGAAGTCCAACAGAATACATGGTAAGTATGTGCATCATGTCCACACACTGAGGAACAATAATGGCTAAGGAGCCAATTAATACCACTGCTTTTCAGGGGCTCGATGTTTTTGAGGGTTATCCATGGTGTTTCACTGTGTGAGGAGTCATTGGCTTTAATTGGCTTGGTGCTTCCTCATTGGCTGTTACATTCTTGCCTGCATAGGAAAGCCAAGCTGGAGAAGGAGCGCCAATGGAGGGAGAAGTTGAAGCAGGATGAGGAAGAGTGCCAGAGGAGGCTGCAGGAGGAACGGGAGGCCAAACAGAGGGAGGAGGAGGCGTGGGAGACCCAGGCACGCCTCCAGGCTGCCCTGGAGCGTGCAGAGCAGGACCGCAGATTGGCGGAAGAGGAGGAGCGGCAAAGGAAGGAGGAGGCTGAGCGGAGGGAAGAGGAGAGGAGGAGGGAGGAAGAGAGGAGGGCAGAGGAGCGGAGGAAGCAGGAGGAGAAGAGGCTGGAGGAGGAGAGGCAGCAGGAGGAGCGCAGGAGGGCAGAGGAGGAGAGGAGGAGGTTAGAAGAGGATCGGCGAGAGGAGGCGAGGAGGCATGAGAGAGAGGAGGAGGAGAGACGGAGGCATCGCGCGCAGGAGGCAGCCATCCGGGACGCTGAGGAACGTAAGAAGCAGGAGGAGGAGCGGAAGAAACGGGAAGAGGATAGGAGGAGACAAGAGGAGGAGAAAAAGAAACGGGATGACGAAAGGCGGAGACAGGAAGAGGAGAAGTGGAGACACCAAGAAGAGGAAAGGAGGAAACAGGAAGAAGAGAGAAGACACCAAGAAGAGGGGAGGAGGAAACAGGAGGTGGAAAGGAAAAGACAGGAAGAGGAAAAGAGGAGACAGGATGAGGAGAGAAAGAGAAAGCAGCAGGAAGAGGATGCTGCCAGGCAGCAGAAACTTCAGCAAAACCAACAGCAGCAAAACAGTGCCAAAGCAGAAATTCATGAAAAGCTCTCTGCCATTTTTAAGGGCCTAGAGAACCGAAAAGGTGAAGAAAACTCTTGACCTTACTCTTAAAGGGTTAGTTTGGAATTTTGGACATAATGTCTCAATTACGACTTACCCATGATGTAGTTGATTGATGGAAACCATTTTCAGATAATTCCATGCTGTCCCTTCTTTTGCACATGCTAGCGCAACTTGTAGGAAACTAGTAGCATCCACTACCAAACGCACTTAAACACTCCAAGGTGCACCCAAAGCAAAATACGACGACAGTCTATCAGGGTTATTTTCAGTGATTATACCATCATTTTTGAAGTCAAACTATCGTTGAATCCTTTACTTTGTGCTCACCTAAATTCTCAGTGGAAGTACGGCGGCGGAGCTAGCTGTAGATTAGCCAGGGTATCTGCCTGTAGGCTATCTGCTGTACTCCACAGTTGCCGACACAGTCCGTTTTGCCATAAATTTACATATTTGGTAGACAACAAGTCAGCTAAACACAAACATGCTAGAGAATAACACAGCATATACAAGCAAGCACACTGGCTACCAATTTGCAGGAAAAGTTTGACCACTTCCATGACTTCCCAATCGTGGAAACTAGCTAGCTAGCTAGCTGAATAGATAGATCACGCATGCAATCATTTATTAGTTACCTGCTCATCAGTTGTTTTCGGTGCATGAAGAAAAACAGGTGATGGCACAGCAGTCTCCTTCAGTAGAGGGTGTCCCGCCCGTCCTTTTTTGATTTTCACGTAGTCATCCTCCGTGAAATGGTCACTACAAACTTTTTTAGAGTCTCAATTGGTGACATCCATTGCGAGCAGCAAGAAGCCACAGCTGTTTTCTTTGTTGATCTTCCACTGGAAATCGGTGAAAACTTTGTGGTGCCCATTTTTTTTTTTGCATGATTTGAACAACCTTGAAATACACACCGAAATACCATCTTACCTGAACGTTAGCTAACAATACTACGAGTCTGATTCTTTCACACGCGCGATATTGTTTTTGGCCGGCAGAGCTATAAGCTACTTTACGTTACCTAGCTACTAAACAAACGTCGTACTTCCACGGAGAATTTAGGTGAGCACAAAGTAAAGGATTCAACGATAGTTTGACTTGAACAATTATGGTTTAATCACTGAAAATAACCCAGATAGACTGTCGTCGTATTTTATTTGCTTTGGGTTCACCTTGGAGTGTTTAAGTTTGTTTGGTAGTGGATGCTACTACTTTCCTACGAGTTGCGCTAGCATTAGCAATGTGTGTATGCCCAAAAGAAGGGACAGCATGGAATTATCTGAAAATGGTTTCCATCAATCAACTACATCATGGGTAAGTCGTAATTGAGACATTATGTCCAAAATTCCGAACTAACCCTTTAATGAAAAAGCAGTATATGGCCAAGCACTGTGAAACATTAGTGCTGTACATTAGAACGGATCTCAGACTGGTCTAAGGGCACCTCCAGTGAACGGGTGTTTAGACAAGACACTGTAATGTGAAAATTATAAATATGGGACCAAAATGGCTGCTTTGCTGTTTATGAACATACTATGTGTAAATTGGAAGCAACTTGCTGTGGAAACTTCAAAAACCTTTAAATTAGTACTGCTAAACCTTTATATCAGGTTATTTTTCAGTCCTTAGGATCATTACTGTAAATATCAAAACTAGCAATCTGAAGACTGTAAATTGATTGAATTAGTGTTAAAGATGTATTAAAAGTCAAAATTTAGTTTGTACTCCAGAAACAGGAAAACATAGTTGTATACCTGTCTTATCTTACACAAGTTGATATAGTAATGGTACAGTAATGAAGCAGTGATGTAGTAATAACTCGTAAATCTGATGCAGTAATGCAAGTGAGTTTGCATCAGTGTTATGGTAATGTTGGCATGAATCTGCAGTGATTGAAGCTAAATTGATGCCATATTAGTGATGCAGGTGACTGTGATGCATCAATACAGAAATTTATATCAATCTGATGCAGATGAATATGATGCAGTTAAACAGTAATGCAGATAAATTGGATTAAATTGATGTGGGTGAACGTGATGTAATGTTACAGTGATGCAGGAGAAGCAGTACCGTGACGCAGCTGTGAATTGGTATTTCAGGCGGTCTGCGGCCCGTCACACTGGAACACAGGAAGTCTGCAGCTCTGACCACCTACAAAGCTCTCTACCCTTTTGTAGCCAGAAACACAGATGAGCTGACCTTCCAGGCTGACGACCTGATAGAGGTACAGGACATACTCCCACAGTGTGTGTTTGTAGCTTTGGCATTTACAGAGAGTTACAGGTCGAGTTTAGCAGGTATTTCATCCATTGAACAGTGCAATGCAGTCAGTGTGCAAGGACTGTCTGCATCAGTTTAAAGCAGTGTGTGTTTATGAAAAAAGTTGAAAACTGTTTCTGTGCATTGGCAGGGTTAGACACGATAGATTTTTTTTTTCCACTGGCCACCTGGCAGCCCAAACATACTACATAGCCTAGAGATTATGTTAGCTAACTAAGACTGAGATGCATAACGTTAAGTTAATGCAGTAAGTTAAGCTACGAGCTAGCTACTGAGATCATGTATAAGCAGTTAACGTTAACTAACGTTAGTTCAATTAATTGACAATTAACGTTAAGGAAACCAAAACTTTTTTGTCACTCGAATAGCATGCATTTACAGCATTTAAAATTATCTGGTGCTTACACTTTAAAACCATCTCCACAGTCATTGGGGGGATGCGCTATCGTCCCCCTAAGTTTGATTTTGGTTGCAACTTACATGTTTAAACTAGGGATGTTGATAACGGATAGTTTTGCAACCGGTTAGCCGACATCATTATTCGGTTAATTAACGGTTAGAAATGCTGAAACGTTCTACAGTTATGACCCACATAATACCCAACCAAAAACCCCTGAATTAAAAATACATGCATACACAGAATGGACGTTTCTCAGAATGGTATTTATTGCTTTCAAAATGTAACATTCAACATAACAAATAATTAGTTGTAATATACATTGTATAGCCTACAAATAGCAGCCTACATTGTCGTCCTAATTATTTTTAAATGGACATCGGCACATGCTAGCCTATGCTATAGCCGGATCTCTCGAGGGGGAAAAAATCTAATTAGGCTATGACGTGAACTAGGCTAAACTAAATCAAATTTAGTCTACTTATTAGCTAGCCTACACATTTTTGTTCAGGAAGATTAACATGTTGACATGTTCTGGTGTTAATCTGTGCTCATGCTAGTCTGTTTACGGTAATGTTCGCCACCACACCCGCTGCTGGGGCACGGATGTCCCCGGCACACGCAGATAGCGTCTGGCTAAAGCTGGGGACACATTACATGAGTTTTCCAATCGTAAGCTCCTGTTTTTCAGGAGCACAAATCTAAAACACAAAATTTGCGCAGACGGATGCAGTTCTCTCGCATGAACGTGATTTCTCGTGGTAGACCTGCACTCGCGAGAATGTCTTTTTTTCCGATATTTTGAAATCAAAACAAACACGGAGCCCATACAGCTTGCAACTTTGTCAGTATTGTTGTGGTAACTTGCAGAGTTGACATTATACAGACACACACGCTCATGTGTCTGCCACAAATCGCTCCTAATTTGTAGTCTTCCAAAAAACATTTATTCGGCTCAGCCATCCGCACGTTGGATTTGATGTTTACTTCCGTATTTTTCCACCTCTGCCTTCCTCTGTCGCGAACTCACTTTTAATTGGCTATTGAAAATTCCCGTAGCGATTTCAGTCTTTGGCCAGCGCAACATGATTATGCAAAGACTAGGCTTGTGCCATCGTGTGCAAGGCAGCATCGTCCCATCGAGCCCTCTAGCCATCGCCGATGGTCGATTCTATCGAGGGGTGCTTGGGGGCGGGGGCGGGGCTATTGAACCGTTGGCCTTTTGCTTACTTATTATGGCATACCATTGCGAATTGTATTCACTATTTTGTCCGGATATAATAAAGAATAATATACAACAGATTTCACATCTATACAATATTAGCTAGTAGAGGCGATTTATCTGACCTGGCCGCTGTCCAACGAGACGGTCTGCATCACGGTCAGCGCTCAGGAGCTATAGTTTCCCTAAGTCTTTCTGCACCCTCGTCTGTCTTATAGCAATTTTACTAATTTAATTTCATTTTGTGAAGAAGCTAGATGAGCAGTCATCACGTTCATTATTATTTTTGTCTTGTAGTGAGCGATTCACAAGATCCCCTTTATGCCGCGTGCCATCCCGCACAGTCTATTTCCGTCTGCACGTAACTTCTCTCACTTAGCACTATCGGGTTAGACCTTTTTTGCTAACCTAATGTAATCAAAAATACATAATAATTTACCCTGAAACGAATTATTTTTATTGATAATCAGAAACTATTTATAGCCTAAATCTATGAAATAAAGAGACAACAAGACCTATAGGCTTACGTTTGACTGAGATTTGTTTTCGTTATAGGGGACTTTTTTCACTGATGAAATGGTTAAGCTAGGCTATATTACATTGTAAATTACATTATTTACTATTCTACATAAACCTGTTGAATCAATTTGAGATTATAGCCTCAACTCCTAAATCGTTTCAATGTTTCGCTTGAGCGACGAAGACATTCCATGTACCAATATAGGAATATAGCGGCCACCTTTCCATCCAATCTAGTTTATTTCTCTGATAACATCTTTCATTAGTCTACAGTCAGATTGTACAATATTAGGCTATATTTGTTTCCATGCCCCGAGTCCGACACCGGTAAGCTTGTTGTGCTGTTAGAATAAAAAGGCTGTTGAGGGATATATGGCTACAGCTCATCACTCCGTAGCCTAAGCCTACACTCCGTTAGAGACTGAACAATAGTTTATCAATAGCACTATTGAATACGAAATATAATTTGTTTAATTAGGCCTGAATGAAATTATATAGTTAGTTGCACTGTGATCTAACAGAAGGTAGGCTATCAGCGTGATTTTGCTCAATCCAGGTAAATTATGGTGCCGTTGCGCTGCATAGGCGATCACATTTCAAAGACGCAGACAACACGTTACATTGTAAATGCATGGTAGAGTAGAACATTTATTAAAAACACAGAATGAGAGGCGAAATTTTTATTTTAAGAATTAAAAAAAGAAAAATCGTCCAGGCATCGACAAAGATAGCCATCGCCGATGGGTTCAACCATTGTCAATAGTCGATTCCATCGACCATCGTCCCAAGCCTAGCAAAGACTAACCCCGATAAAATCAAGCGTGTCTGATAAAATCATGGCGTTCCCGACTGGGATAGGAGACAAGACTAGCAGTATTTCACTCCCACACACATAATGATTACAGTTGTGACTTTACAGCGCAACTAGCCTGTATTAGCCTGAACTGCCCTCGACTACCAGAGACTCTGCCCGACCTCAAATCGTTGCCAAATTGGGCTAAAAATAGTGCATGTGTCCCCAGCTTTAAGGTAGCCATTCTGGAGAATTGGAATCTGTTTGGACACACGTTTGCTCGTGCTGCTACTGTATTTGAGCACCATTTTGCACAATTTACACTGAACTTTGTCATCCTTCTTCTTTGTAAAATTATTAAAAACTGAGCTACGGTTTGTGCGTTTCATTTTGATGTGGATACTGGCTATGACGTTAGCAACAGTAGAGCAGCTTTCTCGCTCAATCGCCCGCCACCCCTTCTGATCTGCTAGCAACCTACTGGGGAAATAGGACAACCGATTGACATCCCCCCCCCCCAGTATGTTTAAAATAATTACATCTCCCCCATTATTTAACCCAATAACATCAACAATAAAATTCGGATTTTTTAATTATTATTTTGCAAATTAACCGATAAGCCGTTAAGCATATTCGGATATTTTTATTTTTACGGCTATCCGGCTAACCGTTGACATCCTTAGTTTAAACCCAAATTTCGGCTGTCGTTCTCTGTGCCGTTTTAGCACCAATTACCAAGCCATTTGGCAGATCAACTCATCTTTTATCAGCAATATCTCGCCATTAAACAAATATGGGAAAGATTTGTTCAGCTGTTTTCATATAGTGAAGTACAACCCCTGGCAAAAATGATGGAATCACCACACTTAGAGGATGTTTACTCAGTTTTTTTACTTCGTAGCAAATAAACAAATCACAGGTATGACACAAAACTATTTTTGTTTAATAGCTGAACATTCTGACTTTGTGAAACATACCTCAAACAAATTCAATTACATTATTTTAATTAATGGCATATTTTTTTCCAGTTCAAGTAGAGGAAAAAATTATGGAATCGCTCAATGTTGAGGAAAAAATTATGGAATGATCAACAAAAACTAATCTCAATTAGTACTTTGTTGCTCCTCCTCAGGCTTTTATGACGGCCTAAATTCTTTGAGGCATGGACTTCACTAATGAAAAACAATATTCTCCAATATTCTATCAAGCTGGTTCCAACTTTCTCAAATAGCGGTTGACATATCAGCTTTGCAGGATGGAGCTTGTCATGGACCAATTTTTTAAATTTCCACCATAAATTTTCAATCGGATTGAGATCCGGTCTGTTTGCTGGCCATGTCATTGAGTTGATTTGCCTTTCCTGAAGAAAAGCTTTAACATTCTTTGCTCTGTGGCAAGATGCCTTATCATCCTGAAAAATGACTTCATCACCAAACCAGTTTTCTATCGATGGAATGAGAAAAGTGTCCAAAATTTCAATGTACACCTGTGTATTGACTGTTGTGGTAATGATTACCATCTCCCCTGGTCCTTTACCTGACATGCAACCCCATATCATAAATGACTGGGGAAATTTGATTGTTTTTTTCAGGCAGTTATCTTTATATGTTTCATTAGGACGGCACCAGACAAAAGTTCCAGCATCATCTCCTTGGCCAATGCAGATTCGTGATTCATCACTGAATATCACTTTCATCCAATCATCCACACTCCATGATTGCTTCTCTTTAGCCCACTGCAGCCTTGTTTTCTTATGTTTAGGTGTTAGTGCTGGTTTTCGTTTGGCTTTTCTGTATGTAAATCCTATTTCATTCAGCCGATTTCTTACAGTTCTGTCACAAACATTGACTCCTGTTTCCGCCCATTTATTTTTAATTTGTTTTGTTGTGCATTTTCTATTTTCAAGGCATATTGCTTTGAGTTTTCTATCCTGACGCTTTGGCGTCTTCCTTGGCCTACCCGTATGTTTTCATTTTATAACCTTCATATTTTGTTTATACTTGCACCAAATCAAATTAAAGACTGAGGTGAATCAATAGGCTCCTAATTCATGAAATTGTGGATATATGGCCACTAAAACGAACCATTTGATAAATAATGAAGAAAAGACAAAGTAAATGAGAATGAGCCAAACCTGCAGTGTTAATGCATTTAAGGAAAAAATTATGAGGGAACCTAAAAACACACATGTTCAACTACCTAATTAGGAGCAGGGGCGTCACCAGAGATATATGTTTAGGGGGGCTAAGCCTCTACTAGGGGGGTCTGGGGGCATGCACCCCCAGGAGAATATTTTTCAAAAAAGCAGTCACAAAATGGTTGTTCCCCATGAGTTTTGAGAGCAGAAATAAGCCTTAAATCAATAAATAAATTAGTTCTTGCAAAGATTTTTTTAAAAATTGCTTTGATATATAGCAATAGGGGTGATGGACAATACCCTACCATCGTCTATCAGCTAAAATTTATCGGCATCGGCAATGGTTGACACAACGTGATGTCAAAGACGATGTGTAGCTTATTCTAGTTTGACAGCTTATATAACAAATTGCCTCAATGGCAGTGGAATTAATTTAGACCTGGCCTGTAGATTAAAACCATTTGTTTTTTATTGCAATTAATTAATAAATTAATTTGTTTTCCTTATTCTAGGACATCGCATTCTACAGAAATATAGCCATTTGGTCTTCCATACCCAAGTCGTGGGGTTTTGTCAGAGGAGAGGGAGAGATTTGAGAGTGAGTTTGATATTTTGTCGAGAGATATTGTTCACGAAAGACGTCTTTTGTAGGCTATGGGATTATTTCCAACAAGAGACCCCATATAAAGCACGGTGCATGATTTGCGATCGGCACCTGTCCTATTAAAATGCTTCGCCACTTGCGGTCAAGGCATCACAATATTTCAGCATTACCATGGAATCCTGCTGTGACTCAAGCGGGACCATCTAAGCTAGGTAGCCTATAGCCTAATACAGCACCAAAAATACCTCAATGTTGAAAAACGTAAGATAAACACATTAATGAAGTTCCCCACATGCATGAGCATAATGTTATTTATTAACTGTGTGAAATCACGGTAGCAATCCACTTATGCCAGGAAGCCCTGAAAACATATGAAGAAAAGAACTCCCATAGAATGACTACTAATAAGAATAACAATAACATGAATAAAAATATGGCTACCAATCTGTGTGCTATTTAATATACATTTCCTTTCCACAATGCTATGAGCTGGGGAAAGCTGATACGCTTTAAATATGAACCAGTAAATGACGAAAATTGTTTTTCAAATGATTGGAATTTATTATTGCAATGTACTCTCCTTATCAGACATGCAAGAGGAAATAGAAGGGCCGATGTGATAGCATTAGGTTCATGAAACACACATTTTCATTTCACTTTAATAATAATTGTGGTCTTTAATCTATGAGAATATGTTTCATTTGTACAACACTTTTAATGAATATAGACTCAGTTGGAGATGGTTTTGAGAATACATGGCAAAAGCATTAATATTCAAACTGAATTTTACAAGAGTCAAGAATGCTTCATTAATTTAAATTTATTGCCATTGTGAAGAGTAATTTAGACCAGGAGATGTCACCGACGCAATCGCTTCAACTGTGTCAATGTTTCAGAAAGCTTCGCTCTGCCCATCACTATTATCAACAAACCAAAATCACCTAACCCTTTATACAGCACATATAACCTACCTGCAACTCAGTGCTGCTTCTCCCTGCCTCGCCCTCCCTGTCTTACATAGGCACCACCTCCACCTCATCTGATCTCTGATATGAAAGCAGATTACCTAGCTAGCTAGAATATCTTATTCTACTTCTGTGCTAAGCTAGTTACCTCACATGACAGGCCTAACCGGCCACGCTAGGTAGCTAGCTAGCTATCTTACCACAGAAGTAGAAGCTAATCTCGTTAATTCAGAAAAACTGAGCAGAAATTTTTTTCTCAAGTGAATGCATTACGCTTCTGTAGTTTTAACCACTAATCAACCACCAACTCACATTTCCTTTCTTTCTTTTCATCCCCTCTCAAAAGAAAGACATTACATTTAACTGTTGTTGGCGTTTCATTTTTATGAGTTTCTGGCTGGCTGTTTGAATGGGTTTGAATGCGAGCGCGAGAGGAGAGGGGAGGGGGAGTTGTAAGGGGGACTGGGAGCTTGAACGGGTGTTGTTTCCGCGTGGTCCTAGTGCGTGCGGTTTCCTGATTTTTAAAAAATATAACATTCGTTTTCGGACTGTAAAAAGTGGGGGGGGCACAAACGGGATTTTGAAAAGAGGGGGGGTCATGTCCGCCCCGTCCCCAGTGGAAATTACGCCCCTGTGTACAGAGCTGAAGTTTGGTTTGGTGGTGCTCATTTGAATTTCCAGGCTTTTGTGGCTTTTGACCAAGCCAAACTTCTCACTTAAAAGTTTTTGTTATTAATTGGCTGTTTGATTTGAAATGGCCTCTCTGATTTCCTTTCCCATGATGCCATGCAGGTGGATGAGATGACTGAGGGGGAGCCAGGATGGCTGTATGGAAGTCACCAGGGAAAGATGGGCTGGTTCCCTGCAAGCTACGTGGAGAAACAGGACAAACCAGAAACCTCGCCTACTGCCAAACTGGCCCTAAAGCCTCAGACTGTGCCAGCCACAAGCTCCTCCAGGTGAGAGAGCTCTTGGTACCCTAAGTCCTGTCGCACTGGCCTGTTTCTACAGGCAGATGAGACTTTGTAGTTCTGTAGCAGTAATTTGTCCTCTGTCCCTAGAATTAATTGTAATTGAAGTTTAAATGTAATTTAAATTTTAAATGTCAGATGTCATTCTTCCTTTTTCTTTTTGAGTTCCTGTACTTCAGTGTGTTTGCTTTGGTCTTTTCCTTCTGAAAATTTCCTCATGTGCTTTCTTCATAATAATGCTTTTATTGTTTCTTTTGCGCATTGTGAAGTGCCCTAAGTACCATGTGTGAAAAGTGTGTGAACTACTACTAATAATAATAATAATAGAAGCGGCAGTGACTAATTGGTAAAGGTTTTGCAGCTTTACACCCAATTCTCATTAATGACAAGATTCCATCCAAAGTTTATGGACAACAGTGACAAACAGTAGGGGAGGTGAAATCAGGACACAGGAACAAATTACCCAAATTACCCATATGCAGAGGTGGAAGAAATCCCTTACTTAAGTAAAAGTGCAAATACCCACATACAAAAATGCTCAGGTAAAAGTTAAAGTACCACTTGGAAATATATACTTAAGTCAAAGTATATGCTCTTAAATGTACGTAAGTATCAAAAGTAAAAGTCGTCATCCAAGGCCAGGTATTTGGGGATATAGGTAGTATAGGTAATACGTTATGATGTAATGAATAACATTTGAAAATAGAATGTTATAGTCATCTACATCAGTGGTTCTCAAACTCGGTCCTTGGGGGACCACTGTATGCTGGTTTTCGTTCCAACCACAATTGCAACCCCGGAATTTTAACAAGCTGCCAATTGTTCTTAATTAGGTGTTTGTCATATTTGGAGGGATTATTTACCCTCTTAAACCACATTATGCTAGCAATAGCTATGCATGTCATGAATAATAAAAGTCCAATATTCTCATTGTGCTATATTGCAAATAATTACAAAAAGAGGGGCAAAAAATGTAACTGATCAAATTAAAGACTGAGGTGAATCAATAGGCTCCTAATTCATGAAATTGTGGATATATGGCCACTAAAACGAACCATTTGATAAATAATGAAGAAAAGACAAAGTTTGTTCCCCGTGAGTTTTGAGAGCAGAAATAAGCCTAAAATCAATAAATAAATTAGTTGTTGCAAAGAATTTTTTTTAAATTGCTTTGATATATAGCAATAGGGGTGATGGACAATACCCTACCATCGTCTATCAGCTAAAATTTATCGGCATCGGCAATGGTTGACACAACGTGATGTCAAAGACGATGTGTAGCCTGTTCTAGTTTCACAGCTTATATAACAAATTGCCTCAATGGCAGTGGAATTAATTTAGACCTGGCCTGTAGATTAAAACCAGCTATTTGTTTTTTATTGCAATTAACCAGATTCCATAGCATACATGTTGATTGATTCAATTTTAACTTGTGATCACCCTTCATGAGCAGGGAATCATGTTGGGGGGTGGGGGGAGGGATTCCCTCAGAATTATACTCTCCTGTAAACTTCTCCCTATCATTAGAAAAAAAACTTTGCACTTTTGTAGCTTCATCAAAACTTCCTAACTTTATGAGTCAAATAAGTTACCTACGTAGTTAACTGTGTATTATCCAGGCTATCGCAGTAGCCAACTGTGGACATAATACCAGAGTGGCTAGCTACTCCACGTTGCAGATGCAGCAAGTTGGTTCCGTTTTGAAATTTATTTAGCTGGTATAATAGTAACAGGCAAGCTTCACAAATTCCGTTTAGGCATTTTAGTTGAACAACTATAGTTAGGCTATAGTCATATAAACCTAAAGCTTGAACCAGTAACTGTTAGGCAATAGGCTATAGGAACTGGAGAGGCGATAGGAGCCAGGGGTTTCAGCAACTAACGTTAATATGGTTCCCATAGGCTGTAATGAAGAAACTCCTGCCTTTTTTACCAGAGTAAGGGGTTTACAGTCATATTTTCAACCCAGTTATACCCATAATACATAAAATATAAGAATAAAAATCAAAGCATGATTTTACTTGATACAAACAACGTTATAGTCGAGTTGTTTTACACATTGTAGACTCTGGCAGGCCAACATATGAGTGGAAAGTGTAGGCTACAATTGATAAGTAGTTTGAACTTTTTTTTTTCTACATGGTATGGATCCAGCCTGGCAGCAGCACTTGGGAGCAGACCTATGGAGCAAACGCTTTCGTAATTTTGTTCATTTTAAATTCCGTTAACGTTACGCTAGTTTATGTTGTTATCGAGCTCAAGTAGTAGTTCCACCTCGTTACAGCAGCATTGGAATACTACAACCCAGTCTCTGTAGCGGTCATTTGAATTGAGCGGTCACGCGGCTCAGTGCAAGCACCACACTGCACTCTAACCAATGGCTGCATTAGATTAAGCCTCCCCTATGGAACGCCGTTTGGGCCAAAACGTGTAGTTCGGCGTCCGCATTAAGACGTCATATTTGTTCGTCTTAAGACGTCCATTTTGAACGTCTTAAGGCGTTTGGACCATTAAGGCTTCCATGCTATTGGTTGGCGTCAACATACCCCTGTTTTACGTAGGGGCTGCGTATACCCACCCCTTTTTTACGTAGGGCCTGCGTTGGGCTGTACGTATACCTACGTTGTGGTCATGTGGGCTCTTGCTAGTGGGTACGTTTGGGCTACGTATTATTTGGGACAGTCTATTTGACAGTTTAGAAAAAGGCAGAGAACCACTGGTTATATTTAAATGTACAGTACCCTTTTTTGTACCCTTTTGGGTTAGTGCATTATCAACATTGGCCAACTAAATGGGCATTTCACAAAGAACTTAAACTTTGTGCATATAAATAGAAGTGACTCTAGTCAGGTATTTAATTAACACATACCAACATTTGTTCTTCCAGCCGACAAGACAAGCCGAGCATGCCAAACTATTCAGTCCCATTAATTAAAGGGAGAAAGTTGCACACCTCTACTGGGGAACGGGGATGAATGCAGACACCAACCATACAGCATGGAGAGTATTCTTAATACCTGCACCTTGCAGACAGATATGCATTTAGGGAGGTTGTAAATTAATGATGAATGGTCTCCTCCGCATTCATTAAAGATGGATTTTGAATTGAAAAAATATTATGCTCAAACTTTATTTGCATAGCCACCAGAACGTATGAGCGGAGTTCAGCAAGAAGAAACTCCGCTCCCCAGCCACGCAGCTGTGCGTGCGCTCTGCTCCATCGCTCCCCTTTCTCACCTTCGCTCTGCTCCGTTACACCCCGAACCCACCAGGCGCGCAAGCGCACGCACACGCGCACTGCTGCGCTTCACTTCCGCTCCCATGTTGACGAATTGCCGCTGTTCTCACCGGCCGCGCACACATGGCTGGCGGGCAAACGACTCGCGGACGTGGAGCGAATTTCTCTGGGCGTCCGCATGCGCAATCTCATAGAAATAAATTGTATATGCACAATATCTGCATCATATCACCACATATTAATGTTTTTCAACCTAATAATAGTTTTACTATTGTTATTAATTATAATAATAATAATAATAAACTTTATTTGTATAGCACCTTTCATATCATAAAATGCAGCTCAAAGTGCTTTACAAGAGCAACAATAGAAATAAATGACACAGGTATTAAGATAAGATAAAAAAATAAGATAATAAAAATTGATAATGATAATAGTAGAAATGAAATAATAATTATTTTAATACATATTATATTTTAATATAGGCCCTAATGAAAAAGGGAACAGAGACAATCACCATTGTGGGATGAATGAAGTTAAATCAAATCATACATTTTGCATATAACCAGTCCCGTTTTTATAATGCTTTTTCTTTATTATAGTATACAAATTTATATATATTTGTTCAATTAATTAAGACTATGCTTACTTCAGTTTTTATTATACTGATATCACTGTATCGATTTAAGGTACGACAGAATCAAAATAGCTGCTAATTCTGCTATAATTAAATGTTTAGAACATGTTGATTAATGTCCCAAATAAATAATTTATATAAAGTGAACTTTATAAAGGAGGCATTGTCTTCTTTGCTAAATTTAGCTTTAAAAAACAACATTCTATATAGTTTAGATATTTGTTTTAATATAATCAAAAGTGTGATCATAGTAAAGTGTGATCAAAGCGGTTTATCGGGTGTACATTCTTCTCCTCAGGAGCATTCGGAGCAAGAGGTAAACCGCAATTGCCTTCCTCATGTTTACAACTCGGACTGAAACAAACATAATAAAAAGTACTATATTAATATTGCGAGATAAGGTAATCAATCAACTGATTTCGTTATAATGACATAATTACATTATAGGCTACGAAGTAAAAATCAAAAGTAGGCCATTTGCTGCCAGCCAGAGAAGATTTGTTTGTTGGTTTGATTCATGTGTAGCTATTTTCCCATCTACTAATATATTGACAGTATGCAAGTTTTCATTTTAATTAACCTGTCAAGCAGTAAGACATATGTAATAGCAGTATTTACTCCCATTATTAAGCGAAGCTCACAAATCCGGAATGTAGACTGTTTGTTCTCTGTCGTTCACGGGATGCGCTCCGAAAAAGCAATAAAAGCGTCTGTGCCTTTACGCGTCTGGTGGGTTCAGTTCTGCTCAAATCTGCGCACGCAATAAGCGCCTGTGCGCTTGAGCCTCTGGTGGGTTCGGGCGTAACAGGAGGAAAAAACTCGCTCCAAATTCGCTCGTTTTTTCTGATAATCAGCCAAAAAGCTAGTGTTTTGAATCAAATTATTTCAATAATCTGGACAGCTCATACTATTTATTCACCATAACAGGAAAAGATGATAGCCCAAACAAATGCGATTGTTACCAATATTCAACAAAGGGATTATTATCCACAAATTATGGAAAATTTAAATTTCAGATTTAAATAACAAGGAATACAACAAAAATACTCAAATGTGTGTGTAATCCACACGTTGTCTAAAGAAAAAACTGTTATCGCCTAACTATAGGGACAATTTACTGAAGGAAAACAGAAAAATAGTAGGCTATCACCCTTATGCATTTATGCCAGATATATCTAGCTATCTGGGCAAGGGTGCTGCAAATGCAACATCGTGAGCGGCACAGAGCGAATTTGAGCGAGCTTGAGCGGGTTTGAGTGATAGGCTATCTGTTCAAGTTCAAGTATCTGTTCTTATATATGTCAATAGCGCTCCTCGCTCAGGTTAAATTAATGGCGCTCTGCTCCCTGCTCTACTCCAATTCCGCTCCGCTCACATGCTCTTGATAGCCACTGTACTCTACATCCTCGACAGGTTCTCATTCCTATCCAGAAGGTGAAAAACAGACCAGGGGCTCTATCTTGGAATAATTAGCGCTTCGTCTAAGCGCATGGCGTTAAGTGCATGTAGGGTGGGTCCAAGTCCACTTTTGCTATTTTAACAGCGTGTTTTTTGGGCGCTAAGCACGGCGCAACGTGCAAATGAGCTGAACCTAGTCTCTTCATTAATGATAGGTGTGTCTTGGGTGTGACATGCAATAAACCAATCAAAATGCCATATCCTATTCCCTTTAAAAGCCTGCTTTTCCACCTTGGCGGATTGCTTATATGATGGCGAAACAGACATGCTCCTGCGTGTTTAGTGCAATCAAGGAATAGGCTATATGGATCAATAGTAGCCTATGATCAATATTATTCGGACTAAACATTGAGTTCCCAGTAATTCCCGACAGTGCTGTTATTTTACATAATATATGCATTTAAATTTTGTTTTAAAGCACCTGCAACAGCTGAGAATAAGCTACCAATGGCTTCTGTCTCACTTCAGAAAACACCAAATTAGCCTACTTGTTTAACGAATTTCGTTTGATTATGCAATGAACCAATGATCATGTTCAAGCTTCATCCGAAGTTCATTGGATTCTAATTTTGATTACTAACATAAATAACGTTATTTTGCCTTAATGATGACACTAAATACAATAAAGCTGTTAGGTTGGCAACCTATATGTTCACGCATATTTTCCCTTGTTTTATAATGTCCTGCTTATGGAAATGTGACCAACCTATTTTACTGGTATAGCGTAATCCTTTAAAACAATCCATTTTCCCAGGAAGACCGTGAAAAGTGCAATTTACAGCAGGGGAAACAGACCTGCTCCTGTAAAGCGCACATGCAGATAATGGAATTAAAATTAATTGTGAATTAATTGTGTAACGTGCTGCAAATTTGTTTTTGTTTCTAATTAGACGCTTAGTTCTCTTTAAAATCTTTTGTTCAGTTATGGAATAACAGGTGAAATCAGTGGGATTTTAATAAGCTGAGAGTATGGAAACCTTGTCATTGTAATTTAAAAAATATGAAGGACGAAGAATAGCTAAGGTTGCAATTCAGTTAACATGGTGACATTTATCTCCGTTTTTTAACCGTAGGCTATCGAAAAAACCTTATGCACAGCGAATCCGCTGTAGCCTAGGCTATTTGAAAAACAATAAATGCAATACTCACTAGACAAGGTTGTTTGAACTTTTTTCAGTCACAACCATTCTATTTACTTATAGGCTGTATTCCCAGATAAACAGAGCTGTATTGTAATGACATCTGAAGCGCATTTTCAGAACTCAAACGTCCGTCTATTGCAGTGCGCGAGTTTTCCATTGAATGACAATTCACGCATTAGGTGTAAATGACAATTTGCGCATTAGGCTTGATATACTAGGTGTTATCAGCTCCTTTTTAATGGATAGCCATTGTCCCGTACCATCGCCTGGATGTTGATGGAGTGGGCTGAAAGCAATTCAGTGTGGCATTCCCCTTCGCTGAGGGACAGGTAGGCTATGTGGTCTTTGACCTATGGACCCTTTTATTATTGTGCATTTGATATAGCCTACACAATAATAATATTTCACATTGTAATCTTGATATTTTAGTCATGATTGTGCGCGCCCCTGTGTGTAACAGACAGGAGGGTGTACCCGCGTTGTGCACACGCCTATGTAGATGCACTTATACGCGCCGTTAAAATAACGTAAACAACTGCGACATGACTTTAGACCAGGTTTGTGGTGGTTCTAGTGCAAGCGCTTTCTGCTGGCTCAAGATAGCAATACGCCAAAAATAATCCTGGCCACTCCTCATCTTAAAACCAACACGCCCAGTTCACCCAGTTCAACACGCAACGGGCGCAAGAATACATGGTATTTAAACGACATGAGCGCTAGGCGTTATAATGAGCCCAGCGCCGGGTGTAAGATAGCAAAGACACTTGCGTTTGGGTTAGCGCCGCTTAGCGCCGGGTGTAAGATAGGGCCCCAGATGTGTGTTTTCATCCAGTCTCTCTATATTATATAATTATATAATAATAATTTCTTCCTAAACACAAATGTGGTGTTTTAAACAGGAAAACTCCTAAAAATTCAGAATCAACAGTCTGTTCATGAAAGGACAAAAGTTAAATTAGATTTCAAATTAGACTCAAAATTCAACAGCTTGCCATTAATACTGCCATCTAGTGGGCACTTAGGCAAACACACCACAATTAGATTAATATGTCAAGTATGATTTTTTATACAAGCTACAGTTTTTCTCTATAAGTAACCAGTAGCCTACAAAAAATGCAGATGTTAATAATGTCACCGTAAATCAATATTTTTTAAGCCCAATTCAATCAATACTACTTCTTAACCTACTTCTTAATTCATACAAGCTAGGTTGAGTGGGGAATAGTTTTCTCTCTTGCAGTGATTGTATGTAGGGTTTCCCCTCAGAAACCGATGAAGTGGTAGCACCTATTTTTATATAGTCTATGGGTAGCACCCAATTGTAAACGCCTTAAGACGTTCAAAATGGACGTGTTAACAGGGTATTTTCTGTTGAAAATATATGGAATGCCGTTTGGGCCAAAACCTGTATTTCGTCATCCGCATTAAGACGTCAAATTTGTTCGTCTTAAGACGTCCATTTTGAACATCTACGTCTTAAGACGACAGAAAATACTCTGTTAACACATCCATATTGAATGTCTTAAGGCGTTTAAAATTGGGTGCTATCAGTTTCTGAGGGGAAACCCTACATACAATCATTGCAAGAGAGAAAACAATTCCCCACTCAACCTACCTTGTATGAATTGAGGTTAAGAAATAATATTGATTGAATTGGGCTTAAGAAATAATATTGATTCACGGTGACATTATTAACATCTGCATTTTTTGTAGGCTACTGGTTACTTATTGAGAAAAACTGTAGCTTGTATACAATATCATAGCTACTTGACATATTCATCTAATGTGGTGTGTTCGCCTAAGTGCCCACTAGATGGCAGTATTAGAGCACAAATGGCAACCTGTTGAATTTTGAGTAGAGTGGGGGAAAAGAAAGAATGCTTTGTGAATGCCTTGAATTTGGTGTTCTGCAAGACATTGATTTCGATGTAACCTGGTTAAGATCCTTTCTGATTAATGGAGAAATCTTTAGTGCAGCCAAGGGGTATTTTTTATGTAATGGTGGTGTGAATTATATTTTACATTGTGGCTATTATGTTACATTGTGGCTATAAATGTACAAATCCCCACTTTGACCACCTGTTGTGATTTTATTCATTAAAGCAGGCTATTATTGGACAAAGTTTCACTGTCACCATGATTCCTTCCTTTCCCATGTCCTAAATGCATAAGGGTGATAACCTAGTTAGCCTACTATTTTTCTGTTTTTCTTCAGTAATTGTCCCTATAATTAGGCTATAACAGTTTTTTCTTTAGACAACATGTGCATTTCACACACATTTAAGTATTTTTGTTGTATTCCTTGTTATTTAAATCTAAAATAGAAACTTTCCATAATTTGTGGTTACTAATCCCTTTGTTGAATATTGGTAACAATCGCATTCGTTTAGTGAAATAATTTGATTCAAAACACTAGTTTTTTCGCTCAACTCCGCTCACACGCTCTGGTGGCTATGCAAATAAAGTTTGAGCATAATATTTTTTAAATTCAAAATCACTCTTTAATGAATGCGGAGGAGACCATTCATCATTAATTTACAACCTCCCATATCTGTCTGCAAGGTGCCGGTATTAAAGGGGATAGTTCGGAATTTTGGACATAATGTCTCAATTACGACTTACCATGATGTAGTTGATTGATGGAAAACCATTTTCAGCTAATTCCGTGCTGTCCCTTCTTTTGGACATACACACGTTGCTAATGCTAGCGCAACTCTATGGTAACCGTAGCATCCATTACCAAACGCACTTAAACACTCCACAGTGCACCCAAAGCAAATAAAATACGAAGAAAGTCTATCGGGGTTATTTTGAGTGTTTATACCATCATTTTTGAAGTCAAACTATCGTTGAATCCTTTACCTATGTGCTGACCTATATTCACTGTGGAAGTACGGCGGCGGATCGATACTTTACGTTACCTACGAATGTAGTGCCGAGCACCGGTCGACTACAACAACAAAGAAGAGAAACAAGTTGCCCACGTTTGCTCCCGCCGCCGTACTGATTAGGAGCCAATTGATTTACCCCAGTCTTTAATTTGATCAGTTTAAAAAAATATATAAATGAATTACCGATTTGCAATATAGCCCAATAAGCGCAGTATTTTTATTTTTTATTAACCTTTATTTTAGCAGGGGGGACCCACTGAGACCGAAATCTCTTTTCCAGGGGAGCCCTGCGGCAATACAAAGTTAAAAGCAATACAAAGTTAAAAAGTGTAAACAAAGTTAGAAAGTAAAGTATAACACATTAAACTTACATACATACCATACATACACATACAAACATTTCAGGAACAATTACAAATGTCTTTATTTCCCATATTTCAACCACTAGCTCTTTAAAAATCTTATAAGACACCAGAGAAGATAATTTAGTTGTATCTTGGAATTCATTCCATATAAGGGGGTGCTGAAACACTAAAAGCAGCTTTTTCCCCATTCAGTCTTATATCTGGGTGTTTTTAGGGTGATACAATCCTGAGATCTAGTGGCATAGTTTGAGAAGTTAATTGATTAAAGACTGGATACATACAGAGGGAGTTTAGCAAGCAAAGCTTTGTAAATAAATAATATATAATGCAGCTTCCTCCGTAGATCTAGAGAGAACCACCCAACAGTATGATATAGGGTACAATGATGAGTTCGGAACCCAGCGCCCATAATAAAATCGCAGAGCACTATGATAAATGGCATTCAATGGCTTCAAAACAGAGGCTGAGGGCATGCATATAAAGTGTATCACCATAGTCGATAACTGACAATATTGTTGCCTGCACAATCCTTTTTCTGTTGCCCATAGAGAGACAAGACTTATTCCTATAAAGGAAGCCAATTTTGGGTTTAAGCTTGTTTGCCAAATTTGTAACATGTGACCTAAAGGACAAATCACAGTCTTACCACATACCTAAATACTTGTATTCATGGACACATACAATCTCAACATTGTTCAAAGTAGACAATTGTGCATCAGTGGGGTCAATGTTCTGTATAGAAAAGATCATAAACTTTTTTTACTGGCATTCAGGACTAATTTAAGGACTGGCCAGTGCCCTCTGCATAGTGTCAAAAGCATCCTGCAAGTATAAAAAAGCTTGTCTGCTAGTGGGCGCTGAGGAATAAAGTACTGTATCGTCAGCATAGAAATGAACATTACAGTTCTCTATTTTCGTGGCAATATTGTTTATATGAATTGTGAACAATAAAGGGCCCAGAATAGACCCCTGTGGTACCCCTTTATTGACCACCAGGCAGGGTGACCACACCTCATCTGTTACTAAAGCCTGAGTCCTATTCGTCAGGTAATCACGGAACCAATTGCAGGCATTATCATCTAGACCAATGGAGAATAATCTGTCTAATAAGATTGTGTGGTCGACCGTATCAAAGGCCTTTGATAGGTCAATGAATAGGGCTGCACATTTTTGACCTTCATCAAATGTATTTACAATGTCATTTATAACTAGGGTGGCTGCTGAGATGGTACTATGGCCGGGTCTAAAACCAGATTGAAACGGGTTTAGAATGTTATTTATGGATAAGAAAGTGCGCAGTTGCTGATTTACCAATGACTCCAGCACTTTAGCTAAACAAGACAGTTTGGAGATTGGTCGATAATTATTTACCTCACTTGTATCATCCCCTTTGAACAGTGGCAGAACATGTGCAGATTTCCATACCTTGGGAATAGTCCCAGTAATAAGTGATAAATTAAAAATATTTGCTACTGGATTTACAATCAGTGGAGCAGCAAGTCGTAAAATACTAGGGTCTAATTGATCCTCCCCTCATGGATTTCTTTACATTTATTGCAAATAATGCATTTAATATCTCATCTTTTGTAAATATCCTAAAAGAGAAGAGAGCTCCAGTTTCTGCAAGGCAAGAAAAAGGCCGGCTACTACAATCAGTCTGTTCATTTAATACAGCAGCATGGTTTGAATTCGCAAAAATATTTCCTGCCGCTATGAAATGATGATTAAAGACATCGCCCATTTCTTGTTTGTCAAAAATAGGACCATCATCAGAATAGATATATTGGGGCAAAGATGGGGCAGGGCTATGTTTCAATGACTTCACTATTTTCCAAAGTTTTGCGGGATTGCCTTCACTATCAGTTAATGAGGTAATATAATAATTAGACTTTGCTTTCCTTATTGAGACAGAACATTTATTTCTCAGCTGTCTATAATACTGCCAATCAGATAGTGAATCTGTTTATCTGGCTCGTTGCCATGCCTTATCTCTATTACGCAATTCATTTGCTAAATCATTTGAAAACCAGGGGTTTGATCTATTCTTGACCCTAAATTTCTTAATAGGGGCATGCTTATTTAATATAGAATTAAAAGTTGTGGAAAAATAGTTAACGTGGGAATTTTATGCATGCATAGCTATTTCTGACATGATGTGTCTTAAGAGGGTAAATAATACCTCTAAACATGAAAATCACCTAATTAAGAAAAATTAGAACATTTTTTTTGGATTTCAATTGTGGTTGGAACAAAAACCACCATACAGTGGTCCCAGAGGACCGAGGTTGAGAACCACTGATCTACGTTATCTGGCTAGAAAAAAAAAAACATCCATAGTGTAGCGAGCTAGCGCGCCTCATATTAGTTAATAAATTACCTTGATGTGTTTTAAGATTCCAAAGACGAGTTCTTGAACGATATGATCTTGTGCTGTTTTGGCAGGCACAGGAGATGTAGGAATCGTTTTTTGTACCAAGAATTTCGAACAGTTTGCCTAAATAAGGCCATGGATGGTGAATGGCTTCAATCATATACGATTACATTTTCTCTGCACTGCAACAAATGACAGTCCCTGTCTGCACTCTTTTCAGCTACAAGAGATTCAGCAATGAGCAGCCTAGCAACGGTCCGAGAAGGAAGAAGCGCTTTTTAAAAAAAATTTCACCTATTGGTCGACTTGGTTCCGCTTCCTTTGCATTTAAATAAATGAAAACGAATGGACAAAAATGTCTCTTCAAAAACAATGTTAGCAAAGAGTAACGACACTGTTCAGAAATGAACTAAGTAGAAAGTACCTTTTTACATTTATTTTTATTTAAAATGTAGTGGGTAAAAGTGAAAAGTCCCAGACAAAATAAATACTCAAGTAAAGTACAGATACGTGAAAAACGTACTTAAGTACAGTAACGGAGTATTCGTACTTCATTACGTTTCCACCTCGACACATATGACTAGTAGGCCCTGCCGCATCATCTGATGGCAGTTTCATGACAATACGTCACATGGCGTGGGAGAACCCTTTGAAAATTTTGAATTTGCCCTGATGGTGGCACTAGACAAGGGCTGTCACATCAAATTTTCACGATACGATTTTCGTGGCAAAAGATACTGCGGTAACGATACTCATGATATCTATAGAAATCCGTAGCAATCATTAAAAAAGTAATGCTATTACTCAAAATGCATCTTTAACTTTATTTTGCTCCAATGTCTTTGTTCTCTCTTCAAAAACTGAAAACAACTGATTATAATTAATTTTTTACATAAGTCAACCAACCAATCAGATTTGTATACAATACAATGTCAACTGAAACAGTCACATGGAATGTGTGTCTGTGTTGTTTTATAAAACTGTTACCAAACATGAACATGGAAAAAATTTTTTTTAAAACTCATAAATGATTGCATTTGTTTTCTCACACTGTCAACCAATCAGATCGTTGAGAGAAAGAGAGTGAATGTGAATGAGCGTGTGTGAGTTATTGCATTATTGCTTTTCTAAAACAGCCAAATATGAACATATAAGGATGAGGATATGAGGATGGAGGAATCGAGGCAATGTATTAGGCAAATGGAGCGTCCTTTCTCAGTCAAGTGTCATTCACAGTGTGTCTTTCGTATACTTGTCCGTGGGTTTTCAACAGGTAGCAAACGTATAATAAAGCGGTTGTAATTAAACTTCAAAATCGATCCAACTCCTTATATTAGCCTGCTGTTACCTAACGCTAGTTAGTAGGACATATTTTGCATACTACCACACAATTTTTTCGAAAATAAAACCAGTCAAGTCATACACAGTTCAGTGGTAACCATGGAAATTGAGCTACTTTATGGTCGTGTTCCTTGTAGGCTATTCCTGAGTTGTATGCGTTCCACTAGTTAGAGCCATATTTTGGTAAGCAATAATGACGAGGAGCCGGGCATTACAGTTTAAATGCCCGACGCGGAGGTAGTAAATTCGCAGAGGGCAATTTCCCTCCGCGAAGGGCATTTAAACTGCGTAATGCCCGGCTCCGAGGTCATTATTGCGCTTATACCATGGTTACCAACAATTATTATATATAGTTACATTTATGTTTATTGATTTTTATCGACTTAATCAGCTGAAATTGAAATATCCTTCCGAGGCCATTTTGGCATGTTGTTTGCCTTTGTCATGCAAAACATCTCGTTGCTAATTCTAATTCTGGTTACTAGTTCTATTTTGCCGTAGTTATGCAAAAACCTCTCATTGGTAGTTCTGAAAACAATTGATTCTATAAGGAAATAAATAGTTCCTTCTGAACTTTATACCATAAAATTAGCAACAATTTCGGTTATTTTTGTCATTAGATTGATTATTTAAAGTGATACTGCAGTCAAAAACCGACTTTTCCCGTTGAAAACCGATGTTTTGGGTTAGATTATGATCATACACAACTGTTTATCTCCGAAAATCTCATGTTTAGTCAAAATGGTTTTGTCTGAGTTTTTGTGTTGGCTTACCCATACGCTGGTTTCCGGGGATTCGTGACGTCACGAGATCCTTAACATAAAAATGAGTGGAGTTGAGGTGGTCTTAGGGTGGTCTCGGCTGGGGGCACGTAGTATTAAAGCAGAGACCAACGTTTTTTTTTTTTCCTCTTTGAGACTGAGACCCTTGTACTGCTAACTATGTAGTTCAAGTTCAAATGCGAATTGCTTTGTATTACTGCTAACGTTAATATTACGACATATCTAGCTACATAGAGTTATCATCTACATCTTACAATTTGGTATCTTTAGCTAACTTGCCTGCATTATGCCAAGGAGTCAGAGATGTATCGTCCCTTGGTGCAACGCCATGAACAGGTGTTGTGCCGAAAAGTGTCCCCCTGCCAGAATTCGTCCCCCCTCGCGTGAACGCGCATTCGCTTGTTCTCAGTGCCGCATATATTTTCATTTAGTTCGATCTACGCTCTTCTTCCGACAAAATTAGTGTTTATACAGTTTCTACCGCTCAGCAAAGAACAGAACATCACACGAGGAGCAACTTATAAAAAAATTTTAAAAAACGATCGTATATTTTAGGTTTTAAGATGAACACATCGCAATGCAAACCTCAGAATGGCACTAGTGATAGGCGACCCATAACGTAGGCTACGCTTTAACATCCACGATAATAAACTACGAGAGCACTTGGAATACATAATAGTTTACAAGTAATACATTTATGTATTATATTATTTACCCCCCCCCCCCCCCCCCCAGCCATCTCTTGTTTGCAAAGTCTGAGACACTTCACATTTATTGTGGTTACATCTTAGGTCACTGGATGGTAGGCTACCCTAGAAAGCACATACTTGTAGTTATAACAGGGAGCATTTTGGCAGGGGAACTCTTTTCGGCACAACACCTGCTCTGTTAGCTTTCATAATCTGCCGAGAGACGGAATGTATCGATAAGTTAGGTAATGCAAGGCAGTCTATTGTGTGTGAGTTACCCCGTTTGGTTCAGAGAGAACTGGTAACTTGGCTAGCTAGCTAGTTATCGTAGCTATCATTTATGAATAATGTTAGCTAATAAATTATAACAATTCTCTCCGGACCAAGTGGAGCTATATCAGGGCGCTACAACCAGCCATGTTCAATATAGCCTACTAACGTTACTGTGTGACTGGGTTTTGCTGTGTATTTGAATGTAATCAATAGTAACGTTACTTTAGGCAGACAAACAAGATAACTTAGCTAGGTAACGTTAGCTCTACCATTTGGTTACATCCCCAGTCCTCTCCTCGCAAAGACATTGCTCAACCAATACAGCCAGGTTGGCGCCTGCTGCTGCCAGTGGCTCGAATGAATACGGCTGTATTGCCCGAGCAACATCTTTGCGAGGAGAGTCTTCCACCACGAAGGAATCCTCTTCCTCCACTTCAAACTCCTCCACCTCAAAACTCCCTGCAGTACAGCTGTTGTTTATTTAGTAGTGAGGACTGGAGAGAGCAGGAAGGGGGGCTGAGCATGGAGCGTATTGAGTTCAGTGCGGCTGAGTCCGTTCACCAAGACACACCCTTTCACTCCTTGACCGTAGGAATATTCATAATATGACTACGTGGCATCATCGTCATATGACCACACCTACTCACGAGTTTCAGTTCAAATTGAAGCGGTAAAAAAGGCCTTAGAAAAGACTCTGCAGTATCTCTTTAAGAAAACTGCATGAAACCGCAACTCAATTTACCTCCCTCTCTCCGTCTTGCTTTTTAAAAATGCTTTGGTCACGCAGCCTATTAGCCCATGCTAAGGAAATTGCATTTCAGATTTGCATCATGAGATGGGAACATCTGGAAAAAATAGCCTACTGTAGATAGAGTTTTTATAACTTGTCATATCTAAGACATTTCGCTGGATAAAATGTTTTATTAATACACAGATTAACGTGCTTTGTGAAGTAACTTGCTCGCATTCGCAACCAGCGTTGCTCCCGTTAACGTTACATTACATTAGGTAAAGCCCTATGTTACGTTCATATTTACAAACTGAATAGACCCATTTCTTGTTTGTAAACAATAGAGGATGCACGCGCAACCCTGGGGCAAAAAGTGTATCACCTTGGCAGGCTATCATAATGCGGTGGACTTGATCATCAACGATTTAACGGACTAAGTGCATCTACTTTTGTTTCTGGTTCTTTTATTTCACTTTCATCTTGGCACAGCGATACAAATTATAGCTAGCGTTAGGCTTATTACAACTTTTCTGTAACTTTTTTTGTCGTAATGTTAACTTAAGCTAGCATATTTAGCTATAGCTTATTTACCTTATAAATGAGTGCAAGCTAACCGTCTTTACTGTCAATGTTTGACAACGACAAGTTTAATTATTTTTTAATGTTAGTCCAATTCGATAACTCGGACATATAGGATACACCACATTCACAATTTTTAAAAATTAGTCTAACGTTAGTCGGTTTATATAGCCTAGTGTAACTTCTGTTATTAACGTGTTTGGCCAGATAGGATGACTCTACATAGCCTGTCTAGCAGCTATGTTACTTAACACACACAAAGGTGGGTGCAGCTGACAACTATTGTGTCAGTAAATTGTCTGTGTGATGATGTGTTGATAACTTAATGTTTATCTATAGCCACAACAGAAAAGGCACCAGTAGGCTACCACCAGCGTTTTCTTCTGTAATGGTGAGCTAGTTTGCGTAGCCTACCGAACCCTGTTATCGGGCGAAAAACTGAAACTTTTGTGAACAACAAAGCTACGATACTGATATTATTTGGGCACATAATGTTACTATTGAATATATTATATTTATTAGATTAAAAAAACAATAAGATAACTTTTAAGCCAATAAACATGTAAGTTAGACATGACCAGTAGTTTTTTTTTGTTTTTTGTTTTAACAACTTTTAGATTAGGCTAACGCCGAAAAAGGGGAGCCGTTTATCGGGTGGCTCTTGCAGTGCATAAAGAAGCTCAAGATTTTTTGTTGTTTTAATAATCAATTAATAGTTTATTTAATCAATAAATATACCTTTTGAATCCCCGATATGTTGGTAAGATGCCTGGCTAACTGGATTGTTTACATTTGTCCATCTCATTGGATTTATTTTTTCACCTCCCGCGCCCTCGAGTGGACATATAAAAATGGCACTTCTTCATGAATTGATTACAATGAATTCAAACACAACACACATTTTTCTAATATTGTGAATGTGCTAACGTTATAGACATAGCTACTGGTTTTCTTTTTTTACCGTTGGCAAATCAGCTCCTGAGGAAGTTAAAATATGGTTGAACGCGGGCGTGCCCGATAATGGGCGTTATCTAGCTACGTTTCTTAACGTTATCCATCTTATTTCTTTTATCCAAGTGTTCACTGGTGGAAACTTGCTTTTTCGGGAAATACGTTGGCTCTATGCTGGTTACTTCTTTAGATTTTATAAAATTAACATTGGCAATCTAGCAGTTAGCAAACTAATGTTCCTGTGAGATACAACCAAGACAGTAACAATACAGTGGCTAGCTAACGCTAGTCTAGACACAGACAGACCACATGCCCCCGGTTCACAAATCACAGGGTATTCCAAAAAAAAGGTGACTAAGACCCACCTCAGCTCATCTACGCTGGCAAACTAACATTACGGTTAGTCCACCCAATTAGCATGCTAAAGTAAATAATGCACAGTGCCTGTTGTCAAACCGGGTACAGGTAATAGCAATAACAGCAGCTCAGTGATAAATATCGACCTGTGTATTGACGACATGAACATATAACCATGCAGCAAGACCTTTTACTTTTTATATCTCATGGCCAACTCGCTAAAATGGTAGGTGTCCATTTCTACATGGTTAGCACATTCATTACCAAGTCATTATGCTAGGTTCGCTGTCACTTGCATAACTTAGTATTAAATCCTAACGTTATTGATATTGGGTCAAAATAGTCTCGATATTGGGTCAAAATAGTCTCATGTAGGCCTATGTTCTGTCATGGTTAGCCCACCTAACGTTACTCCATTTGCGTCAAAACCACAGCTATATGGTCAGCTGTTTTAATTCAATTGAGTGCCTAATTCATATGATGAGGTGGCAGCATAACATTTACTAAATTGAATATAAATATTACACATATTTACACCAAACTGCTTAGCTCTCTCAGTGTTGATGCAACTAAGATATTCAATGTCAAACAAGTGTCTTTCATCATCCATTTCAGCTTCTACAATTACAAGTTGATGTTCATTTCATTTGCAATATTGAATATTCTGCCCCAGTGGTGCGTGCGCACCTCAACTGTGACGTTGCTGAGAAATCGATCTATAAATATTGCACCTCTAACCACAAAACTGCTTTGCTAGATTAAAGTTGTTGTAACTAAGATATTTGACAAATACAAACTTGTTAAATCAGCGGATTTAGCAACATATTTGGAATGCATTTGGTCTAAGCAAAGTTTTTACGTATTTAACTTATGTTATTCTCCAAATCTTTTCAAAAAGCGATTTTTAACAACATCTGGGTGCGCTTGATGATGTTTTTGCGATGTAAAGGGGTTCCGTTTTCGCTACGAACACAAGGCTATTTATAGTTTATGCATCAAAATGAGAAAGTATATCATTTTTTTGCGATGTCAGTTAATATTCCTGATATTTAAGCAGTTGATTCCTATTCTACAGACGATCGTAGGTGAATCAGATGTTCTGAATTCATGCTTGTTGTATCAGGTCATAACTAATGTTGCTATCAGCGAATTTAGCAGCTTAGCAAGCAGTTGTTCTGTAGGCTATTGTGCTGTGTGTGTTAACGTTAATAAACTTTTAGCGCAAAACTGTGTTGTCCATATGACTTTGAATGTATGGTTTGAATGTTTGAAAGCAAAGATTGCAGTGAACAAGGTTGGAAAACGAACGAAAACGAACTTCATTTGGATGCAGTAACCGACAGCAAACCTTTCTGTGTTCGCGTTTCCAATTAACAATGCACAAATTAGCCTATGTATGAAATTTCCTATAGCATAGTAATCACAATTTCAATTGCTATTCACTAAACTAGCTTTTTTGCTTGTCAGTGTTTCAGGAGACAGCCATGAAGACTAAAACGCTAGCAAGGAACTGCGAGTGGGGTGGCTACTGGCTAGTGGCATAGAGTACTCAATGAGTACGTCAGTCGTGGGCGGAGTCTGGTTTCGGAAGTAAATTCCCTATGGAAGAATAGAATGGGCTTCGGAGACTATCGACTATTTAGTGAAATCGGATTTATAGAATGAGCCGAAACGTTCCTGGATTAGCCTGTGTGGTACAAAGATATAGACCATATATCGCATGTTCCAATTTTTATTTTTTAAAGTAATGCATTAATCATTGTAGTTTGACTTGTAGTCAACTTTAACGGACTGCATATCCAGTACTGCAATGCACAGGTGTTCTTGACCAATAAGATATCATCATCTCGTCTGGACATTCTTGGGCAGATGGGAGTACTGCAGCTGAAGATGGGCTAACGTTAGCTTGCTAAGTAGAAAAGCCCCGCCCGACAAGGTCAGAAACTGCTACGGTTAACCACATAAAGCAACTCTAGCTTTTAGCCCTTCAAGCTAGCTAGCTAAGGTTAGAAAAAAAAGTGTTTAAAAACGGAGCTATGTGCTACTACTAGCTAACGTTATCTGACAACGTCTGGAGACAAGGCTGCACGTTCGTCAGGGAATTATGGGACATCGAGTTTTTAAACAGTTCCCAGCGCTGATATAATCACAAGAAAATACTGAAACGTAAAATATACTCGAAACTGGTCTAGAAAACGACAGTTTGCGAACGGGCGTTATATTGAACAATCCGGGAAATTGACGGTAAGATATAATCAGTAGAAATGGTTTAAAAGTAAGCTTTAGTTAGAGTCTATGCTCTAAATGAATGGGGAATTTACTTCCGAAACCAGCGTGACATAGTCAGTTGAGTACTCTATTATACCTGGTAGCTAGGTAGCTTAATCAGAGGTGTTCTTAACGAGCACACAACTTAGCATGCTAAGTCAGTAAGTGGCAAATGTAGCCAACGCCAGCCGAATTTCGAATTAAAAAGTTTAGCAAATGTTTGTGTGCTGGATCAAAATAACGGCACTTTCATTTGCGAGTCTATGCTTCTATGAAGTCCCGGTGGCATTAGAACCAGAGACTGTGACGACATTGGTTGTCTACAACTGTGTCCTGACCTGAACCAAAGATTTTAGATATGAGAAGATATGCAATTGGCGCTTTTTCCCATTGGATTTTTCGTCCGCACAAGGGAAAGTGATCAGGCATGCGCAGTAGTGTTTTCAGTTAGCTTAGCAACTAAAGTTATATAACGTATGCTTAGGCTGGCTTTACACGGTGAAACTTTCACGCAACTTTAGTTGCTTGAAACTTAGGTGAAACTAAGTTGCAATTGAGTTGCATGGTGTAAAGCCCTCTGCAACCAAGGGGCCAAGACTGGGCTTTCGTTTTGAAGCTCACTTCCTGGTTGGGCTGGGAGCAGCCATTGTGCCGTTGCTCACTAGCACCACTGCGGTTGGCTCCAGTATAAGTCTTTCACCATGTAAGTCAATGGCAGCAATGTGGTCAAAATACTCAGTCAATAAATTTTTCCCACAAAATTTTTTTATTGCAATAGGTGCCATCATCTAATGCCTGTGCATGTGCTGATTTTTTAAATATTGTGTCGTTTGGACAGGGTATTAACATTTGTTCAGGACCAATCAGAGGGACAGGTTGAGTTCTGGGATCACTGGCATAGATAGGTTCTATATGGTTCTCACTGCCCTCACTCGGAGGGGCGGGACCTATTTTTATACAGTCTATGCTTGGGACAGGGAGCTGTATTTTTGAGTGGAAGTCGATGGAGAACATCCCTTAGTAGCCTACCGTGAACAAGCTGTTGTTTTGTGGACGCAGTTCGTAGCATAATAAATTGTGTGCCTTACCCGCTCATCTTCAACATGTTTGTCATCACATATTCATTTTGGTTGGAGAGAGCTATGATGTGTCTACTACGAAAAAAAATACTGTTTCGTAAGATGAGACAGAAGGGGATGTTGCAGCTACAGGCTCAGTGTCTCGGAGCAAGCAGCCAAACTGTATCTCAAATCAATTGCTCCATACCTGTATAACCTTATCAATTTAGATATTAATTTAGCTATTCCAACCGCTCCCGTACGCAATAGCCCCCTGTTATGTACTCCCCCTGTACTCCCCTGTCATGAACGTTACCATTGCTTTGCAATGCTGGGTTAGCTAGCTGGCAAGCTAACGATATCTCACGGTAAGTCGTTTTACCATTTCGCTAGCAAGCTAACGATAGCTTATGGCAAGCCATTTTAATTTAACAGTTATCCTTGCTGTCAAGTAATCCTTGCTGGCTGGCCATATAAGTTCGCTAGCTACCATGATTGCCTAGCTAACGTTACTAACGTTAGCCAGCTGCTCTAGCTAGAAATCTAACCAGACATTTCTACACCTGGATAATTTTTTTAGGTGCCAAAAATTACGAAAATGTGCGGGGAATAGAGCCAACGTGTTAGCGGTATGTTTGTACTGACTCAATACGGGGATGTTTAAAATAAAACCAATAATTTATCGGAAAAGAATACGGAGTCTGCTGTAGGATATCTAATATTTCCCCCCTTCTCTCTATCTCTGTCTCTCTCTCTCATTCTCAACCCCCCATCAAAGATAAGCCAGTCTTTGTCATAAATGACCCTTCTCCCCCCCCCTCCCCCACACCTTAACCCAATCAGGACAGGGATGGTCTTCCTGTGGAGGTATTTTATGAGTGTACCGCAGAAAAAGAAGTTAGTCAATTGTGGAGTTTGTTTGGAGAAGTCATTCTTTTTGGTTCCTCGTGCGTTTCCTTTTGTTCCTGTTCAGCTGGAGGGTAAATAATTTGGCAATTTTTGGCTTATCTCTCTCTTTACTGGTATTTCCTAATTAATGTCTGGTTTAATGTCTTCCATTTGGTAAATTATAAGTAGTCAGCCTACATTCCTTAGTGAATGTATGATTTCCAGCCATTATTCTAATTGAATGTTTTTCATTTAATAAAATCATTTAATCAAGACCTGATTTAGACTTTGTTTTGGCTTGTTGGTTGATCCACCAGGTTACTGTTCGACTTACCTATTAACGAATTTGGCGATTTAATTGATGATTGTAATTCTTAATAATAATTATTAAATTAAATCACGTAAAGCTTATTTTGAATGTAGGTTAAGTGAGGGGTTCTAGCACGCAATATCGCTTGTGTTCAGTATTCAGAGTGCCGAACGTTTTAACAAGGGTATTGACTGTTGGAACCGCTGGATTCAGAAAATACACCTTTTACCTAGTCCTCACTTACCCGACACTGCGTTTGTAAATGTTTGCAATGTTTGTGATTAGGTTACAGGATGCAGATGAAAGTTAATGCCAGCTACGATATAGCTACTGTGCTTTTAGCTAGCGTGTGAACCCACTAACCTTAATCCCCACTTTATCTGGAAGAGTTTTCAGAACGGGGTTTCATGCTGCGGCAAACAGTGACAGACTGCTCTGCCACAGTCAAGTTAATTAGCGGTTAGCAATGGTGGTGATGCATTGCGTGTAGCTTGGCTACCGAGCTCAGCTGGTATGCTATCTAGCTAATCAAATTAGCTGATGTTAGCTGAATATAAATTGAAGATAACTGAATGAACGTTAATTATGTGACGAATACCACACATTCAATGCGAATAAATGACACAGTAAAATCGAGGATGAAAATTAAATGTTATATTATAAAACATTAGCAACTTAAGGAAGTTTACCGCGAGTTTGTTTTGCAAAATGGTGGGTTTGGTCAGGTCATGGGCTTTATATAGTTCTGTGGGCTTTATAGTTCTGTGGCTTCTCCACTCCGAACTGTCAATCATACTGTGCCCGGGCCATATCCGGTTGACCCTGCTCCAAGCCAAGGTCACTTCGGCTCCACGGAGCAGGCGCAGTTTGTACAAACGGCCGGCAAAAAAAGACTTCCGAGCTTCAATTCAGTTTTTACGAGGCCGTGGAAAGGCAATGGGTGACGTCACAGTGGCTTTGTCTATATTTTTATACAGTCTATGTCTGCAATGCACTTGAAACTTGTCTGAAACTCAGCCGCAACAGTTGCAAAACTCTTAAATTTGTGAAACTAGTTTCACGCAACAGCCGATCAAAACGCTGACAACGTGTCAGGTGATGACGTCAAAGTACCGATTTTATGAATGGTAACCATAGCAACACCAACAGCTGATTAATCAAGCCGGCACATAACGCTAAACCTGCTGATTTAAAAAGTTTGTATTCGTCAAATATTTTAGTTACAACAACTATAATCTAGCAAAGCAGTTTTGTGGTTAGAGGTGCAGTATTTATTCAGTTAGTTTGTAAATATGAACGTAACATAGTAGGGCTTTACCTAATGTAACGTTAACGTTAACTAACGTGAGCAACGCTGGTTGCGAATGCGAGCAAGTTACTTCACAAAGCACGTTAATCTGTGTATTAAAAAACATTTTATCCAGCGAAATGTCTTAGATATGACAAATGACATCTAACAGTATCAAACTGTATCTATAGTAGGTTATTTTTTCAGGTGTTTTCCCACTTGATATAATCTAGCGAGAAAATAATACGACAAATGAAAATAAATGACCGATCTAGCTAGCTAATTTTAGTGAAATAAACTATTAAATCGTGTTGCGTGAGGTTGGCTCCGGACTTCCGGTGACGCCATGAAAGGACTGGCAGCATAGAAACAGCTCCGTCGGACAAAACAAAATACAAAGTGACAAATATAGCTATTAGGCATTAAAACTCAAAGAAAAGTGTACCCAAACAAAATGAGTTCAACGACTAGACAAAAGAACCCCAGTAAACAAGAAACCTCGAGAGAAAAGGAGGATAAAAAGCCCAGCTAGCTTAAACACCGCTAGCAACAAAGGTCAGTCAGAACTAGAAGTGCTGGAAGAGTTGAAAAAACTCCGCAAAGAAAACCAAGACGGACATAATCAAACTAAAATGTCCCTCGACCGACTGGAACAAGCCGTGACGGATATAAAAGATCAGCTGGTGGAACATGAAGAGAGACTTAGCATGGTCGAAGATACAGCAATGCAACACCATAGGGCGCTAAGATACTAGCTAGTACACCGCGATATAGATCTCTAAGCGAAATGTGATGACCTCCAAAATAGACTGAGACGGAACAACATAAGAATTTTCCAAATCCCTGAAGGAAGAGATACCGCCGGATTTGTGAAAGAGCTGCTTCAGACGGTGCTTAAACTACCACCAGAAATGGATATTAAAATTTAAAGGGCACATCGTTCACTCGTATCTAAGCCTAAGGATTCAACAGCCCCTCCTAGATCGATAATAGTGAGATTTCTCGATGCAGCGGTAAAAGATGCGATCATACGGCAAGCATGGAGCCAGGGACAAGTTTTCTTTCGAGACAAGCGAATTTACTTTGATCAGGACTACTCCCCCGATCTACAAAAGAAACGAGTGAAAGTCCACGAAGTTATCAAACAGCTTAAAAAGAAGGACATACAAACAAAATGCTTGTATCCGGCACAACTGAAGCTTAAACTGAATACCGGAGAGAAGACCTTTGCAACACTAACGAACGCCGCAACGCTGCTAAAGGAGCTGGGAATCGAGGTGGTCTGCGAAGAGAGAGTGCGCATCGAGGAAGAGTTAAAGGAAGGGTGGAGGAGCAACGTGAAGAGAAAGAGGGACACGGTATGGTCAACATCAGATTTCAAGGCTCTTTTGCAAGGGGAAAATTAAACAGTAATTTAGAAGTACGCTACAACTAAAATGGCTGTGGGGACGCTAACTTTAATTTTTATTCTGAACAATACGTTGTTACGTTAGCTATGTGAATGACTCTATATAATTTGTTGTCACAAGTTCATACAAGCTATATGTTATGAAGTCCAAACGGATGCTATGCTTAAGTTTTGTACGAGTGGAATACACTCACCCAGACCTTTTTTTTACATATTAATGTAATAATGGTCGTATTTGCACTTTGTGCATTTTTTCCCACAGAGAGGGTTGGTCACACCTCTCTGCCCCATTACTAACGGGGTCAACTCATAAGATAGCTCTGTTTGCGGATGACATTTTGCTTTTTATTAAAAACCCACTTCTTTCCATCCCAGCACTTATGCAATGCTTGCACAGATATGGCTCAATCTCAGGATATAAAATTAATGAAAACAAATCAGAAGCACTGATGATATATGGGATTTGGCCTACACAATTAAATAAAGATGTCTCCTTCCGATGGTCCAGACAAGGATTCAGGTACCTGGGAATTATTTTCACACCCAGCCCCACACAATTATTTGATGCTAATTACAATAAGTTAATTAAACAAATAAAAAGTGACATGACACGATGGGAGGTCCTTCCCCTCTCTATACTTGGTAGAGTCGAGACGGTGAAAATGAACTGCTACCTAGACTTCTTTTTCTATTTCAATCCCTACCGATAAGAGTTCCCATATCCACCTCTGATATGTTAAATAAACTAATTTCTAAATTTATCTGGCAGAAAAAGAGACCTAGAATAAGACTTAAAACCCTTCTCTTGCCAAAAGATAAGGGAGGCCTGGGCCTGCCAAATTTCAAACTTTATTATTGGGCTGCACAGTTGAATGCAATAGTGGCATGGATTAGAAATGACCAAGAGACAGGATCGGCCCAGATAGAGCAGATTACAGCTAAGGGTATATCTCTATCAGTACTGCCTTTTATTAGCATAAAGTCCGTCAATAAAATAAAAATTTAAAATGAATGGATAAAACACACTTTGAAGGTTTGGACAATAGTCAAAAAAATGATGGGGGGACCAGGGTCAATTTCAAGAGCCATGCCAATAGTGGGCAATATAGAATTCCTCACTTCCACATGGGATAGTGTGTTTAGAAGATGGCCCGATAAAGGTCTTAGCACAATTAATCAATTATTTAACGGAACAGAACTTAAAACTTTTTCCCAACTTCAAGAACAATTTATGCTTCCATCAAACGATTTGTATAGGTACCTCCAAATAAGACCACTATATCATGAGTCATAAAGAAAGGGAGATGGTCAGAAAAAACCCAAATAAAATAGAAGACTACTTTATTAGTATTGCAGAAAAAAGTTTTCCAACTAAAAAACATATCTCTAATATATATAAAAGGCTTATAAATGACATCACACAAAATACCTGGAACATCAAGGAAAAATGGGAATTGGAATTAAATATTATAATTGAAGATAATGTATGGGAAGACCTGTGTGCAAGATGTCATAAAGGAATCAATAGTCAACTGTGGAAAGAATTTGATTGGAAATCAAAAATCAGGTATTTTAATACACCTCTCATTATTTCTTTATATGTGAAAGGACCTTCTGTGGCATTATTTTGGAGAAAAGGTGGAAAAATAGGAGACCACACACACACACCTTTTGGGATTGTCCAATAATTCAAGGGTTCTGGAAAAGTGATAAAAAAGAAAATGACAACATTTTAGAGGTCGATGTCCCCCCAGATCCATTGTTATTTTTGTTAGGAGTTATACCTAAAGAGATATATAGCACAGATAAGAGGTATATACTACGGATACTTGTATTGACCGCCAAGAAGATGATAACTGTGAACTGGAAGGATACAAAACCACCAACCATACCTCAGTGGGTGCAGAGACTGAAACAGGTTTACACAATGGAACAAATGACTGCAAGTCTGCAACTGAAAATGGATAGTTGTATACAAAGGTGGACTTGTGTTACGTTATATCTTGGTGTCAAATAAAATGAGACGGGTTGTAACAAAAATGTGTTGTTATAATGGAATGCCATCGAAAATGCCATTGGTACTGTAGGTTCCTCTGTAACTGACCCCGTTTAGCTGCAAATGCCACCCCTTCTGTAAATGTTTTTTATTTTTATACTTATTTTTTGTACTAAATTATTATTGCTATTATTTATTTTATTTTTTTTATTGTATTTTTATTAATTATTATTATTAATTTATCTTTATTGGGGTCCTATGTCAAGAAATGTTTTATTTAAATAAAAGTTTTAAAAAAATAATAATAATCATGTTGCGTGAGACTGATTATTTTTTTAATTGCTTTGTGTAACTGTCAAGTTGCATGGAAATTATGTTGCATGCAATTTGCAACCTGCAGCTAGTTGCGTGAAAGTTTCACTGTGTAAAGCCAGCCTTAGAGTGGCGCGCAACTGACTGGCGCTAGCCGGGTTTAAAGTTGGTTTTCGTTGGATAGTCAAAATCATAACAGCTTGTAAGTAGTAGTACTGGGTCCTGACAACCTAGGCATATATAATCTAAAAAGAAAAAGGAGACTTTTGATTTTTTCTGTCTGATAATGTCTGATAATTTTGTAAAAGGGGTATAAAGAATTCCTGCAGAATTTTCTTTCACCGGGCAGCAATTTTTTATGTCGTATCGTCGTAACTGGATATTTTACATCACATTGCCATTTCATTTTTTGAATACTGTTTTTTATGGTGTAATATGATATATTGTGGCTGGTTTTACAAGATATTACAAATTTTTTAAATGTCAGGATTATCGCAAAGCCAGTATTTCACGACACCCCTACTCTAGACGCGTGGTCCGATCAACCTGAAATTGGGGGAAAGTTATATTGGTTTGGCCCCTACTACTACTATTAATAATATTAATAATAATATTCGTAAATATCGCTGCAAGCAGCGATTCCCGGGGACCGAGCGGCATTAGCAGCATTTGTCAAACACAGAAACCGCAAAATGGTAGACAACTTGAGACAGGGTTGACCCAAAATACAAATATTTGTTTCTAATCAGGGCTTTTGCCATTGTTGATGGTATCTTAACCCGATCCAGTAAGGGCTTGCGTATTAAGTCTTTTAAGTACAAGTGAAACTGAACAGTTAATGCTGTTAAATTTCTTAACTTTTGCAATAAAAAGGTGTTTCTTAATGTGAAAACAACATTAAAAGAAGCATAGCATTTGCACAATAGTTTTGCAAAACACTAACTTTGCCATTGGTACCAAGCTGGAATCGAACCACTGACCACACACATGGAAAGCCAAGATTGTATCCACTAGGCCAAAGCAGGTTAACAGAAATGTGGAGGCCAAATAATACTTTTGTGTTGTTGTATCAGATTGTTTGGGCTTACTGACTTCATAATTCAAACAGGTAACAGGTAATATTGTGAAATTTCTTGTTTGATGTGAAAAGAACATTCTTAGCATGACGTGTACATTGTGTGCCTCAAAAAAAATGTTGGGAACAGGTGGGGATTGAACCACCAACCTACTACACGGCAGTCCAATGCCTTAACCACTAAGCTACAGGAACTTTCACAGTTGATATGGTAGGTAGACGGCCTGTTAAGCATAGATAGTGTACTTGGCAAATGGCATACCTGCCATCCCAACATTTGTATTTCTATAGCGCCACCACACGGACTGATTGGGTTAAAACTGCAGGGCTCAAGTCTTGATCTAACTCTCAATCAACCCACCAAGTTTCAGAACTTTATATCAAACGATTTTCGAAGTACTAGCATTTATGTGATAAGCCACGCCCAATGCAAAATTCATTGGCTTCTCTTTTGGCCAATTTTTTTACATAGGCCTTAGTAAAGTAATGCATGTATGAAGGGATGTGGGTTGAGTCCCTCGAACAGGTTTGGTGCAAATTGGTCTAATTCTGTAGGAGGAGTAGCATTTTAAGTGTTTTACAAAAAATGCTAATTAGCGGAAAATCGTAGATGGCAGACTTCATGGTTTCTTGAGGCAAATTTGTTGGGCATGAGTAGCGGGACGTGTACACCAAATTTTGTGACTGTAGATCAAACCGGGCGTCGGCAGTGGGCGTCAATGATTTTTTTATATTTTTAGGGGACCGAAGCTGCTCCCTATTGTATCTGTTCAGATTTTTTTATTTTTAAAAAAAATAGTTTTTCTGCCCTTTCACCTAAAATTCCCGTGAGCTGGTTTGTCCTAGAATCACCACACTTGGCACGCTTGTTGGGATTCCCAAACTCTTGGATTCTATATATTATGACGCAGATTGAACACCTGGTGGCGCTGTAGTGCACGTGACAAAATTTTGACATTGACACGCCCACTGCCGGCGCCCCGTTTCACCTAGAGTCACAAAATTTGGTATACATGTCCATTTGCTCATTCTGAACAAATTTGCCTCAAGGACCCATAAAGTCCGCCATATTGGATTTTTTGCTAATTAGCATTTTTTGTAAAACGCTTAAAATGCTACTCCTCCTACAAAATTTGACCAATTGAGATGAAACTTGGTGTACACACTCCGTAGCCCATGTCTCATAAAAGCTATATTCAGAATTTTGATATTTTCAAAGATGGCCGAATGACGAGCCAATTAAATTTCACTGGGCGTGGCTTATAAAACAAAATGCTAATAATTCCAAAACGATTTGACAGAAAGCTATGAAACTTGGTAGGTCTGTTAAGAGTACCATTAGGACTAGACATCTACTGTTTTATCCCAATCGATCCATGTGGTGGCGCTATAGAGTTCCAAATATAAAGAAATATAAAAACACATTCACTAAAAATCACAGTTCCTTTGCAGAGATGTATAACTTGCTACAGTGACAAAGAGCCGGATTTGGATCATAGAACTTTACTAATTTGGTGGGCGCCATCTTGAATTTGCCGACATTTTGGCTTAAATGTACTCATTTATTACTTCTTTGAGTTTTTCCTTAAACGCTTGGCTGATTAGCATGAAACTTAGCAAATAGTTAGAAGTTTTCATCATGCAAGGTCTCACCAAATTTCGTGGCGATAGGCCAGTTGGTGGTGCTGTAGTGCACGTGTAAATATTGTGACATTGACACGCCCACTGCCGACGCCCCGTTTGACCTAGAGTCACACAATGTGGTGTACAGGTCCTTCTGCTCATGTTGAACAAATTTACCTCAAGGATCCATGAAGTCAGCCATATTTGATTTTCCGCTAATTAGCATTTTTTGTAAAACACCTCCGCCCCGTTTGATCTACAGTCACAAAATTTGGTGGATACATCCCGCTACTCCTGCCCAACAAATTTGCCTCTAGAAATCATGAAGTCTGCCATCTTAGATTTTTCACTAATTAGCATTTTTTGTAAAACACTTAAAATGCTACTCCTCCTACAGAATTAGACAAATTTGCGCCAAACCTGTTCAAGGGACTCAACCCGCATCCCTACATACATGCAAAACTTTATTAAGGCGTATGTCAAAAAATTGGCCGAATGAGAAGCCAATGAATTTTGCATTTGGCGTGGCTTATCGCACAAATGTTAGTACTTCTCAAACCGTTTGATATAAAGTTCTGAAACTTGGTGGGTTGATTAAGAGTTAGATCAAGACTTGAGCCCTGCAGTTTTAACCCAATCAATCTGTGTGGTGGCACTAAAGAAATACAAATGTTGGGATGGCAGGTATGCCATCCGTCAAGTACACTATCTCTGCTTACCAGGCCGTCTACCTACCATACCAACTGTGAAAGTTCCTGTAGCTTAGTGGTTAAGGCATTTGACTGCCATGTAGTAGGTTGGTGGTTCGATCCCCACCTGTTCCCAAGTCTTTTTTGAGGCACACAATGTGCACGTCATTGTAAGAATGTTCTTTTTATTGCAAAGGCTAGGAAATTTCACAATATTACCTGTTATCTGTTTGAATTATGAAGTTAGTAAGCCAAAACAATCTGATACCGCAACACACAAGTCTTATTTGGGCTCCTCATTTCTGTTAATCTGCTTTGGCCTAGTGGATACAGTATTGGCGTTCCATGTATGTGATCAGCGGTTCAATTCCAGCTTGGTACCAATGGCTAGGTTAATGTTTGGCAAAACTATTGTGCAAATGCTTTGCTTCTTTTAATGTTGTTTTCACATTAAGAAACACCTTTTTATTGCAAAAGTTAAGAAATTTAACAGTATTAACTGTTCACAGTTTCACTTGTACTTAAAAGACTTAATACGCAAGCCCTTACTGGATCGGGTTAAGATACCATCAACAATGGCAAAAGCCCTGATTAGAAACAAATATTTGTATTTTGGGTCAACCCTGTCCAGAGTTGTCTACCATTTTTGTTGTCTAGCACAGTTTCTGTGTTTGACAAATGCCGCTAATGCCGCTCCGTCCCCGGAAATCGCTGCTTGCAGCTATATTCTTATTTTTGGATCTCTATAGCACCACATTGAAAATTCATTGGCTCGTCATTCGGCCATCTTTTAAAATATCAAAATTCTGTATATAACTTTTATGAAGCATGGTCTAAGGAGTTTGTGTACCTGGTTTCATGTAAATTGGCCAAATTTTGTAGGAGGAGTAGCATTTTAAGTGTGGGCCTGTACACCACATTTTGTGACTCTAGGTGAAACGGGGCGTTGGCAGTGGGTGTGTCAATGTCAAAAAAAAATTCACGTGCACTACAGCGCCACCAGGTGTTCAATCTGCGTCATAATATAGAGGATCCAAGAGTTTGGCAATCCCAACAAGCATGCCAAGTTTGGTGATTCTTGGCCAAACCAGCTTACGGGAATTTTAGGTGAAAAGGGAGCGGAAAAAAAAGAAAAAGAATCCGAACAAATATAATAGGGTACCAGCAGCTACACTGCTCGGTCCCATAATAAACCCAACAATAGATTAGATCGTATGCCTGAAAAGGACTGCTTACAAATGCAAAATAAACTGTGAAAGTACTGTCTCTTTATACCATGTATTCCTCTAGCAATATATGCTACTAAATATGAAATAAATATACAATCCTACCATTGGTTTTACACATCGAGATGTTCCTTTCAAAATTCAGTGGTCATTTATTGTCTGGTACAATCGGTTTGAGAAATATACAGCACTTTATACTGCTATTACACTATCTGAAACGTCGACGTGTAATACCCCCTGTCTCATTCATTACAGTTCATTCTGGTTTAATTGTCTGCTTTTTTATCCAATAGAGTACATTATAACCTTAGCAACGGTATATGCCATGTCTTTTTGGGTGCTTTGAACAATTTACTACAGCCCAACGTAATGGCAGTTTTCATTTTAACGGTCTGGTATTACACAAACTCTATAGAAAACGCATTAGGGAGGGGAGTTTCCCTTTCACGATATGTAAGTATTTTTGCGTCTAAAATGCTGTTGGTCTCGCTGGCTACATATGTACGTTCGTGTTTCCACTCGAGCGCTGTCTTTCCAATATGTTTGATAGCCCTATTGTTATTTTCGCATTTAGAGTGTATTTCACATATTGTAGTGCAATCGTTACATTTATTTTTGATGTGGGCTACCGATGTTCATTGAAGATAGAACATTTGGCAGCATTTTACAGATGGTGAAATGCTATTTTATTTTCATGTTATCGTACATGATATTGGCGATGGTGTATATACTTGTCTTTTTGGGCATGACAAATGCTCATTCCAATTTACTGTGCACTGATATGTGGTAGATTAAGGTAAAAATTTCCTTGGAGTCATTATGAATAGGAACATTAAAAATAAAACTACAGAAAAATGCAATCCCAGGAGAAAAGTATACATACTGTAGAGCAGGGGTTCCAAAACCGGTCCTGGGGCCCCCCTGTGTATGCTGGTTTTCGTTGCAACCATATTTTAACTTTTTTTTTTTTGAATTTTAACAAGCTTTTTTCTTAATAAGGTGCTTTTCATGTTTAGAGGGATTATTTCCCCTCTTAAACCACATTATGTCAGAAATAGCTATGTATGCCATGTAGAATAAACACCCCATGTACACATTGTGCTATATTATTTTAAAGTGATAAGAAAATTATTTAACGGATCCATTTAAAGACTGATTGGAATCAATAGGCTTCTAATTGGTGAAAGTGTGGACATATGGCCACTAAAACAAACTATTTGGTAGATAATGAAAAATTCAAACACAAATCAAATGATAACGAGCCAAACCTGCATTCTGTTAATAAGCTTAAGGAAAAAATTATGAAAGTTAAACACGTGTTCAACAACCTAATTAGGAGCCTACTGATTCACGTCACGTTTAATTTGATCAGTTAAAATACTAAATTTTGTAACCTCTTTTTATGTAATTGTTGCAATATAGCACAATCAGCACAATGTGAACATGAGGAGTTTATTCTATATTGCATGCATAGCTATTTCTGACATAATGTGGCTTAAGAGGGTGAATGATTCCTCTAAACATGAAACGCTGCTCATTAAGAAAAATTAACAGCTTGTTAAAATTCTGGGATTGCAACTGTGGATGAAACAAAAACCAGCATACACAGGGGGGCCCCAGGACCAGTTTGGGAACCCCTGCTGTAGAGTACAGGGAAAAGTGATGTTTTATTGAGGTACAAGTGTGAATGATTAGGCAACATATTTAGGTGTATGTAACACTGTGATATCAATCTTTTTGTCTTAAGCCATCAGAAGGAGCAAATGTATATGCTTTATAATGGACAAAACTAATTCTATTCATTTTATGACATGTTTTCCATAGGGGTTTTGGACCCATAGATATCTACCCCCCTATACTGATGAAAATATAGTAATTTGAAAATTATGCAGAAGTGAGTTTTATGAGACAAAACTGTTGATTTGTAGTTAAATATATCATAATGTTTTTTATTTAGAGCAGTGCACAATTTAGCCATTTGGATCGATTTGGAGACACTAATGGACAACAGGGTGCACTGCTATATTTTGCATCATAGACCTTTAGTAGTTCTGTATATCATCCTCAGATTTTGCAAAACTTGTGGACATGGAGTTTATGATCCAGGAAATGTATATATATCACCTATTTCACTTATGTAGCTCTCAGTATTTTGTTCCAAACTAAAGAAAAACCTTTTTTTTTTTTTAAGTTTCTTTGCATTTTTGGCACTTCATTTTGACTTAAATTATGAAAATAAACAAATCTAAGTTTGTATTGTAAATGGTACACCTGTCATTTAAGCCATTTACCAAGTTTATGTGATGCTCACACCTGGAGTTATGAAGCCTTAAACAGAGCACACTCTAAATAGGTGAAATTTGCCATCTGCACCAAGGGATTAATTGCGCACGCACATTATTATGTGTTATTGACGCAACTCCTAAAGGAAGTTGTGCAAAAGCTATGTACATATCATTGCACTAAATAAAGGCTGCTTACATTAAGTATTTAACTCTGATTGAAAATCACTGACTCTATTAAACTATTTCATAGGAAAGCTTTAATATCGAGATATGTATCGTATGTCGGCAAAAGGCTAAAAAATATTGAGATATTATTTTTTAGCCATATTGCCCAGCCCTATTAATAATGATGTATCTCTCTTTCCCCCCCTCCAGCAAACTGGAGACAGAGGCCCTTGACACCCCCATAGGGCAGAGTGTCCCCAGCAGTGCGGGACAGAACTCTGCCTTCACCCCCACCCACGCCCCAGCCTCAGCCACTACAGAGCAGAGACAGGTAGGCGTGCTGGCATATGTGTGGGCTTGACTTTCTCTCCAGCCGTTTCTTGAATCTCGAACATGGAGTTCTAAGGGCCGCATCAAACCACTGGTACAGAGGGGAGTAGGAAAGTACAGTCACCAGTGTCTGACATTTCTCGTCTGGAAGTCTCACATTATCTCTATTGATCCCATAGGAGGAAATCTGTACTGCTGTGCAATCTGGGTCTGCTCTATGTGTACAAAGGCATGCTATAGACCATGATGCAACTGTTACAAACACTGCCTCTCCACATGACACCTCAGTTCTCCTTTTGAGTTCCATAATGTATTAGATACTTAGAATTATGCACTTTCAATTAATGTTATATTTACTACTGTGTGCTGTTTACTGTTCACTAGATGTGAATTTAACAACCATATCTATGGAAGAACGCTGTCAAAAATACGTAACTTTAAACATTCGTGCGTAAATACATTTGTTGTACACAATACGTATGCATATCTTTAAACATTCGTCCGTAAATATATTTGTTGTACAGAAAATGATGCTTTCATACATAAAATATGAAGTTGTAAAATTGCGTGTGTGTTTTTATGAGAGTATGAATCCAAAAGCTACGAATGCAAGATTTGCAAGAACGAAAGATTTATGGATACTCAGATTTCTACGGCTACGAATTCTTCCTTATGAATACGAATTCAAGTTTGTGGGTACGAGTCGAAAAGTGTTAAAATCACGTTACTGGGACACAGGCAGGTCACAGGGAAAATTAATTGAACATCGATTTCACCAAATGCGCAATGCGTCGAAGGCGCAAGATGGCTTTGAAATCACTAATTGAAATGTATTCAATGAATTAAAATAAATAGGCTACACTTTAAATGGATTCACTGATGATATTACACCAATTAGAGTATATGCAACGAACACATTAGTAGACTACACAGGATAATTACAACTTCAAGAATGTTCTGGACCAATAACATCGATGAGTCAATAGGATAAGTAGTATGACGCAAGCCGAATAGTTGCCCGCAGCTCGATCTGTTTTGTTTTGAAAGGGAGAATTAATATTTTTGGCAGGAATATAGGCTATCGTAATGAACCAATTACTCGACGGGTAGCCGACTGCTATGGAGAAACATTTAGGCTAGTACATTAGCCTACATGTAGCCTAAGATAATATGCTGTGCATTGTGTGAATGATTTGTAAACATAATACATGCTTGTTGCACTTTTTGTAATCGAAACTTTGTAATAAAGAATGATCTATTTTTGATAAACATGACTCTGGTGCTTTACTTCAGGTAAATTGAAAATTGGCCTGTGCTACACACATTTTTTATGAGTAATTGCCTTTATCCTATGATGAAACATTTCTATCCTGATGGGAGTGGTTTCTTTCTTCCAGGTCTCCACCACCATTTTAGGCTTCTAGGCCTCTACACAGTCTTGTAACGCATTTAGGGGTATTACAGACAGCTATTGTGGTAGGCTAGTTACTGTCGTCAGCTGTAACCTAAGGACTGTGAACATGCAACAAAACCGTTTTGATATCAAAGATTGGCACCTCATGAAATTTGAGCCAATACTAGTTGCACTTTTATTGTACATGTTACACCAGAAGCCTTATAAGTTGCACCACAGTGCCGACTAGTGGCACCACAGCCAACTAGTCAGCCTTTCAACCCACTAGTGGCCTTTTAAGCCTAATGTGTTGCAATTAAAGCAGTACTAGTTAACAAGTGAAGTGGCAACAGTGTAACATGTTAACTAGTTAAGTTGCAAGAGTCCATATATTCGCCTAACTAGTTACATAGGCTACACTTCTCTTCACTAGTTTGCTAGCCTAAAACCAGTAGTTAAGTTTTTAGCACATCAGCTAGTAGCATTTAGTTGTAGCAAAATTTTAGTTTTATTAACGGTGGCGAGTTCAGCTTATGGAATGACGATCGGCCCACCGGAATCAATACGGAGGCGGTCTAGGTCTATCTCGCTGTTCAGTTTAAAAATACAAACCACAAACTAGCATAAATGCAAGTATGATTTGGCAGTGAATGACATTTCAAACGGGACACACAGTGATGTTATCTCATTTGTTGTTTTGATGATGGTGGTGGAGACTGCTGTCATCCTGGAAGAAAGAGACCACTCCCATCAGGATAGAAATGTTTCATCATAGGATAAAGGCGATTACTCATACAAACTATGTGTAGCACAGGCCAATTTTCAATTTTCCTGAAGTAAAGCACCAGAGTCATGTTAATAAAAAATAGATCATTCTTTATTACAAGTTTCGATTACAAAAAGTGGAACGAGCACTAGGGGTCAAGGATGTAAAGCTAAATGATCTAATGGGTAGCCTAACTGGATGCAACATTTTTCTCAAGTTAATTATATCAGTTTAGTTTGAAGGCTACCACACAAGGTGCACTCTTGCACTGCAACTGTTAACACTTGTGGTCAGACGCTGCAATGTTTAATACAGATAAAGATCACACACGAAGTGAATTCAAGGGAATGCAAAAAAAAAAAAAAAAAAAAAACAGACAAGGCCCTCTGCGGACAAAAAAAGAGAAAATGTTTGCAAAGCATGTATTATGTTTACAAATCATTCACACAATGCACAGCATATTATCTTACATGTAGGCCAATGTACTAGCCTAAATGTTTCTCCATAGCAGTCGGCTACCCGTCGAGTAATTGGTTCATTACGATAGCCTATATTCCTGCAAAAAAGATAAATTCTCCCTTTCAAAACGAAACAGATCGAGCTGCGGGCAACTAGTGGGAAACCGTAAATTGCATATCAGGGATATGGAATAAATTCTCATTCGGCTTGCCATACTGCTTATCCTATTGATCGATCGGTGCACTGACGTTATTGGTCCAGAACATTCTCGAAGTTGTAATTATCCTGTGTAGCCTACGAATGTGTTAGTTGCATATACTCTAATTGGTGTAATATCATCAGTGAATCCATTTAAAGTGTAGCCTATTCATTTTAATTCATTGAATACATTTCAATTAGTGATTTCAAAGGCATCTTGTGCCTTTTTCGACTTTTCGACTCGTACCCACAAACTTGAATCCGTATTCATCAGGAAGAATTTCGTAGCCGTAGAAATCTGAGTATCCATAAATCTTTGCAGTCGTAGCTTTTGGATTCATCCTCTCATAAAAGCACGCACACGCAATTTTACAACTTCATATTTTATGTATGATTTACGTGTATGAAAACATAATTTTGTGTACGACAAATGTATTTTCGGACGAATGTTTAAAGTTATGCATACGTATTGTGTACAACAAATGTATTTACGCACAAATGTTTAAAGTTATGCATACGTATTTTTGACAGCGTTCTTAAACCATACATATCTGCCTATATTTTCCTCCGAGTAGAAGATGCATTTGAAATTGATAGTTAAAACCAGTGCAGAGATTCTTGTGAGTATATTGGCTTAAAGTCCTGGAGTATCAAACTGTCCACATCGGGCTGCGATTCCTGGCAGATTATTTAATTTAGGGTGGCAGTGTAGTATAGTGGTGAGGGAACTCGGCTTGTAACTCAGAGGTTTCAGTTGCGATTCCGAGGTGGTCCAGATTGTGCTGTTGTACACGTGTATGTACATGCGTATCCCATAGCTTCAGTAACTATCCAGCATTATAAGTGGATTGCATGTAAAACAAAAATGTACGCTCTGTAAGTATGTCAACCTAAATCAGAGTGGCTGCTGTATACCAAAATGTAAAGGTACCCAAATATAGTTGTATGACTCTTTCTCTCTCTCCCAGGTTGTTGGGAACGTTCGGGCCCAAGCACTTTGCTCCTGGACAGCAAAGACAGACAGCCACCTGAATTTCTCCAAGGACGACACCATTACGGTGCTGGAGCAGCAGGAGAACTGGTGGCTGGGGGAACTCAACGGGGTTCAGGGCTGGTTTCCCAAAACTTACGTCACGCTCATGACTGGATGTGATTCCACTGCAGAGTAAAGACAACCCCTTGCTTTCAATAAACCCCAATCCTTTTTTTAAATATAAAACTAAGGGTGCTCAGCGGGCAAACCTTTCTGATCTAATGCCGATATTCATTTGTGATTATTGTCTTGCTGAAGGATCGGTAAAAGATTGTTTCAAACTTTAGCACAGTGGTCCTCAACCCTGGTTTTGGTGGGCCACATGATCTGCTGGTTTCATTATTACCAGACCCTTTATTGATAATTTGAAGCAGCTGGCTACTGTTAACTAACCTCACCTGGTTTCTTGGGTCGCCCTCTGTGTGACTCCCCAAAACACAATTGAGGATAAGTGCTTTAGCAGTTTTCTCAACATTTTCTCTGAAGCAACTGTCAGGGAAGTGTGGATTAAATGATATGTGTATTTCCCGAATCCAGCGGTTCCAAGAGTCGGTGCCCTTGTACAATGTTCAGCAATCTGAATACTGAAAACAAGTGGTATTGTACCCCTCACTTAAGCAACTTTTAAAATGTAATGTATGTGATTTAATTTAATAATTATTACTTAAAATGACAACCATCAATTAAATCGCCAAATTCGTTGATAGGTCAATCGAACAGTAACCTGGTGGAATCAACCAACCAGTTGCGTCATTCACATAAGTGCGATTCGGGCGCCGCGTCTCTGCTGTCCTGCTACTCTGCCTGGAGAGGGAGGCGTGAGTGTCACACAGAATGCTTACATAGCTAAGGGGCGTGAAGACGTGAACAAGAATTAGCCCTGTTCGCTATGTAAACATTCTAAGAGACATGCAGCACCTCGCTCGCAAAACTAGCGCACCTTCTCGATCCTCGTCCCAGTATAAGTCAGGCAAAACACTAGCAATAACTTAAGGCTTACCCATTATGCTACTACTGTTCACTCGGAATGGGCATTTGGTTCCTGCGAATCACGTTCACCAAGCACGTTAACCTATCCTGCTAACGCTAGCTAACTGTTAGTTGACCAGTAGCTAGCTAGCTAGTAGACAGCAAAACTTTTTTGCAATGTTAACGACGGATAGAAATATTAAACCCACCATAATAATGTGAAAAAGTTTATTAAATTGCCAAAATAGGTCCAATATGGAATACTGGTCGAAATAGCTAACAATTGTCACAGTGAAGTGACGTTACTGAATGATCTTAGTGTGTTAGTGTTAGGCAAAAGCAGAGCCTGGGCAAAAGGTGCTTTGTCGTGTGCCGTAGTTATGCATGACCAATCACGTTTTTTAATATTTATGTAGGCTATTTATTATTTATTTATTCATTCATTCTGAAAATCTGTCTAAGAACATTTTTAGAATACTCTTTCTTTAGAAGTCACCAAAATCCACTATTTAAAAGGCGTTTTTTAGAATCGCTCGAGCGATTGCTTCTATATATCCATATATATATGCCATATATCACAGCGCGCTATGGTTTATCACGGGTGATAGGTTCAGAACTCATGATTGTGGCCTGTACCCACTGCTCAGTGGGTTGGTTCTTTCCAGACCTGCAGAGGAAACAGCACGGTATTTTATTTGTTTATAAAACTCACTCTCTATTTAACCAAGTTTCTTTCAATTAAAACCGCAAATTATTCTACGAGATCTCAGGGTTAGATCTCATTGGACATACCACGTTTTAAGGACTGAGTTGAGTAGAAATGCCTTTAGTGTTTCAGCACCTTATATGTGGAAAGAAATGCAAGAGTCATTAAAGCTGACCTCCTTGGTGTCTTTTGAATGTTTAAATGGTTCAGAATCCTATTTGAGAAATAATTGGAGGCAGTCAGGATTGCTGACAATGCTGTGGTATCTTAATAGTTATTTAAATTTCAATAGAAACACATGAAATAAAATTCTACTAAAATGGGATTAAAAACAAACACAAAAAAAAGGCTAAATACCAGGAACATTGCAGGAAGGTTGCAGGCCAGTACTGCAGCAATGTTGCACAGCAGCATTGCAGCAATGTTGTAGCAAAGTCTCTTGTAAAATGTTTTATTTCTTTTCAGATGTTCCCTTGCATCTAAATGGTGTGAATCGGAAATGTATTCCCTTAGCCTAAGTTCGGCTGCGCTGCGGGATCAAACCATTTTAAAAAGCAGGGGAGGCTGCGTTTAAGGGGCAGTGGATAAAAGCTGTCCGCTCTCAGTAGGGTATATCGGCTGTGGGTTTTCTATACAAGTCCGTTTTGAAGCCCATGCCATTACATATGATGAGAATGTCAAAGTTGATTTGACTCTTGTGAAAGTTCATTGTGAATTTTAAAAACTGATTGCAAGAGTTCAAAAATTCAAAAAAAGCGCTTAAGGTCATGTTCAGTGCCATCCCACAGCAAATAGAAATCATTCACATAACGTCACCAGAGCTTAATGTGGGTCAGGAAGGGGTTATTGGGACCAAATACAGTATCTTGTTCAAATAGGCCCATATTTGCTCAAAGTGTGGTCAATAAACTGGTGTTTTATGAAGCATAATGAGTGTGCTGGTTCTATTCTTTTTTCACGGTCTTACCCCAACCCAGCACCCCAATAAGTGACGTGTGAATTTTTTCATTTTGTCATGAAACCAGCAGTAGCATATGCAAACAGAAATCAACTTTGGCCTCTTTATTAACACGGATGCAAAAGCACAAGCATTAAACTGAAAAGATTTTTTTGGAAATTGGTTTGCAAAAGCAGCCAACGATCAGATCACTGAAAAGGAGATTTATCGTACTTATATCATATTTATCATACAGTATTTAAACACTCCAAACATTAAATGATTAAACTTCTTTAAATTTGTGTATTTTCAACCACTTTCAAAATTACAAACATTCCCAATGACCTCCATGTATGTATTCATATCTCAGAGATTCTACTGTACTTACGTTTTCTGCATCTATTTCAGGCCAATATATTCCTCTGTAGATGGATTTGACATTGCAGACATTGACCAACAAGAAGGTAAGACAGGAGGCGAAGGGCCAGGCTCAAAGCCGTATTTGCAAATGCTTTATGCATACAGTAAAATATCACAATATTTAACTTCCTATTTGCGTTAAACTTCCATTTAGGGAACCAACTTTATACTTGTCTGTACTTATTAAATTCTTGCAGCTGGCAAAAAAACCTTTTCTGGTTCAATGCAACTGATTTTTGTTCATTTTTTGTAAATGTATGCTGTATTAAACTTAAGCTTTGACAGTGTAAAAGCTGTTGAGCTGATTTCTTGGTGCTGTCCATCCTTAATCGTATTATTCCTGTAAACACTGGCTCTCAGTAATCCCCTACCAGCGACCAACATTGTCCTTGAAAAACAATCTGCAGTTAACAAAAATCTGCCTTTGTCCCTTGTTATATTCCTATAGTATGTGATACATTGTGTATTAAAGGGCAATTCCATCAAAAAACAACGTTAACCTTATTTAACAGATCAAGGCACAACTAATTAAGTCTCACTTTGTGGCTGGCCAAAATAATTTCTGGGCCGAGATATCCGCAAATAAACATGAAAATTTTGGTAGAGGTATATGTGATAATGACCTCTACCCTTCCTCGTTTTTACCAAAAGTAGATAAATTAAGTGTTTTCCTAAATTAATGGGCGTATTTCTCTCGTTTTTCTGGAGACTCCAGCTAATGGTGGTGGTATTTTTTCAGTAGAACTGTAACGTTAGTGGCTAACTTACCGCTGCAGGACTAAAATTCCCAGCCCCTCCGCTCCGGTTGTATTCAGTGGGAGTGGCAACCTGTGACTGCCGCTCTGACACCGCCCATAAACTGCAAGTTATACTTCACTGTAAAGCAGGTACCTGGTACATGCGCAGTAGTTTGGGGCTATATCTCTGCTCTCACTACAGATAGACAGTTGGCTGAGAGCTCATTTTAATCAGGAGGAGAGCTACTTTTATACAGATCAAAGATAAATCCCCTTTGGATTTCCCCAAATGGAATTCCCTTTTAGGTACAGAGATCCTCATTCATATATTCATTATATCCAATCTGAGTGTGTGGCACACTGTAGTGTATTAAGTATAGAGATCCTCACTCATACATTAATTCTGTCCCATCAGAGTATGTGGCCCTGTACGCGTATAACAGCCCGGAGCTTGGAGACCTGACCTTCAGTGAGGGGGACACCATCCTGGTGATGGAGAGAGAGGGGGAGTGGTGGAGGGGCAGTGTTGGGGAGAGGAGCGGACTCTTCCCTTCCAACTATGTCAAGCCAAAGGAGACTGATGTAAACCTAATGTATTTTCAATGATTTCTGAGGGATGTTTTTCAGCAACAGGTGACCACTGTTCCCTTGGTAACACTATAGCTCATCCCTGTTTATCTCTTTGCCTTCAGGCCTCCAGCAACATTGGCAAAGCTGGAACTCTCGGCAAAAAGCCAGGTAAGAACCACTACATGTGACCCTGTTGATCCCACCACTAACACCACAGCTTTATACTGCCAGTGATACAGAGCAGAACACACACATTTATGTACTATGGCATTACAGGTAGAAATGTGTCTAGTGATGACCTGAACCTTAAGTTAACTGATGCTTGTCTGTAATTGTCAGAGATTGCCCAGGTGACTGCTCCCTACACGGCCACGGGCTCAGAGCAGCTGAGCCTCACTCCTGGACAGGTCATCCTTATTCTCGCCAAGAACCTCACAGGCTGGTGGCAGGGGGAACTGCAGGTCAGTGAGCTCAGTAGCAGGGGTCATTGGCAAAATACTAGTCCTGGAGGGGTGGACTCACATTTTAGTGAATGTCCATTCATTTGCTTATGGGTTTAAATCTGGAGCATCTAGGTGAGTTGACTTCTGACCAAATAATGACTCCTTAAGTTAAAATGATAAATTGCCCAGCTCTGTTCTGTGATAGTCCTTGATAAAATTTCCTTTTTGCAGGCAAGAGGTAAAAAGCGGCAGAAGGGATGGTTTCCAGCCTCTCACGTCAAAATCTTAGGCCCCAACAGTGGGAAGTCCACACCAGCACCTGTTCCGAGTAAGGAGCATGCCCCTCTACCCCACCAACTGCCATTTAGCTCCTGATCCACCAATAAAAAACACTTATGCTTTGCATATCTTGTCTGACCCCCCCCCCCCCCCCCCCCCCCCCCCCACACACACACACACACAAGTCTGCCAGGTCATCGCCATGTATGACTACAAGGCAGCCAATGAAGATGAGATGAGCTTCTCCAAGGGTCAGCTGATCAACGTGCTAGAAAAAGATGATGCCGATTGGTGGAAAGGAGAGCTCAATGGTGTCACAGGTCTATTCCCCACTAACTACATCAAGATGACCACAGAGTCTGACCCCAGCCAACAGTGTAAGTGAAATTCCATCACTGCAGTGTAGAATGCAGCAAATGGCAATTATCCAGCAGCACGCATGAGCCAACATAGAGTTTTATGGCAAATTTATATCACAGAGGAACTGTAATGAAGAATCACACATGGCCCAGAAATTAAAAAATGGGTTTGTTCTACAAATAAAGTTTGAATGAACCCATTCAAAGTTTATTCTGAGTGCACCTGGTGTTGTGCTGAGTAAAGTGGTTTGTTATTCTTTACAGTGCACACCAGAATTGCACAGTGGAAAGAAATTAGCAGATGCAAATACATAAAAGCATACTAATAGAATAATAACCAGAGAACGATATACTTTTTTTACATAAACCAACTGGTGCAATGCAGGGCAATCCTTAAAATTTGATAAAACAAATTAATATGTACTTTATACCTTTCCATACATTTTACATTACACTTGGTGAGAACAATACTGACCTTGTTGTGATGGGACAAACTTACCTTATGGTTGTGCTCCCAAATTAGCGGTGGGTTCCCCCAGGATCGCTTATTAATGCCATCTCTTTCCTTCTTTCCATCCCTTCTCCTCCCTCATGCTCTCATTTTATATCATTTCTTTCCTTTTTTCTTTTACTTCCTCTCTCCTCTCATCTTTTGTCATTTTTCTGTAGGATGGTGGCATAGCCTCCTCCTGTTCTTCTACTCAGAGACCCACTATCCTGCTAGGCTGGCGGGACGCTGCCCCAGACACCTGCCGTGGGCCCCTTTATTAACGCACGCTCGCTCGACAGGCTGCTCGCCTGGCTGAGCTCGCTGGGTTTCTCCTCACCTCGCTTAGATTGTGTTGTCTTTCTGTACTTACACTTACTATCTGCACTTACAACTCCCATGTACCTGAGTAAGCCTAGGGAAATTAGTAGAAGGCTGTCTAGAAGAGTCTGTCACTGATCTAACAGGGTATGTAATTTGAGCCCCTTTACCCTTTTGACTATAATTTAAAATGTGTAGTATGCTGTTTAAAATCTGTGCCCACAGCAGAGAGGCTACTCTAGATAAACATCATCAAACTTCTTTTTACCCCAACGACAGGACAGCCCTTAACTAAAACGTCTGGTGCTATCTCACTCTTCTCTTCTACTAGGGTGCCTGAAAAAATGACAAAGAGCTTGATATAATAATTTCAGCTACACTTACAGAGAAATGAAAGTAAACTAATGTTTATCTCGGTTTAACAACATTAATGAAAGTCTTTTTATGAATTTTCTTTTTAATGAATTTTCCTTCTGGGGATTGTTACTGTGTGTTATATTCCATTCTGTTATTTAGAAAAAACTTCCAGCCTTTTTTTTTTCCAAAGATTCATTTTTATTTACACAGGAAAATGAAAATGTAAAAGCATCAAGGGTACAAGCGTTAGTGACAAGCGTCCTAAGTTTAAATTCCTCTGGTCTGTCTCCTTTCCGCAGGCTTTCCTGTCCTGTAGATACAGTATGATGAAAAAAATGTGGGAGGAGTGTATAGCTAATTAGGCTACAGATGGAGAGACCAATAGAGTCAGAGTAGAAATACATATTCTTCAGGACAAAAAATTTAAGATGTAAAGTTAAAGATGGCGGAAGGCTGAATAATGAAAGAAGGCTCTCTCTAAGCGTGGCTGAAATTCTTGCATCCTGTGTCTGCAATAGAACTAATTGGATTAGCTTCATTATAGCACTGGTTTCTGCACGTTTGCTTGGCAGTAGGATAGTGGGTCTTTCTGTGAAATCTCACTCCTCTCAGCTTTGCCTCCTATTCTTTCTTCACTCTAGACTCTCTTTCACTCTTGTGATGGACTGATGACCGCTTTCACTTTTTTTATTAATTTTGTCCAGTGGGAGAGCTCAGTCACATAAAAACCCACTATCTTTACCCCTCTTCTGCTAGGATGTCACTATTGATTGGTGTGATCTGAACAATACTGGCTGTATGGGAGGGCCATAAATCAGCCTGATATATGAGAAAATGTCACAATATATTTTGATTTATTGAAGGATATATTTTGATGCAATGTAATGTGGGGTGTATGTGCGGTTATATGGCATATTTTTGGAGTAGCAGAGTATTTTAGGATAGCCTCTTTGCAAATGCTTGCTGTGGTAAATTCTACAGTGTGTTTTGCATTTTATGTGCTGCCTTGCATCATTTTTCAATAAGGGTTTATCTTGAGTAAATTATGCAAAATTTAATTTAAAAAAAATGCCTGTTACCGTTTTGTTTCTATGGATATGTAACTACACAAATCCTTCTGAACCAAGACTATAATAGTATAATAAGACCCTAAAATGACAGGATAACAGATACTTACCCAGGCTATGTCTGTCCCTTGCATTATTAAAACTCTTGCAGTACCATTTAAAAATTTTACAAATTAATACATTTCACACATTTCTTTTAATATATGATTTACACTTTGTCTTTGACACATACTATAATATTACTATTTTCCAGTCTGGCGCCAAATCTGTGTGAATAGCATATAGCACTGGCTCTCAAACTCCTTATGGGGGACGCGTGTGTATGCTGGTTTGCGTTCCAACCACAATAGAACTGATCAGTGACCGCCCACTTTTTTAGCAGCTCTGGTTCCCAAAGTAAATTTCCCATTCATTTTCTCCATAGACATTTCAGGAAGTCCCTAGCTACAAAGGGTTTTAAGCCTTTGGGGGAAAAAAATCTTTGGAAAACTGAAAAAAAGGCAAAGGTACAAGACTGTGTACTTAACGTTTTTTAAGAAGGAATCAACTACTCATCCCATAAAGCATTGCGAATGATGCAATGGAATCATTTTAGCATTTTCCCCTCATTTTCAACCCCTTTTGCAATCATTTTAAGTTAAATACATTTTAAATGCATTTTGCTTTCTTGTATATACTGTATATATTTTAGTGTTTTGGGATTTATTGTTGTACTTATAGTGTTTGGAAATTTACTTCTGGAATCAGGATGTCCAGTCGGCTGTCATTCATTTGAATCTAACGTTAGGCCTACATAGACTAACTACGCTACGTTAATATTTCCAAACTTAATAAATACTGCACCCCTAACCACAAAAATGCTTAGCTAGATGTAATGTGTTGTAACTAAGATATTCACCAAATAAAAATGCTTTTTCTCTGCATATTTAACCTTAGCTACTGGTTCTGTGAACCAAACATAATGTAATGCTGGCTTCCAACCATAGACTCTAGAGCTAAGCTTCCCACCGCACAACATCTCTATGGTAACGGCGATGTCTCTGATTGGTGGAACTCATTTTAGGATTGTGGGCAGCATAGTCCTTCGCCAGTTACATGGGAATAAAACACGATTTCTTAAAAACTAAGTTGAAATCAGACTGACATGACTTCTAAATGAGCATATACCATCGTTTTGCAATCTTGTAGCTCATCATAAGTGTACCTTTTACGGTTAATACAGTTGTGTTCAAAAAAATAGCAGTACAACATCAGTAACCTGATGAACCACTGTTATTAGTAGTAGTGATATTTCTGCATGGCAAATAATTTACTTGTAGATGTAGTAGTGTAATAGAAAAACAACAGACCCAACTGTCATGACATGCACGCTGCTTGTTCTGAGTAATTGACTCATTCATTGAAAGGGGCGTGTTCAAAATAATAGCAGTGTGGCGTTTAATTTGAGAATTCATTCATTCTGTGAAAAAACAGGTGTCATTAATTGTCCTTTATTAAGGAAGAAGGGAAGCAAATGTTTCACACATTGTTATATAATATATTTCCTTCTGAATTGCTAAGTAAAATGGGCCGTTCCAAACATTGTTCGGAGGAACAACGTAATTTGATTAAAAAGTTGATTGGAGAGGGGAAAACGTATAAAGAAGTGCAGCAAATTATAGGATGCTCAGCTAAAATGATCTCAAATGCTTTAAAATGGCAACAAAAACCCGAAACACGCGGAAGAAAACGAGCAACTACTGTTAAAACGGATCGGAGAATAGTCAGAATGGCAAAGATTCAACCAATCATCACCTCCAGAAAGATCTAAAATTACCTGTAAGTGCTGTTACAGTCAGAAGACGTTTGATCGAAGCTATCAGCAAGAAGCCCCCGTAAAGCACCATTGTTGAAAAAACGGCATGTGCAGAATTGGTTAAAATTTGCCAAGGAACACATCGATTGGCCCAAAGAGAAATGGCGTAACATTCTGTGGACTGATGAGAGTAAAATTGTTCTTTTCGGGTCTAGTGGTCATCGACAGTACATCAGACGACCCCCGGGTACTGAATTCAAGCCACAGTACACTGTGAAGACAGTGAAGCATGGTGGCGCAGAAATCATGGTATGGGGATGTTTTTCATACTACGGTGTTGGGCCTATTTATCGTATACCAGGGATCATGGATTAGTTTGAATACATCAAAATACTTGAAGAGATTATGTTGCCGTATGCCGAAGAGGAAATGCCCCTGAAATGGGTGTTTCAACAAGACAACGACCCCAAACACACGAGTAAGCGAGCAACATCTTGGTTCCAGACAAAAAGGATTGAGGTAATGGAGTGGCCAGCACAATCCCCCGACCTCAACCCCATTGAAAACTTGTGGGGTGACTTTCTGAAGCAAAACCCAAAAATTCACAGGAACTGTTTGTTCAGTTTGTTCATCCTGGGCTGAAATACCTGTTTCTAGGTGCCAGAAGTTGGTTGACTCGATGCAACTCAGATGCGCAGCAGTTATCAAAAACAATGGCTATGTAATTAAATATTCAGTAATTTAAAGTGAAGTTAAATCTTGAAAAATTTCTTCAGTTTATACAGTAAGTGTTTGAGTTTGAAGAGAAAAATGTCGACACTGCTATTTTTTTGAACAGATTAATATTCCTTTTCTTTGCTTCCTGTAAAAGAATAACGCAGACTTGATAAAATTTGTTAATGCTTTGATTTGGAATTGAATGTGTAATGTTTCCACTACATTTGAAATATGGAACTAAAAGCTATTAAAAAATATTTGCACTTTATTCACTTTTTTTAACACACTGCTATTTATTTGAACACAACTGTACATTATGGCTAATCAAATTTGTCTACGGTGAAAATGAATGGTATTTTTACTTCTGGAACCAGTCCGTTCAGCTCTATTGCACTCGCAGAATTTTAACAAACTGTTTATTTTTTTTAATTACACTTATGTTATATTGTATTTATGAACTAATTTAAAGGTCCCATATTGTTTCACTTTTGGGTAATTTTACATCATTCACGTTAGTCTATGGAACACAACTAAGTTGTTTTTCAATAGAATTCATTTTGTGTATTTTTAATCAAGTACTGCAATGCACCTCTCTGTGTCTTTCCAACTGAACAAGCCATTTTGGCATGGGTCATTAATATTAATAAGCCCTTGCCCTGATTGGCTGAGCGGCCTGCTTCCTCTATAGACCACCGCAGCATCCGGGTACTTGACGGTTCACGCCCCTCTCTGGGGGGAAGTAAAGGGAAATGCGTCCATTCAACTGAATGGGTTTGCCGTGAGACAACAATAAAATCCCTGTATAAATGAAAAAAGCCAACGAAAAACAACTAAACATATATTTTGTCATGTATGTAACTAAAATGTCAACCGATTATATTACATCACTACCCAGCATCGAGCAGACAACATACAATGTTAAATTTGACTTGATCTGGCGACATGCCTCTGGCTTCAGTCTTCTAAATTTCAGCGAAATAAACATCAACAAGTTTCTTTTTCTTTGACATTTCAGTGTGGTAACGTTAATGTTACTGAGACCACAAAGTAGTTGTTTCTTAAGCTACATATGTATTTGCTTCATATAACAATTTTGAGAAGTGTAAAACAGGTCTCACTTACGTGCTAGTTTTTGTTAACGCGTCTATGGGGTTTTCCATTGTTGGTAGCATGAAGTTAATCGGTAGCTTACCTTGAACAGCAAACTGTATTGTGTTGCATGCCAGTTATCATCAGTAAACATGTCAAATTTACCATTGGCCCCGATCAGAACAGTGAGCTCAAGTTTCGGGCCACAGTTATTGTTGAAGCCTGTAGTTCTAACTATGCATATTATGTGATGTTTATTTACCTGTTAAAAAGTGCTTTCCGCAAACCTATGTGGAGATACAGGACACCTCTCTCGTAATAGGATGTAGCCACAGGACTCGTCTTTTGGGATTTTCAATTGGACATGGCAAACGTGCAAAATGCCAGGTTTTTTGCATTGGCTGTGCAAAGATTACTAAAGGCACCTAATTCGTATTTTCACAGTTCTGTCTCATCTAATCCTGAGAGCACAAACATGAAAACTAGTCTTGTGCCATCGTGTGCAAGGCAGCATCGTCCCATCGAGCCCTCTAGCCATCGCCGATGGTCGATTCTATCGAGGGGTGCGCGGGGGTGGGGGCGGGGCTATTGAACATCGGGTAGTTTGCTTACTTATTATGGCATACCATTGCGAATTGTATTCACTATTTTGTCCAAATATAATAAAGAATAATATACAACAGATTTCACGTCTATTCTAGATTAGCTAGTAGAGGCTATTTAACTCACCTGGCCGCTGTCCAACGAGACAGTCAGCATCACGGTCAGCGCTCAAGAGCTATAGTTTCCCTAAGCCTTTCTGCGCCCTCGTCTGTTTTATAGCAATTTGTTTCATTTTACTAATTTCATTTCATTTTGTGAAGAAGCTAGACGAGCAGTCATCACGTTCATTATAATTTTAGTCTTGTAGTGAGCGATTCACAAGATCCCCTTTATGCCGCGTGCCATCCCGCACAGTCTATCTCCATCTACACGTAACTTCTCTCACTTAGCACTATCGGGTTGGACCTTTTTAACTAACCTAATGTAATCAAAAATACATAATTTACCCTGAAACTAATAATTTTTATTGATAATCAGAAACTTTTTATAAAATAAAGAGACAACAAGACCTCTATAGGCTTACGTTTGACTGAAGATTTTTTTTCGTTATAGGGGACTTTTTTCACTGATGAAATGGTTAAGGTAGGCTATATTACATTGTAAATTACATTATTTACTATTCTACATAAACCTGTTGAATCAATTTGAGATTATAGCAACTCCTAAATCGTTTCAATGTTTCGCTTGAGTGACGAAGACGTTCCGTGTATCAATATAGGAATATAGCGGCCACCTTTTCATCCAATCTAGTTTATTTCTCTGATCACATCTTTCATTAGTCTACAGTCAGATTGTACAATATTAGGCTATATTTGTTTCCATGCCCCGAGTCCGACACCGGTAAGCTTGTTGTGCTGTTAGAATAAAAAGGCTGTTGAGGGATAGGCTATATGGCTACAGCTCACCACTCCGTAGCCTAAGCCTACACTCCGTTCTAGACTGAACAATAGTTTATCAATAGCACTATTGAATACGAAATATAATTTCTTTAATTAGACCTGAATGAAATTATATAGTTAGTTGCACTGTGGTCTAACAGAAGATAGGCTATCAGCGTGATTTTGCTCAATCCAGGTAAATTATGGCGCCGTTGCGCTGCATAGGCGATCACATTTCAAAGACACAGACAACACGTTACATTGTAAATGCATGGTAGAGTAGAAAATTTATTAAAAACACAGAATGAGAGGCGAAATTTTTTTATTTTATTTTAAGAATTAAAAAAATTTAAATCGTCCAGGCATCGACAAAGATAGATAGCCATCGCCGATGGGTTCAACCATTGTCAATAGTCGATTCCATCAACCATCGTCCCAAGCCTAATGAAAACATGCAGGAAGCAATGTGGGACCTTTAAACACATTGTTCAACAACCTTAATTGAATTCAAGAGATTGGCTGTAACACAAACAAGCATACACAGGGGTCCTCCAGGACTGAGTTTGAGAACCACTGGCATTCTGAACTAACATCACAAGGGGAAAAAAGTTATAAGTTATTATTTAACAGAACTTTGTTTTTTCTCTTTTAATTGAAATAATAATGTATGGATCTCAGATCTATACATGCCTCTTAAATGTAATATAAAATATCTTGAAATTAGTATTTTCAGTTTGGGAACACTGCTGATCTTGTGAATTTTAACTTAAGCAAATGCAGGAAGGGACCAAAAACTCCTCCAGTATAAACGTATGCCCAGATGTCCTCATGATGGTAATGCAGTGCATTGAATTGTCCTTGCTTTGTGTTATAGATTTTTTTTTTAACCTACAACAGTTTTTATCTCAATGTACAAAGACTTCCCAAGAGAGCCTTCAAATATTATTTTATAGTATTCTTTTCACTGAAGAGAATGTCAATGCATTGTTGGTGTCTGGGATTACCATAGGTCACACCTGGAACAAAAATCAAAGGTGGTGAGGATTTAGTAATTTAAGTCGCATTACAGCAGGGCAAGCAAAAACGTCTAGTATGGCCCTTGTTTTTGGACCACAGATATTTTACATACATGCATGAGTTGATTTATATGCAACTAAGCCTTCATATTCTGTGAGGCTTTTCCATTTCGTATGTTATAAAATGTAAATGCAGATCCATGGATCTATTAAATCACAAAAGGACATTTACTATGTTTGAGACTTGCTCCAAAGCCATATATAATCAAATACCTTTGCACTGACTTGGTACAAAACATTACAAAAGAAGATAAGCTGATACCTGATACGGCAGTCCTTTTCTCTTAAAGGTCCCAATTATGAACCCAAATTGAGGGAAAACTAAAGCTTGTTCTGTAGTAACCACATGCTCCACTACAGTACAGAGCTGGTTTGGGCAGCCTGGGTGATGCTGTCAGCAAGCTAATGAAATATTAATATAGTAGAAGTTTTTGTCAAAAATCAACCATACACTCCGGGGAGAATCCAAGAGTTGTGCCCATGTTTCCATACACATTGTTTGAACGCTCTTGAGTGTTGTGATTAAAAAGCTTTCAATCTCGTAACCCATTGGCTAAATCACGATTTAGCCTCTGGGAGCGTACAGTGAAAATGTCAGGGCTCGGAAGTACCAGCTACCATATCCGCAGGAAGAACCTTCCCTTCTGTTCTGTTGTGTTTCTAGTCCGATAGGCAACTCTTCAAACGAGAATACAATGGAGATTACAGACAAACTTTTGAACAGGATTATTTCACAAATTACTAGGATACATTCTATTCAAAGTTTCAAACCACTGCAACGCCTTTATTTGAAATATTTACTGGACAAGCGGGACATATTAGTTTGTCTGCCGACAGGTTACGGCAAAAGTTTAATCTTTCAAATATGGCCCATAGTTTGTTCGCTAATGACTACACAACCTATGGATGGGAATGGCAAACTTAACTATTGGTCCATAACCGAGTCCAAAACGTTCAAAAACATACATGGAATAAATAACTTTAATAAATAAAGTAAAATAAGCAGAATGTAGCTACTTTCTTTCCCTCAGTGACTACTGGATGGCAGACGTAGCCTACGCTGCCTCATTGGCTGCAAATAGTAGGCTAATTTACTGAAACTGGGCTACAATTAGACTAAGTTCAATTTTGTCATTGTTTCTCATGCAAATGCAATACATGGCTAGGTAACTATATAGGCCTAGTTACATTATCACAGAGTTAGCTATGCAGTTTGGTGTTTATATATGTACAATGTTTAATCTTTTTTTTAATTTTTTTATTAACATTAGGCCATCTACCGTCTCTTTTGTGTGAAGTTGCATGGTTATATCGTTTTTTACTGCCACATCGTTTTTGTCGGATGTTCTCCTCGTCCACATTTATGTTTTTTCTCAGGCGATTCATCCATTTCGTACCGATCATATCGCCACCGTTACAAAAAGTTAAATTTTTTCATCGGTACATCAGTACCCATATTGTGTTTCCCATCGATTCTGTTTACATCGCCAAACCGTGATTGGTCAGGCCAATCGGCTTCCGCAGCTTCCAACAGGAAGTTATCATCTCTGCTTCAATTTAGGTAACACTAGCTTTAACATGTGCACTGACAGATGTTCACATTTATGTGAAAATCTGTCAAGAGAGATTAAAAAGCTATTGACATTTTAATTTGAGAACCAACAATGCACTTTTCTGACAGTCCCTAAGTACTTGTTGGTTTGAGCAATCTGAGCTGTAGATTGAAGAATAATTGTTGCAAAAATATAAATATTCTTTAAAAATAGGCCTAATGGACAAATTAAATCTTGTGTCTTGATGCTGGAAGGGCCCACATCATAACACAGTTGTTCTGAAGTTTGTCACAATTGTAATTTCGAAGTTATTGACGAGATTTGCTGTAATATATATTCTTTTATTTGTTTCAGATTTTTCCCATTTTCTCTCTTTTGGTAGCCAATTGCACCCCTATGTAATTAAATTCCCTGTAGCAACCGCTTGAGAATTAACTGCTACAGCCTTGTCAGCCGGTAGTAGGAAGGAGGGCGCCGTGTCCTCTTCAGAGCGCAACTCTTCCGAGCTCCTGACCTGACCTCCTCCCGAGGCCACATGTATGCGGCAAATCTCCCCTGCCGAGTCCCGCCTCCCAATTCAGGAGCGGCCGCCAATTGCCACTCCCGCAAGGCACCAGCCAACCGCGGTGCAGATTTGCTGTAATATTACAAGTACAAGAAAAGATCAAACAAAACGTTGTGTTGCGTTCTCTGAGCCCCATTGATTAAGAAATGGTTATTATCAGCACAGTGGCTTGTTCTATTGAAGAGCTATTGGACTCCTGAAAATTTTATATTGAATATAAAACTTAACTTTATGGCAGTGAAATAGATATCGCTATAACAAGAAAATATATCCTAATAATGAGAGGTATCGTTATCACGAGAAAATATATCATTATAACAAAGTTTTCTTGTTATAATGTTGGGGGAATACTGGGGGAATTCATATTTTACCAGTACATACAGTGCAGTCCAGAAGTATTTGGACAGTGACACAATTTTTGTTGTTTTGGATCTGTACTCCAACATACTGGATTTGAAATGGAACAGTGACTATGAGGTTAAAGTGCAGACTTTCAGCTTTAATCATCAATAAAGACAAGTGAACCAGTTCCAGTGGCAGCCATACATGCCCAAGCCATAACTCTACCTCCATCTTGTTTCATAGATGAGGGCAATGCTTTGGGTTGAGAGCAGTTCCTTTCTTTCACTTTTCTCTTTCCATCACTTTAGTACAGGTAAATACTCAACTGTCTCAGGGGATTTTTAAAGGGTAAGTACACCCTACATCACTTTTTTTTTTTAGCTGTAAACGTGTTTGTATGCCTACCTTATAATGAAACTTATTCATCCATTCTGTTATTTCAACAATTCTGAAATAATATTGTATATCATAAGGAACTGGTAGAAAAGCGTATTTGTGCTACCCTCTAACAGTTGAAATTCCCTTTCTGCTCTCCACACTGCCCCCGTCCCAATCGTAATGTCAGAGTACCTCTTTGGAGGTACATCTACGTCATATGGATAATTGCCATTCTCTCAAACAACTTCTGTGGTAAACAGGTATTCCACAGGTAAACAGGTGATGCCATCATGACTCTATATAAAAGGATATCAAAAGACTCCTGATATCTTATTTCCAGGTACTTTTAGAAGTGATACTATAACCTCTGCATTTGAATGGATCTCTATGGGAATTGGGGGGTGGGACTAGATTAAGCTTTAAATTACACTGGAACAGTGTGGAACACATGGTTGGCTAAATGGCTGTAAGTCATCAAGGGTCTGACATATCAAACAAGCCTTAAACCATCACTCTGCTGCCAGAAATACAGTGGATAATGGATGGATAACCTGAAGGGTTTCTTCTCCTGACTTATTTTTCCATAGAGTTCAATAGGAAAATTTGTCAGGAGAAACAACCCTTAAGGTGATCCATCCATATCTACTGTATATCTGGCAGCAGAGTGATGGTTTGAGGCTCGTTTGATACTTCAGACCCTTGATGACTTACAGCCATTTAGCCAACCATGGGTTACATACTATTCCCGTGTAATTTACAGCTTAATCTAGTCCCACCCCCCAATTCCCATAGAGATCCATTCAAATGCAGAGGTTATAGTATCGCTTCTAAGAGTACCTGGAAATAAGATATCAGGAGGCTTTTGATATCCTTTTATATAGAGTCATGATGGCATCACCTGTTTACCTGTGGAATACCTGTTTACCACAGAAATTGTTTGAGAGAATGGCAAGAATGTGCAAGGCCGTTATCAAGGCAAAGGGTGGCTACTTTGAAGAATCTAAAATATATTACTTTTTTAAAATTTGTTTAACGCTTTTTTGGTCTTTGCATAATTTAATTTGTGTTATCTCATAGTTTTGATGTCTTTACTGTTTTCCACATTTTGGAATAGTAAAAATAACGGAAAAAAACCTTCTATGAGTAGGTGTGTCCAAACTTTTGACTGGTACTGTATATATATTTTTAAGACATGTCATGACCTATTTTTCCTTTTATGAGTTCATAATTATTATGTTTTATTACTCTATTGAATATAGAGTTAATCAAATTGGTGGTATCTACTGCATACAGCATAGTGTATAAAACCTCTATATAGAGTATCACGTACATGCAATAAGCTGTTCTTTTGAATGCAGTTTGATGAGCAGCTTATCCAGCTACATGAGCAGGTGTGCCACCAATCAGTAATTGACTTGTTATTTTAACAATAGCAGATTTTACTGTCCATCTAAATATTGTGAAAGCAAATGGCAAGGGGCACAGATTACATTGTGCCAAGCTCATGACTGAGGGGGAAAAATTAGTTTAGAGGGAGAAAACAGGCTTCAGTTTTGAGGCTTTGGTATGGGGTGGATGAAACTCCAGTGTGCTTCAGGACCAAGGTGAAGCTGGGGCCTTCTCACTAGGTAAGGCTTTTTCTTTTAGCCTTTCAGATTTCTGTCATTCAACAGTGTATGTGTGTAGTGCATAGTGCCTAGTGCTCAGATTAACACAGTCTAATGGCTGAGAGTTTGTGATGTACATTCTGTGTCTAAATGTTCGGGACAGCTCTGCGAAGCATTTGCCGAACCTTCAAGGCCCATTGCCCCAAAAGGGTTTCTGGGTGTTTCAGTGAAAGTGCAATTATGGGATCTCCTCACGGTGCTGATGGTGGCTGTCTTTAGGGTGTGCTGACCTGCTGAGCCTGGACACCATGAGCCCGGTGGAGCGGAAGAGGCAGGGCTACATCCACGAGCTGATCGAGACTGAGGAGCGCTACATGGAAGACCTGCAGCTGGTACTGGAGGTATGGGGCAACCCAGTCCAGGCATGAATCCACACTTGTCCTTAACTGTGGTCTAGATTCAACCAATGTTGGTCATTATCTTTGACTCACACAAAAAATACAGGTCTTCTGAATACAAACGGAGGGGCTGGCTGTTACTACTTGGCATGGAAGCTGTTCTTCTACTGGCTAGCAAGCTAGCCACTAAAGAAAGAAAAAACCAAGGTTTATGGTGTTCAGTCCAGTTACTTTAGTGCTTAAGTTCTACTGAAAAGAAAATGCCACTTTGCTGTAGTGTGACAAATTGCAAGGGCTTAACATTAGCGATGGAAGCATTTATTTTTACTGGCTAATGCAAGATGAGGGTAAGAAAACAATGGCTGACTGAAATTGGGAACGCTAAATAATATCCTCCAGATACACCTGAAACACAGCTAAAGAACGTGCAAGTTTGTAGCAGACACTTTCGCCTAGATGATTTTGAGGAGAACATTTGGGCGAGAATACTGAACATACTGAGGGCCCTATCTTGGCGATCTTGGCGCTTAGTCTAAGCGCATGGCGCTAAGTCCATTTAGGGCGTGTCAAAGTCCACTTTTGCTATTTTAACGGCGTGTTTTTTTGGCGCTAAGCACGGCGCATGGCGCAACTGGGCTGAACCTAGTCGCTTTATTAATTATAGGTGTGTCTTGGGCGTGACATTCAATAAACCAATCAAAATGTCATATCCCATTCCCTTTAAAAGCCTGCTTTTCCACCTTGGCTGATTGCTTATGATGGCAAAACAGACATGCTCGTGCGTGTTTAGTGTGATCAAGGAATAGGCTAAATGGAGTATGATCAATATTATTCGGACTAACCATTAGCCTATGAGTTCCCGGTAATTCCAGACAGGGCTGTTATTTTACAACATATGTGCGGTTAAATTTCGTTAAAAGGACCTGCAACAGCTGAGATTAAGCTATCAATGGCTTCAGTCTCACCTTAGAAAACGCCAAATTAGCCTGCTTGTTCAGCGAATTTCGTTTGATTATGCAATGAAAGTGTCAAACATCAATTCCAAGAGGCTGTTCTCATGGAGTTCAAGCTTCATCCAAAGTTCATTAGGCTACCTGCATAGTAGGCTAATATTGATTAATAACATACATACCGTTATTTTGCCTTAATGATGACACTAAATAGCCATACAATAAAGCTGTCAGGTTCGCAACCCATAAGTTCACGCATATTTCCCCTTGTTTAATAATGTCCTGTTTATGGAAATGTGACCAACCTGTTTTACTCGTAGCGTAATCCTTTAAAACAATCCACTTTCCCAGGAAGACCGTTAAACGTGCGACTTACAGCAGGGGAAACAGAACATGCAGCTCACGTGCAGAGAATGGCATTAAAATTAATTGTGAATTAATTGTGTAACGTGCTGCAAATTTGTTTTAGTTTCTAATTAGACGCTTAGTTCTCTTTAAAATCGTTTTGTTCAGTTAAGGAATAACGGGTGAAATCAGCTGGGTTTTAAAGGTGAGAGTATGGAAACCTGGTCACTGTAATTTAAAAAAATATGAAGGACGAAGAATAGTTAAGTTACAATTTAGTTAACATGGTGACATCTCCGTTTTTTAACCATAGGCTATCGAAAAAAACCTTATGCACAGCGAATTCGCTGTAGCCTAGGCTATTTGAAAAACAATAAATGCAATATTCACTGGACAAGGTTTTGAACTTTTTTCAGTCACAAACCATTCTATTTACTTACAGGCTGTATTCATAGATAAACAGAGCTGTATTGTAATGACATCTGAAGCGCGTTTTCAGAACTTAAATGTCCGTCTATTGCCGTGCGCGAGTTTTCCATTGAATGACAATTCACGCATTAGGTGCAAAGACAATTCGCGCATTAGGCTTGATAGCTATAGGTGTTATCAGCTCCTTTTTAATGGATAGCCATTGTCCCGTACCATCGCACATCGCCTGGATGTTGATGGAGTGGGCTGAGAGCAATGTAATGTGGCATTGTTTCCCTTCGCTGAGGGAAAGGTATGTGCCTGTGGACCTATGGAACCTTTTATTATTATGCATTTTTGATATAGCCTACACAATAATAATATTTCACATTGTGATCTAGATATTTTAGTCATGCCTGTGCACGCCCCTGTGTGTAACAGACAGGAGGGTATGCGCGTTGTGCACACGCCTATGTAGACGCACTTATATGCGCCGTTAAAATAGCATGTAAACAACTGCGACATGACTTTAGACCAGGTTTGTGGTGGTTCTAGCGCAAGCGCTTTCTGCTGGCTCAAGATAGCAATACGCCAAAAAGAATCCTGGCCACTCCTCATCTTAAGACCAACACGCCCAGTTCACTAATGATGGCGCAAGACTAGTTAATGGCGCAATGCTAGTTTGACGGCGTAAGCGTTAGGCGTTATTATGGACCTAGCGCCGGGTGTAAGATAGCAAAGACACTTGCGTTTGCGTTAGCGCCGCTTTGCGCCGGGTGTAAGATAGGGCCCTGAGTCTGTTAGCTCGGTCAACGCCACTTCGCCTAGTATGGGAGGTTGGGGGGAGGTACCTCCAAATTGAACTTATCTGCACATTGTAGTTTTTCAAAAATGAAGAAGGGTAGAGGTGTATGTCATTATGTAAGTAGACATGTTTGAATTTGTTTGTTCCTGTGGTGATGTTGGTGATCATTGTACATTATCCTTGACATTTGCTCGGTGTTTCCGCCTGTGGGAGCGTTTGTTTTTGTGATGGGCTATAGTGGTTTTGGGATGGCTGACATGCTTGGTGATTTTTGTTTTTTGAAGTGTTTTTGTTTTCCTTTACTAATGCACCCTTGCTGCCATGATGTTTTTGTCATTTGCATTCTTCAGGTCTTTTACAAGCCCATGGCTGAGTCAAGTCGTCTGACTGATGTAGAGCTAAACATGATATTCGTCAACTGGAAGGAGCTCATTATGACCAACACCAAGCTACACAAGTATGTCAACCTGAAGGCCTCTCTCTCCATTAATATCCTGAGGAACCAAAACAAGAGATTTACTGCCTCCTGTCAGCTGTAAACTGCATCTCAACAAAAACTAATTTTCAACATACAAAAATACCAAGTTACTCACGCATACAAAACTCTGTAATAAAACTAGTAAAATCTAGTTCTGCCATTAAAAGTATTGATTTCAAAATGAGGCCAAGTCCAAGTTCCAAGAAACAATATAAGTTACAAGAAACAATATTGGCCATCTTGGCTCACACAAATTAAACAAGCTCTATTCCAAAGCAATGCTACCCAATGTTTTCTAAATTATTTAATGTAACTTGGCCCTGTTTTAAACTTTGTCAAATAAAAAAAAGTGTCAAATAACAAAATTTGCCTCATGGAAGAATACATCATTTAAATGAATGTAAACAGCTGAGGAAATATTCCAGAAAGGATATGTTTATACTTGGTTGTCAAGTTAATTTTGTACAAGTTTTAAATTGCAACTTTGTAGATAGACAGATACATAGATGTAATACTTTATTATCCCCATGGAGGAATTTTTCTAACAGCATATAACATTTACATTTACAAACAGATATTTCTACCAAGAAACATACATTTACACTAGAGAAAGTGGGGTGGATGAATAAATAAATACATATAAAAATAACAACTATATAGGTCTACTAAATAAATAGTGAATCTTACAATCCTATCCAGACATAGTTTTCCCCATGAATGTACTGTATGTTTGTGGATCAGATAAACTTCAGCCAAATAATTAAATATTATTATTTATTTTAAAATGTAAAAGAATAAAATTTTTGTGTGAATGTGGGTAACTGACTGACTGACTGACTGGCTGGTTGATTGGCTGGCTGCCTGATCCCCTAAGGTTGAAAGTACATATGTAAATTTCGAGTAATTACGGTAAACGTTTTGCTGTCGAACTCCCCTATCCCCGACAGCAATTCTGTTCATCGAATGGTACGTTGACAAGTTTTCTGCACAAAGATACAAACAACGACATGCCTAAATTCTGTACAAAGTCCAAGATAACATGTGGGCTAACTGATAATGCTGATATACACTACTCACAAAAAGTTAGGGATATTTGGCTTTCGGGTGAAATTTATGGAAAATGTAAGTTCACGCTACAGTGATATTATACGTATCATGAAGGTAGGGCATTTAAGTAGAAGCATGCAATGGTGATTTCCTCATCTCAAACAATTTATTGAAACAAAAGCCAACAACAGTGGTGGGTATACCACAACAAAAATGTCAATGTCTCAATAACTTGTCATGTGCCCTTGAGCATCAATTACAGCTTGACAACGACGTCTCATGCTGTTCACAAGTCGACTTATTGTCTGCTGAGGCATGGCATCCCACTCTTCTTGAAGGGCGGCCCTCAGGTCATTGAGGTTCTGGGGTACAGAGTTACGAGCCTCTACACGGTGAGTCAGCTGATCCCATAGGTTTTCTATGGGATTCAGGTCTGGAGAAAGTGCAGGCCACTCCATTTGAGGTACCCCAGTCTCCAGCAGCCTTTCCCTAATGATGCGACCTCGATGAGCTGGAGCATTGTCGTCCATGAAGATGAAATTAGGCCTGTGTTGTTCATGCAGGGGCACAATGACTGGATTAATGATGTTATTCAGGTAGTATGGGCTTGTCACTGTACCATTCACAAAGTGTAGGGCAGTTCTGTATTGACTAGACACACCTGCCCACACTGTAACACCGCCACCACCAAAGGGTCGTCTGGTGACAACAGTGGCTGATGCATAGCGCTCTCCTTGACGTCTCCAACATCGTTGGCGGCCATCATTTCTGCTCAACGTGAATCGACTTTCATCAGAGAACAGCACTGAGGCCCACTGGTCCCTCGTCCAGCGTAAATGCTCCCTGGCCCATGCAAGACGATGACGCCTGTGCCTGGTGGTGTGGTCAGGTACCCTTGCAGGTCGTCTAGCACGCAGACCACGCTGATGTAAACGGTTTCGAATGGTCTGACGTGACACTTGGGTGCCTCTCACCTCCCTTAAATGTGCCTGGAGTTGAGTGGCATTCATCATCCGGTTCCGCAGCGCACTGTTCACAATGAAGCGGTCATCAGTGTGGGATGTGGCCAAAGGACGTCCACTTCTATGCCTTTCTGTGACTCTTCCAGTCTCTCTGTATCTCTGTTGCAACCTGCTGATGACACTCTGTGACACTCTAAGCTCAGTGGCCACTTCCCTCTGAGAACATCCTGTTTGAAGCCTCGCAATGGCGAGGTACTGTTGATCAATTGTTAGGTGTCGTCTTGGTCTCATGATGTCAAAATGTGAACAGCATGATGAAGAGGACTGTTTAAATACCAATTCTAATTGAACCAGGAAATTTATTGGTCGATTCATGGATCAAACACCTGTTGTGAATTTTGCCGTTCAGCTCCTTGTTAGAGAACAGCAAGTTGTGCAAAAAGTACTGAAACATTGAATAGTTGGACATGTGCATTCAAAAGTTTAGAGAAGGTCAAATTAATTTCACCTGTAAAGGTTATAGTGCATTTTAGGTTCATCCTGAAATTTCACCCGAAAGCCGAATATCCCTAACTTTTTGTGAGTAGTGTATGTCTGAATTAAAATTCTGTATTTTTATTTGAAGAAATCAACAACATCGTTTGGTGACATTCGAGATTTCGAGTATATCTCGTTTAATATTCAAAGTAGAAAGATAATATTGTCATCAGCAGAAAGCTGAGACTATCCTATTTATAACTATAATACTCAAAATGGCATAGCGTCTGCCCGCCCTGTCCTCTTTTTAAAAAAATCTAATATATGGTCACCCTATACAGTAGGCTACAAAAGAAACTAGATGACTACTCTGATGATAACAACTATAGTAACATAATTTGTATTATAGTAGAACAATAAATGACTTGTAGTAGGCAGGACAACCGAAAAATGTATTTCGGAAAATCAACATAAATATTGTGCTTAAAATGTCAGTTTAACCTTAAATAAATGTATTATGGACAATAGCTGTCCTTACAGTCAAGCCGGAAAGTCTGCACACTCCTTTCACCTTCTCCACATTTTATTACGTTACAGACTTATACTACAATAGATTGAGTTCATTTTTTGCCTCAAACATCTACACACAATAGTCAATAATGACAAAGTGAAAACAGGTTTTTAGAAAATATGCAATTTTATTTTACTGACAAAAATAGGTTATTTAGGGGTTACATATCTGTACACACCCTTAGCCTAATACTTGGTTGCTGCACCTTTGGCAGCGATTACAGCTTCAAGGCGTCTTGGGAAAGAAGCTACGAGCTTGGCACACTTGTTTCTGGACATTTTTGCCCATTCCTCTTGGCATATCCTTGCAAGCTCCGTCAGGTTGGATGGGGAGCGTCAGTACACAGCCATTTTCAGCTCTTTCCACAGATGTTCAATTGGATTCAGGTCTGGGCTCTGGCTGGGCCACTCAAGGACATGCACAGACTTTCTCCGAAGCCACTCCTTTGTTCTCTTGGCTGTGTGCTTCGGGTCGTTGTCATGTTGGAAGGTAAACCTTCGCCCCAGTCTGAGGTCCAGAGCGCTCTGGAGCAGGTTTTCTTCAAGGATCTCGGTGTACTTAGCCGCATTCATCTTTCCCTCTATCAGGACTAGTCGCCCCGTTCCCGCTGCTGAAAAACATCCCCACATCATGATGCTGCCATGCTTCACTGTAGGGATGGTGTTAGCCAGGTGATGAGCGGTGCCTGGTTTCCTCCAGACGTGACGCTTGGTATTCAGGCCAAAAAGTTCAATTTTGGTTTCATCAGACCAGAGAATCTTGATTCTCATGGTTTGAGAGTCCTCTAGGTGCCTTTTTGGCAAACTCCAAGTGCTGTGATGTGCATTTTACTAAGGAGGGGCTTCCGTCTGGCCACTCTACCATAAAAGCCTGATTGGTGGAGTGCTGCCTGGATGGTTGATCTTCTGAAAGGTTCTCCCATCTCCACAAGGATACGCTGGAGCTCTGTCAGAGTGACCCTCGGGTTCCTGCTCACCTCCCTGGCTAAGGCCCGTCTTCCCCGATTGCTCAGTTTGGCCGGGCGGCCAGGTCTAGGAAGATTCTTGGTGGTTCCAAACTTCTTCCATTTACGAATGATGGTGGCCACTGTGCTCTTTGGGACCTGTAAAGCTGCAGAGATTTTTCCGTAGCCTTCTCCAGATCTATGCCTTGACTCAATCCTGTTTCTGAGGTCTGCAGATAATTCCTTTGACCCCATGGCTTGGAGTTTGCTCTGGCATGCACTGTCAACTGTGGGACCTTATATAGGCAGGTGTTGGCAATCCCCAATCATGTCCAATCAATTGAATTTATCACAGGTGGACTCCAATTAAGTTGTAGAAACATTTCAAGCAGTATCAGTGGAAGCAAAATGCCTCAGCTCACTTTTGGGTGTACATATGATATTTTACATTTTGATTTTTAATAAATTAGCACAAATGTCTAAAAACCTGTTTTCACTTTGTTATTGTGGGCTATTTTGTGTAGAATTTTGAGACAAAAAATTAACTCAATCTATTGTAGAATATGTCTGTAACGTAATAAAACGTGGAGAAGGTGAAAGGAGTGTGCAGACTTTTCCTTTTAAAAATATTTCTTTTTAATTTCGAAGTGCAACACACCTAAATCACTCCTGAAGTATTTCCACTATAAATTATTCTCCTTTCACAGTTTGATGTGGCACATAGTTTCATTGACCACATTCTCTTGAGATGGTAAGATGAAAAAACATGGGGCCAAGTTGCATGAAATAATCTACGATAGGCAATATTGTTCGTTGTAACTTGGCCACATTTTGATATCAATACTTTTATTAGGGGTCCAAGCACGAAGTGCTGGAACCCTATTGTAATTAGGGGACCATGCAGCGAAGCTGCCGGTACCCTATTGTTTTTGTTCTGATTCTTTTTTTTTTCCTCCCCTTTCACCTAAAATTCCCATGAGCTGGTTTGTCCTAGAATCACCAGACTTGGCACGCTTGTTGGGATTCCCAAACTCTTGAATCCAGTATATTATGACGTAGATTGAACACCTGGTGGCGCTGTAGTGCACGTGACAAAATTTTGACATTGACACGCCCACTGCCGACGCCCCGTTTCACCTAGAGTCACAAAATTTGGTAGACATGTCCATTTGCTCATTCTGAACAAATTTGCCTCATAAAGTCCGCCATATTGGATTTTTTGCTAATTAGCATTTTTTGTAAAACGCTTAAAATGCTACTCCTCCTACAAAATTTGACCAATTGAGATGAAACTTGGTTTACATACTCCTTAGACCATGTCTCATAAAAGTTATATTTGGAATTTTGATATTTTCAAATATGGCCGAATGACGAGCCAATGAAATTTCACTGGGCGTGGCTTATCACAAAAATGCTAATAATTCCAAAACGATTAGACAGAAAGCTATGAACCTTGGTAGTTATGTTACGAGTGCCAATAGGACTAGACATGTACAGTTTTATCCCAATCCATCCATGTGGTGGCGCTATAGAGTTCCAAATATAAAAAAATATAAAAAAATTCACTAAAAATCACCGTTCCTTTGCCGAGATGTGCAACTTGCTACAGTGACAAAGAGCCGGATTTGGATCATATAACTTTACTAATTTGGTGGGCGCCATCTTGAATTTGCCGACATTTTGGCTTAAATGTACTCATTTATTACTTCTTTGAGTTTTTCCTTAACCGCTTGGCTGATTAGCATGAAACTTGGCAAATAGTTAGAAGTTGTCATCATACAAGCTCACACCGAATTTCGTGGCGATAGGCCAGTTGGTGGCGCTGTAGTGCACGTGTAAATATTGTGACATTGACACGCCCACTGGCGACGCCCCGTTTGACCTAGTCACAAAATGTGGTGTACAGGTCTCTCTGCTCATGCTGAACAAATTTGCATCAAGAATCCATGAAGTCAGCCATATTGGATTTTCCGCTAATTAGCATTTTTTGTATAACACTTAAAATGCTACTCCTCCTACAAAATTTGGCTAATTTACATGAAACGAGGTACACAAACTCGTTTAGACCATGCTTCATAAAAGTTATATTCAGAATTTTGATATTTTAAAAGATGGCCGAATGACGAGCCAATTAATTTTCAATTTTCAAATCACAAAAATGCTGATAATTCCAAAATCATTTGACAGAAAGTTATGAAACCTGGTAGATCTATTAAGAGTAACATGAGGAATTGACCCCTACAGTTTCAACCCAATCGAGCCACGTGGTGGCGCTATATCGATCCAAATATAAGAAAATATTTAAAAATTCACTAAAAATCATTGACACTGAATACGCCCCGTTTTATCTAGAGTCACAAAATGTGCGATAGAGGTCCGGCTGCTCATACTGAACAAATTTGCCTCTAGGAACCATCAAGTTAGCCCTATTGGATTTTCCGCTAATTAGCATTACTTGTAAAACACTTAAAATACTACTCCTCCTATAAAATTTGACCAATTTACATGAAACCTGTTAAACACACTCCTTACACCATGCCTCATAAAAGCTATAAACAGAATTTTGATATTTTAAAAGATGGCCGAATGACGAACCAATAAATATCCAGTGGGCGTGGCTTATCACAAAAATGCTAATAATTCCAAAACCATTTCACAGAAAATTATGAAACTTGGATGGTCTTTTAAGAGTAGAATCTGGACCTGACCTCTCCAGTCGCCCACTGCCGACGCCCCGTTTGATCTTCAGTCACAAAATTTGGTGTATACATCCCGCTACTCCTGCTCAACAAATTTGCCTCAAGAAACCATGAAGTCTGCCATCTTCGATTTTCCGCTAATTAGCATTTTTTGTAAAACACTTAAAATGCTATTCCTCCTACAGAATTAGACCAATTTGCACCAAACCTGTTCAGGGTACTCAAACCGCTTCCCTACATACACGCATTACTTTACAAAGGTGTATGTCAAAACTTGGCCGAATGAGAAGCCAATGGATTTTGCATTAGGCGTGGCTTATCGCACAAATGCTAGTACTTCTAAAACCGTTTGATATAAAGTTCTGAAACTTGGTGGGTTGATTGAGAGTTAGATAAAGACTTGAGCCCTGCAGTTTAAACTCAATCAATCTGCGTGGTGGCACTAAAGAAATACAAATGTTGGGATGGCAGGTATGCCATCCACCAAGTACACTATCTCTGCTTAACAGGCCGTCTACCTACTATAGCAACTGTGAAAGTTCCTGTAGCTTAGTGGTTAAGGCATTTGACTGCCGTGTAGTAGGTTGGTGGTTCGATCCCCACCTGTTCCCGAGTTTTTTGAGGCACACAATGTGCACGACATTGTAAGAATGTTCTTTTTATTGCAAAGGCTAGGAAATTTCACAATATTACCTGTTATCTGTGTGAATTATGAAGTCAGCAAGCCAAAACAATCTGATACCGCAACACACAAGTCTTATTTGGCCTCCCTATTTCTGTTAACCTGCTTTGGCCTAGTGGATACAGTATTGGCTTTCCATGTCTGTGGTCAGCGGTTCAATTCCGCCTTGGTACCAATGGCTAGGTTAATGTTTGGCAAAACTATTGTGCAAATGCTATGCTTCTTTCAATGTTATTTTCACATTAAGAAACACCTTTTTATTGCAAAAGTTAAGCAATTTAACAGTATTAACTGTTCACTGTTTCACTTGTACTTCAAAGACTTAATACGCAAGCCCTTACTGGATCGGGTTAAGATACCATCAGCAATGGCAAAAGCCCTGATTATAAACAAATATTTGTATTTTGGGTCAACCATGTCTAGAGTTGTCTACCATTTTGCAGTTTCTGCATTTGACAAATGCCACTGATGCCGCACGGTCCCCGGAAATCGCTGCTTGCAGCTATATTTGTTCCGATTATTATTATTCTTTTTCTGCCCTAAAAGTGTTTGCCCAGCAAAAACTGTACATACTAGAGCAGGGGTAGGGAACCCTGGTCCTGGAGAGCCACAGGGTCTGCTGGTTTTAGTTGTTACTCGCCACTTAATTGATCAATTAAAGCAGTTGATTACACAGTTAACTGACCTCACCTGGTTCTTTGGTCTAAGTAGTTGCTGTATTTAAGGTGAAAACAAAAACCAGCAGACCCTGCGGCTCTCCAGGACCAGGGTTCCCTACCCCTGTACTAGAGCAACTAGATTCGGTAGATACGTACCCAGTCCCAAGAGTACCTCAGAAAATAAAACTTACCCAGATTCGCCAGATGGTGGCGCTATAGGAAGAACTTTTTTGGGCTATAACTTTTCAACCCTTTGGCCTATCCTCAAAATTATTTTTTTATAAGATTCCCTAGGTCCTCCCAAACAAATTTGCCTCAAGGACCATTAAAGTCCGCCATATTGGATTTTTTTCTAATTTACATTTTGTGAAAAACCTTAAAAATCTATCTCCTCCTAGAAGGTTTGATGAAATTGCATGAAAATTGGCCTGAAGCATCTACTAACAAATATCTTTAAAAGTTATATAAACTAAGTTTCTACTTCAAAAACTCTGGCCGCAGCAAGCCAATAAAAACCAATGTGGGCGTGGCTTATCACAAAAATGCGAATAACTTTTGAACGCAATGTCTGATCAGCACAAAGCTTTATTGGTGTTTTCTGTATATCACTCAAAGGATGTGTGTACAATATCGTTTGGTTTGTTCAATAGGTGGCGCTGTTGCAGGGTAAAATGTGAAAATGGCCATAACTCATGAACCACATGACCAAATAACTTGCAATTTCATAGGCACGGTCGTGGTCAAAGATAGAGACAAGCCATTGATGAAAGTTCAAAGAATAGGGCCGCCATCAGCCAATCAAAGTTTAGCACTCATTACACAGACTTACTGAGGGCCAATCAACTTGAAACTTGGTAGACATGTACTACTAGTAAGCATGTACTAGGGTATAACACTTGGTGAGAATCGGTCAATAGGGGGCGCTACAGTAATTAATCAAACCTTTGAGTATTTCAACAAGGCTATTTCTCATTCAGTTTGAACTACTTTCATAACCTTTATATGTTATTACATGCCTCTACTTTAGCAAAAAATTTGCCTCAATCAAACATGATGTGCAACATATTGAATTTCCGCCATTTTGAATAATGTGAAAGACCTTTAAAATCTATCTCCTACTCAGCAGTTTGACCAAATTGCATGAAACATGGTATGCAGCCTCTATGAACGAAAATCTTGAAAAGTTATATAAACAAAGTTTCTACATAAACAACTATGGCTGTAGCAAGCAAATAAAAAACTGTGGGCGTGGCTTATCTCAAAAATGCAAATAACTTTTGAAAACAATGTCCGATCATCACAAAACTTGCTTGGTGTTTTCCGTTTATCAATCAAAGAACGTGTGTAAAATATCGTTTGGTTTGGTCAATAGATGGCACTATTGCAGGGTAAAATGTGAAAATGGCCTTAACTCCTGAACCAAATGACCAAATAACTTGTAATTTTGTACTCACGGCCCTGTTCAAAGTTACAGACAGGCCATTGATGAACCTTCAAAAAAATATGACCGCCATCAGCCAATCAAATTTTAGCACTCATTACACAGACTTAATGAGGGCCAATCAACTTGAAACTTGGTAGATATGTACTACTAATAAGCATGTACTAAGTTGTAACATTTGGATTTCTGCCATTTAGATTTTTGTGAAAAACTTTTCGAATCTATGTCCTCCTAGACAGTTTGACCAAATTGCATGAAACTTGGTTTGTAGCATGTACTAACGAAAGACTTTAATGGTTATATAAATCAATCTTATTGAGAAAAAATATGCCCAGAGCATGCCAATAAAAAAACATTGTTGTTGTGGCTTATGACAAAAATGCTAATAAATCCCAAATGATTTCTCAGCCAATAGGGGTGAGTACAGTAATTCATCAAACCTCTGAGTTTTGCAACAAGCAAATTTCTCAATCTGTTTGAACGACTGTCATGAGTTTTCTATCCCAATATGTGTGACAAACACTTAAAATGCTTAATCTCTGACAATGTTTGACAGATTTGCCTAAATTAGTCTTACACACTGCTTAGACACAGAGGCCAATCGAGAAATAGAATTTTCATATTTTAAAAGATGGATGAATAATTAATCAATAAAAATGTATATACATTCAGAATCTTTACATTCCAACATTCATCAGTCAGATGTTTTGTGTCATTCATTACAGCCTGACATACACATGAGACTGAATTTGTGGGAAATTTGCGCAATGCTGCTTGGACCCCGTTAATTGCCGCTCGCGGCTATATTTTAATTTCTTAATTTGTTTCTGTTTTTCTCCCAATTTAATAGCCAATTGAACCCCTATTCTAATTCAATTCCCCCCGTGTAGCAACCGCTAGAGAATCACCGCTGCACAACCCCGTCAGCCGGTAGTAGACGGAGGTCGCCACGTCCTTATTCAGGGTGCGACTCCTTCAAGCCTGACCGTGATTCCAACTCGCCCTGGGCCGCTATATGCGCAGCGATTCTCTCCAAGCCCCTCCCCCCACCCGGGAGCAGCTGCCAATTGCCGCTCCCACAGGGCACCGGCCATGCTCAGATCTGGCAGGACCGGGGCGCGAACCCCGATCCTCGAAGTACAACTGCACCAACTGAAAGTCGGCGCTTTTACCGCTGTACCACCGCGAGGCCCTGATATCAATACTTTTAAAGGCAGGCCTAGTTTTGGCAAGTTGGAATTAAGGACTTACAGACAGTGCTTTGTAGGCTATGTGTGAGTAACTTGGCTTTTTTTTTTATGTTGAAAACTTGTTTTTGTTGATCTTCTTTTTGCAATGTGTTTGGTACTTTGGTAGCTAACTAATGATGATAATGCATGAAGATAATGACATCGAGAGAGTCATCTATACACAATACATGCAAACTTCTCCTGAAGACATTTGCGTAACCACTCTACTGACGAGAATGAGAACATCTCTCCTATTACCGCTAGCCCACAATTACATTAAAAAAGTTTGTAGATGAACTATGTATTTAACTTCTAATTAAATACAATGAACACCACCACCTGAGCTATGGATCATGAAGAAGCAAATAAATGAATGAACCTAATCTATAGGGAGACATGCATGCACAATAGGCTAGATGCGAACACATTGTAGCTGAAATAAAGACAAAGCCTATGACGTGTTTTAATCTGGAACACTGAGAGTGCCACAATGATAAATAAATCCATAAAAGAATAAATTATTAAATGTTGAAATACAACAATGAATAAAATAATTTGGAAATAAATCTGGGAATGAATATAGAAATGTAAATTTATGTGCAACGAGCACAATCTGTCAATCAACTCCACCCACTAAGTTCGTCTCGTTCCCACCCTTCCAACGTATGTGTTCAGTGTTGCCAGATTGGGTGTATTCCAGCCCATTTGGGCTTTTTTTTAATGTTATTGTGCAGGGGAAAAAGCAGTGTTCATGCTTTAACGAAGAGACAGGAGACATGGCTATCTGTAAACTTTACTGTTGTATATCCCACCGTGTCTCATCTTTGAATGCACGTTGACTGCCGTGTCTTTTGGTTTATGCTACAAAGTTTGAGTTCTGAGTAGGCTACCTCCACCTCCAGTCCACAATCTCATTCGCCTGCTCCCCGGTTCACGATCACATCCATAAATGGATATCCCCCACCCCCCTCCCATTCGTAACAATGTATTTTATCCAATTTGGGCTATTTTTATTAAGATTGGGCTGGTTTATAGTTTTCTGGCAACACTGTATGTGACGAAAAATGGTTCAGAGCTGCAGAAAGCATTTGTCAATGTGAGCAAATACATTAATGGAGAAGTCAATTCTTCACTTATTGTCAACCCAATTGTAATTCTTTTAAAGTGAATAACCATGAAACGGATATCTTTGCTGAACTGACGATATATATGAACCTGATCCCGCTAGGGCTTGTAGGTTATATTATCGTAAATTCTTAATTTTCGTAGTAGTTAATTTTTATGGTCACATTGTTATGTTAAACTGAACAGAGCTGAAGTGCACATCCTTTTTGTGGCAAATGAATGAAGAAATAATAAAGAAATCGAAGCTTCGGTCTCCACAGTCAGACAGACTTTTTTTTTTGTCGCCATTTGTCTGAGATTGAGAGTAGCCTAGTGACCGTGTTTGAAACAAACGTTTGTTCAAACTGTTATTTATAGAATTTTTTTACATTAATACAACAATGCGATGTTAATCAGACGATATTTTGCGTTAGAAATGTATTGGCTGTGCCTGAGAAATGGGATATTTGTTCCTGCACTGCGTAAACGTTAACCTACGGTAAACCTTATGTTGGTAGCAAGTAGACTAACATTCGGCTACCAGACCATGTCTGGTGACTTTCACCTCTTTTTAAGTATAAGTAAAATAGTGAACAGTTACAAGCCTACAGTTCAATTTCTTAGCATTTGCAAAAAAATAAAAAAACTTGTTCTTTAATGTGAAAATAACATTCTTGTATGAGAAAACTATACATATGCACACTGTTTTAGTCGAAAATTAAATTACACTTTGGTACCTGGCGGGGGATTGATATGGTAAGGCTTGACGCATGGTAAGGCTTGACGCTTACCACTACACTTCTTGGATACTGGTATGTGATATATAGGGCATTAGTCAGAATGCAGAAGCCTTGTGATTGGCTGATGTGATGTCGTTATCCAATGGGGAGAATTATTGTTTGAGAGTATAGATCATTTTGATGACAAATTACGCAGGAAAAATAGGAAGAATTGGAAGAAGAGGAGGAAAGGGAAAAACCAGCAAAATGTGTGGTGCTTTATTGTGTGGATGTGTGAAGTTGTATCTGAATTCTGTGGGGTTATATGAGGTAAGAACGTACAGAAGTTAATGTTTTTATGGGCTGAGACTCTGTGGTCATTGTGGTTATTTCTCTAGGAAACCCTGAAAAGTGCCAAACTCTCGGTGCTGTATAGGTATGGGGCATGCCCCGCCAAGCCATAACTTGAGCCATTAATGAGAAACACATTTTTAAAGGGTAACAAAGCACTAAAACCACTTATTTTAGATGAGAACTGATGCATTTGGTTTTTTCGAAGTATTACTGATTGATCCTGGTCCAAATCTTGACAAATGTAGTCAGCGCAAAAAAGCATAAACTTTAAGAATCTGGCTCAAAAGTGTTTCTAGTGGTAAAACGTTAGGTACTGCACGTTCAATCTTTGATTGGCCAGAAATGTCATCACTGATGTATTCCTCCCTTGGTGACGAAATAGAAACCTGTACAGCTACGCCCACCGAACTATACGCCCTGAAGTTTTGGAGCGAGGGCAGGCTACGCCGCAGCTATAAAAGCGAGTCTCAACACAGCGGTTGATCTGCGTGGAGAGGAGAATCAGGAGATAGAAAGGGGGAGTGAGCGATATAGCTAGCTTACAGTTGAGCTTTTTGAATATTCTAGTTATAGTTGTATTTATAGTTATATAGTTATAATAGCCTATTTTTGGTATATATATTTTTATAGTTAGCTTGATAGTCCCTTGTTTTTCAGTCTAGCTTAGCAAGTAGCTAGCTAGTTAATTTTTTTTAAATAAATATATAGGCTACTTTATTAAAAATAAATCTATTTGTGTTAAAAAATATTTACCTAAACTGTGTATCTGACAAGGTGGAGTGGAGAGCTACTCTCTGCGTTGTATGCAAGGTGTGGATATTTCCTGTATTTTTATGTTAAAACAAAACTACATTTTACGTTCTGACAAGGTAAGTAAAGTAGCAATTGTTTTTTTTTGTTCACACTGTGCCTGTTTATGTTGAAAATTTTTTGTAAACAAATTGTTACTCGTGCTGCACAACACCGTTCAGTGTGAGCTGCAGTGCTCACTGTGGACGAGAGCAGTTGTACATTTTTACATTTTGTTGGTTAATGAAGTCACTTTTAAAAAATATTGTTGAATTTATGTTGTAGGGTAGCCTATATTATTGCTATATATGGTATTTCCTGCAGAAAGAGGGGATTTGGGTCAAATAGTTGAGCCAGGAGTTGTCGTAGCCTATAGCCTATGCATGCTACATGTTTACCTTTGCAATGTACGTCCCTATAACAGACATTCTTTCTTGGGCCTAGTACACACTGGGGTTTTACATTTACATTTACATTTACATTTTAGTCATTTGGCAGACGCTCTTATCCAGAGCGACGTACATTAGTGCATTTTCCAACTTGAAACAAGTGCGTTAAAACAACCCTAAAAGGTAAATACGATTTGAAACACCAGGCGCAGTCAGTATGATTTCTTTTTTTTTTTCTTTTTTTTGGGGGGGGGGGGGGGGGGGGGGGTGCACACGATATCAATCATTGGCGTGTACAACAGTAAGCCAATAAGTAACCTTAAGTATTTAACTAGCAGCTTGAACCACTTAAACAAGGAGTTTTAGTTTTGAGGTTTTCCCTGCCTTGACCTGTAGTAGCTACACATTACTTGCAGGCATTCTGTGGTTTTAGAATTCTCTGCAATGCACGTGTCCTTGACAACCGATTTGATATTTTGCGTTCCTTGGTATCCATATCGACAAAATAAACAACATGGATCATTTGCCGTGATCAAGTGGTGTAAATGCGTCTCCTCCTCCATCCAAATTGAACCACGATCGGCAGTCATAATACAGAGATAAAATAATAATCATCAAATAAACACAAATGTTAAACTGTCAAATTAACTTTGTGAAGATGTTTGAAATTCCCACGGAATTCATGAGTAGCCTACCACCAATGGACGCAAGCAAAATTATTCTAAAGGTAGTTTTCGAAAACCGATCCTGTAGCTACACACTGACGGCTAAAACCAGTTAAGGGTTTTCGATCCCAGCTCCGAGGGGTTTTAAATTAAAACATTTTTGAAACCCCTGACTAGGGATGGGAATCGTTAGATTTTATTGATACCGATGCCATTATCGATTCTGCTTATCGATCCAATTCTTTATCGATTCCTTTCTTGATTCCTTAAATATTATTTGCTCCCAGGATATTAAAAGACCAACTATTGCAACTATTACTATCGGGTGGTCATCTAAAATGGATTTAATGACACAATATTTATAAAGTATAAAGTATTAGTTTTTCATTAATATTTCTTAGTCATATGGAAATATTTATCTGCTATATTTATGCTTGCACAAGTGGCAAAGAATCCAATAAAAGTCAGAATTGTATAATTCTGCAAATTGAAATGGCATTATAAATGTCATTTGGCTTCATCAATACGAGTCCTTAAAAATATCAGACATCAAAGAAAATAACACCGGAAAATAATGAAAAAGGACGTGAGAAGAGAGGATAAATGATCAGTTTAACGTTATGTCAAAAAAGATGGCTAAAATATTGTTATGCTGCTCTGTGATTGGGATATTTAGTAGTTTCATTCTCTAACGAAGATCGCAAACTTTTTAGCTCCTCGGCGTGTCTCATAAAGCTGCACCGTAACGTTTGCGTTGGTTTCTGTATTATCAGAACAGTTTCAACTGTCACCATTCTCCCCTATCTCATTTAGCCTATACATTTATATGGAAGAAAAATTAGGTCTTTAACGTTACCTGAGGCAAGCTGGCTTCTCTTATTAGCTGAAGATGACAAAGATTGAAGATTATCATTTAGCTAATTTAGGTTAGTTATTCGCTTTCCAAATCTAAGCTACTCATCTGTGCATCGCCAAGCAGGCAATCGTCAGATTAGTCTACCGCCAATCAAAACACTGTAGTTTTACACTTGTAGTTGGTTATAGGCTCCCAAGGGAAGTCCACACACTCCACAAATATGTTGAATAGTTGATCATTTCCAAAGACGGATCACAAAATGGAGCTTACGCGAACACATTTTCTATTGATTTTTAAATGATAGTAGCTTAAATTAGTTTTTTTTTAAATGACGTTTACATTTTATATTTTTAGACGGGGCGCCTGCCATCATGCGCTGACTGAATGAAAAACTATGCTATTGCTATGCGTACCTGTCGGGAATACATGCTGGAATCGATAAGAGAATTGATAAGCTCGAAGGCGTACGATTCCGAGGAATCTGACAACTTGGAACCGGTTCCTAACGGGAACCGGTTCTCGATTCCCACCCCTACCCCTGACAGTGTGGATTTGACGGTTTTAAGGAGCCGAAACGGTTTTCGAAACGGGTTTTATTGCCAGTGTGTATGAGCTCTGGAGCGTTCAGTTGCAGTGACCACATGTGCAATGGAAACCAGTAGCTATTGTTGATATCTTGCAGATAGTGTGATTGCCTACAGCCTTTGTAAAATGAGTAGCCTACATGGCATGGGTAGCTATTTGGACAGCGTGTGATTTTCTGTTTGCTGGCCGCATCATTATAAGCTCAAAGGGGGGCTGGCAGCAGCTTGAGCTACCGTGTTTTGTGTGTATGAGTGAGAGGTAGCGAGAGAGAGAGAAAAAAAAGCAGCCGCTGTGAGTGCTGTCCAGAGTAGAAATTAGCTTTTGGCTACTAGTGGAAAAAAAATTGCTCGGGAGTGGTTTGATACCTGGAGCTCAGCACCTATATTATTACCTTATCATGTCCAGATTTTGGCATTTTTGCGAATTTCAAAAGTGGGTGGGGTCTAGCGAAACCAGTGTGTTTTGTTACCCTTTAAGGTTTATAGCGGCCCCTGTGGACAGATTTGGACATACTTTGGCATGCATCCTCACAAACTTTATTCTCGAGTTTGGTTCAAATTGGATAAATGGTCAATGAGTTATGGCCATTGATTTGATAGGCCACGCCCAATCTCACATTGCTTGGCTCACAGTTCCTGTATTTATTGTCCGATATAGCTGGATCATAGTTACCAAGTATAGTTAGGTACACTAATGATATGTACCAAGTCTGGTCCAAATTTTTCAAGAAACAAAATAGCCTTGGGGGAAAAAATATTTTTGCATAATATTCAAATGAGCAGAAAATCAAATATGGCGGACCTTCATGATATTTTGCATGCAAGTGCAGGTGCTTCCAGGGAATACTCACACCAAATCTGGTGTGAATTGGACAAAGGGTGTGAGAGACGCATTTAAAATGTGTATTCATTGAAATTTTAATTATAGCGCCATGATGTGGCTGATTGAGTTACATTTTATACCTCAGACCCTTGATGACTTACAGCCATTGAGCATATGTGTTCCATACCATTCCTGTGTAATTTATAGATAGATGATATATAGATGATGACTTTGTTTAAATTTATGTTAATTACTTTTGTTTCCCTAAAATGGGGGGGAGGGGCTGTGTGTAAAAATGGCTACAATTGCAAAAGTAGAAATAGTACTTTGTAACATTATCAATGTCTTGACTGTATTTTTTTAACAATTTAATGCGATATATCGTAACGATAATTATCGATTGCAATAACGGCCGCTGCCAGCATGTGGGGTATTGCCTTTCTTTTCATCTTTTTTTCTTTAATTATACCTGATGCGGTAGTAATCTAAACTTCAAAACCCGTGTGAAATTCTTCCGGGAAAATAACGTCATCACTGTCTACTGCGTGTTGATAAGACGGACAATCACAGAAAGGCGTTGCGCTCTTCATGCGATTGACAAAAACACATCACATGATCACGTGAAAGCTGTACGACCTTGCTGCTGGTTGGTTGTCTTATCAACACTCAAAAGATATCAGCGGTGATGTTTTTTTCCAGAAGCATTTCACGCGGCATCTGGATGTTTGGATGTTTACTGCGGTATATTGGGTTTACTTCAAGAAAAAAGACGAAAAGAAAGGCGCCCCGCATGGTGGCAACGGCCGTTATTGCATTCGATAATTATCGATGTTGTATATCGCCCAGCCCTACTACCTTGGTGAATAAAAGTATACATTTTTTTTAAAAACATAAAAATGTCCAAACGTCTGAATGGTAGTGTAGGTATGGGGCATGTCCCATCAAGCTGTAACTTGGCGGATGGCATACCTGCTATCCAAATCGCTGATGCTGTCCATGGTTATAGTGTTCTTGTTATGTTATTGCATTATTAGTGGCCTTAGTAGTTTTTAATAATTTGTCCATACAATTAGCAAATGCCGTGAACCTGTGTGAGGATGAAAAGCAGCTTTCTAAATAAAAAACCATGAATGCTACTTTATGACAGACACATATTAGAAATGTACATTTGGAAATGGCAGGAACTGGTTGTCCATTGTGATATGTATGTCTGTGTGTATGTTTGTTCCTGTGCATGTGTGTGTATCTGTGTGTACATCGGTGTGCGTGTGTGTATGTATGTGCATGTGTGGTTGTGTTTGTGTATGTCTGGTAGAGCTCTGCGGGTGAGGAAGAAAACTGGTGGTGAGAAGATGCCTGTGCAGATGATTGGAGATATCCTGGCCTCTGAGCTCTCCCACATGCAGGCCTACATCCGCTTTTGTAGCTGCCAGCTCAATGGTGCCGCCCTGCTGCAGCTCAAGACTGACCAGGAGCCAGAATTCAAGGACTTTCTCAAGGTGAGAGAGGAGGCATTCCTCCAATTACAGACATGGGATGCCTCCAATTAGAGACAGGTGGGGAAAATGCTGCCTGTCTTGGGACCAGAGGCAGGCAGATATCAGTGGAATTTATGATGGGTTTGAATTGATTCATCATACAATTATAATGGGCTATGAGCTTAAAAATCTTTAACAAAACTGCGCAGTATGTGTACCTTTTCTCACCTGCGCTCCCACGAATATCCACTCCTATAAGTCTGTGGTGCAACTGTGTTGACTCATAACTGACTTTGTTCGCTCTCTCTTTCTCTCGCTCTCTTACAGAAAATTGCCACAGATCACCGGTGCAAAGGCATGCCACTGTCCAGCTTCCTACTCAAACCCATGCAAAGGATCACCCGCTACCCTCTCCTCATCAAGAATGTAAGTCTCATCTCGAGGTCAAGCAATTAAATGAAGCAATTAACAAAACAAACACACAAAAAAGAAATTAACTTCAGTTCCAACTGCAGAATTTGTCTTCTGACAGTAATTCTCTATGCAGCAATGCAGCATCAGAAGAATAAATAATAAAAATATGTAGCATCAGGTTCAATAGAATGAATCTTTGTTTGCTAACTTTTGGCATCAACATCAGGTTTGAACACACGGTTGAAGTTGAGACCCAGAGCATTCCCAGTCATAGCAGGCTCTTGGTCGTAGAGGTTTTGGCTGCTCATTACTGGAACCCTCCCCCCCAAAAAAAACTGTTCTCACACTCCAGATCCTGGAGTGCACCCCTGAAACACACATAGACAATGCGCAGCTGAGGGAGGCCCTGGAGAGGGCGGAAGAACTGTGCTCGCAGGTCAACGAGGGCGTGCGGGAGAAGGAGAACTCTGACCGACTGGAGTGGATCCAGTCCCACGTGCAGTGTGAGGGTGTAATTGAGGTAAGTGGCCCAAGCAGAACCAGCAGCGACAGGAACTGAAGGCTTTGTCTGGGACTTTGCACAGATGTAGTTCTGTCAGCGGTAGCATGGGTGGAAATTGTCTAAAGGTATATATACAAAGTAATGTTTCCTTATGGAACAGCTTGCCAGCCCATGTAGTGGAAGCAGAGACCCTTGTATGAGGGGCCGTTTAGGCCATAATTAATTTTCCGTCACATATATTCTCACTCACATACAGTTGAAGTCGGAAGTTTACATACACTTAGGTTGAAGTCATTAAAACTAATTTTTAACCACTCCACAGATTTCATGTTTCAAACTATAGTGTCAGTTAGCACATCTACTTTTTGCATGACACAAGTAATTTTTCCAACAATTGTTTACAGACAGATTATTTCACTTTTAATTCACTATATCACAATTCCAGTGGGTCAGAGGTTTACATACACTAAGTTCACTGTGCCTTTAAATTTTTAATATTTGGTCGCATATCCTTTGCATGCCATGACTTCCTTATGTCTGTGACCCAACAACATAAAAAGACTCTTGATATCTTATTTTCTGGTACTCTTTCATGTAACGTCTCTGCATTTGAATGGATCTCTATTGGAATTGCGGGGTGGGACTAGATTAAGCTGTAAATTACACGGGAACAGTATGGAAACACATGGTTGGCTAAATGGCTGTAAGTCATCAAGGGTCTGAGGTATCAAACAAGCCTCAAACCGTCACTCTGCTGCCAGATATGCAGTAGATATGGATGAATCACTTTAAGGGTTGTTTCTCCTGACAAATTTTCCTATTGAACTCTATGGAAAAATAAGTCAGGAGAAGAAACCCTTCAAGTTATCCATCCATATCTACTGTATTTCCAGCAGCAGAGTGATGATTTAAGGCTTGTTTGATACGTCAGACCCTTGATGACTTAGAGCCATTTAGCCAACCATGTATTCCATACTGTTCCAGCATAATTTACAGCTAAATCTAGTCCCACCCCCCAATTCCCATAGAGATCCATTCAAATGCAGAGACGTTATATTATCGCTTGTAAGAGTACCAGAAAATAAGATATCAAGAGTCTTTTGATGTTGTTGGGTCTCAGACATCAGGAAGTCATGGCATGCAAAGCCAAAGGATATGCAACCAAATATTACAAATTTAAAGGCACAGTCAATTTAGTGTATGTAAACGTCTGACCCACTGGAATTGTGAAATAGTGAATTAAAAGTGAAATAATCTGTCTGTAAACAATTGTTGGAAAAATCACTTGTGTCATGCACAAAGTAGATGTCCAACCACTGGCTTGCCAACGCTATAGTTTGCTCACATGAAATCTGTGGAGTGGTTAAAAATTAGTTTTAATGACTTCAAACGAAGTGTATGTAAACTTCCGACTTCAACTGTATTTATATATATATATATATATATATATATATATATATATATATACATACACACATATGTGTGTGAGAGAATATACACTGCCCGGCCAAAAAAAAAGTTGCACACTGTAATATTTTGTTGGACCGCCTTTAGCTTTGATTATGGCACGCATTCGTCGTGGCATTGTTTCGACAACCTTATGCAACGTCACAACATTTATTTCCGTCCAGACTTGCATTAATTTTTGGCCGAGATCTTGTATTGATGACGGGAGAGTCGAACCACTCCGTGAAGTCTTCTCCAGCACATCCCAAAGACTTTCAATGGGGTTAAGGTCAGGACTCTGGTGGCCAATTCATGTGTGAAAATGATTCCTCATGCTCCCTGAACCACTCTTTCACAATTTGAGCCCAATGAATCTTGGCATTGTCGTCCTGGAATATGCCCATTGATGGGATAACCTGGTCATTCAGTACATTCAGGTACTCAGCTGACTTCATTTTATTGCTGCATAACGTTGCTGAGCCTAGACCTGACCAATTGAAGCAACCCCAGATCATAACACTGCCTCCAGAGGCTTGTACAGTGGGCACTATGCATGACTGGTGCAACTGCGACTTTTTTTGGCCGGGCAGTGTATGTATGTGAGAGGTCCAAAATGAATTATGGCCTAAACGGCCCCTCATACTCTTGCAGTGTTTAAATGTTTAAAGGGGTAATAAACACTAAGGGCTCTATTTTCCGGCTGGCGCATGGCGGGTGGCGAGCCAGCGCATTGGCGAAGTGACATTTTCCGCATGTATTTTCACACTCCTGAGCCCGTTTGACTCGCCGTGCACCAAAGTGGGTGGAGAGTCGCTGGTGGAGGTGTGTCGGTCCAGATCGAGCAGCGAACGTGCAAATTTGGGGCTCTATTTTCTGGCCGGTGGCTAGCCATCACTGGTGAATTTGCTAATTTCATCATGGATGTGCAGCACCTGAGCCCGTTTGGTAATTTGGTGACTCGCCGTGCGCTGAAATGGGAGGGAAGCTGCTGTTTGGGGGTGTGTCTGTCAGAATGCAGCGGAATACAATTTTGGGGTAAGATTAGACAGCAATTCCCACATGCACTGCCCGCCAGGTGAGACCATGTTTAAGGTGCAAATCGCAGCACAGCATATGGCGAGTTGCTCATTTCAGGGCTTTCCCGAGCAATGCATGCAGGAACCTATTAAAAAGCCAATCAACCGTATTTATTTATTTATTTATTTATTTATGGCTGTTATTATACTGCACTGTGGCCCAGGGGTACTGTATTCTTTCTTACACCCGTCTGTAATGAGAATAATGACAAATATAAATTCACTCTTATTGCATGTATAGCGATAAAAACATACCTTTTAACTCAATTACATTCAATTAAATAAATGCAAAATAGATAGCCTATCGTCTTCCACTGCGGTCATAGTCAGAAATTTGACAGTGGGTGGACTCACTGCAAGCGGGAGGCCTCCCTACCACGACCGAATGGGCGTGTTCTGCTATCATTTTTCAAGTGCTCCTCCGAAGCTCCTATTTCCCAGTTGCCAAATCATAATTATGCTTTCACATGCTCCGAAATCGGAATTGGGCTACCAGCAAACATGGGGGTCTTACAGGCTAAATGTTTCCTTTACAGAAAAAAAACACACGGAGAGCTATCACTTTCTGCATGCGAAAGCAGAGGAAAGGAAACATATGAGGAGAGCAATTTATGATGTATTAAAATATATTTTACTAAACAGTTGTGTGCTGTGTGTGCATGATCATCAATATGATAATCTGCTGCCTGGTTGCATAGTTATACATAAATTTAACGCATTTTCTGCCATTTAGATTTGGCTACTGGGAAATAAGAGCTTCCGAGGAGCACTTGAAGGATAGAGAGGTAAAAGGTCAGTGGTGAACTCGGGTAGCACTTTGAATTACGACTTGGAGGTTCGTTCAAGTGCAACTTACATGTCGGAAACTCGTATTTCCGATAATTCCGACAGCACTTGATGGCAGCATGAAAAGGACTGAAAAGAGGTAATTTGATTAGGTAAAGATAAAATGTATAAAGTAATACAAGATTACATGGAGATTAATGATACAGGTGAAGTAAATCCATTAATTATATGGGAAGCTGCTAAAACAGTATTAAGAGGTGAAATAATATTCGTTAATTAAAATAAATTAAAATTAAAATAAATAAATTGGAAAAAGAAATAGAGAGCTTGGAAAAAATGCACAAAACAAGGGAGGAGAAAAGTTTTTTGCAGAATTAAAAAGCATCAGAATGGAATTGAATGAACTCCTTTCACATAACATTAAAAAAATGATTACTCTTCACTAGACAAATGTCATATGATGGTGGCCCAAAAGGTTTGAAAATATTGGTAATATTGTGAAAGTATTTTACATTTTTAGGATCAAAAATCAAAACAAAACATAACTGGATATCAAAAATCGCAGTCTACTGAAATAACAAGTCAAATCGTCACAATTAAAATTAGAAAATCTCCAGGTAGTGATGGTTTTACAAACTAATTTTATAAGGAATTTAAAGACCTGCTTGTATCCCATCTAACTAAAGCACTCAATTGGGCCCTAGAATATGAATCGTGGGCCACAACTTGGAATTCGGCGGTTATTACAGTTATACATAAAGAAGGTAAAGATCCAACTGATTGTGCATCATACAGACCAATAAGCCTCTTAAATGGAGATAAAAAATAATTCTCGGCAATTATAGCTAAAATACTTGCTAAAATAATACATGAAATAATTAATACGGACCAAACAGGAGTCATACCAAATTTTGACATTAATGACAGATAATGTTAGACGTAGACACTATCTGTCACTATGATGCAGAAAAAGCTTTTGATAAACTAACAGGGCCCATTTAAAAACCTGCAAATATTTTTATTTCCATACTACCTTGGATGGTTAAAAGCAATGTATAAAGATCCAAAAGCCATGGTTAGGGTTAACGGGACATTATATTTAACATTTAATTATAAGAGGTACAAGGCAAGGGGATCCTTTATCTCCATTCATTTTTGTATTAAGTATTGAACCATTGGCTGAATTTATTAGAGAACAGAAAATGATAGAAGGCGTCAGAATAAAGGAAGAAATTTATAAACTGCCCCCGCCACTTCCCCGGTCCCTGGTGAAACACCATTATCCCTTCTGTTCGCGTTGGTGAAAAACGAATATCCATGGTTTATAACGAAAGAACTAATGTGAGTAGGCTAGTAGCTACCGTAGGCTATGTGTAACTGTACTGTCGACAACTGTACTGTAGACTACTGTATTACTTTGTGTAAGTCATTTTAAAAAGTAGATTCTGTTATATGACGTAGAAGCCGAACGAGCCGGGCGACGCCAGACAGATTGTTAAAAAAAACTGAGAGCCTCCACTGAAGGGAAACTATATTTCAGTGAGGGAAGCGGGGGAACACAGCAGGTTGCGTGTTGTTAGATCGTGCTGATATCTCTCTTGAATAACGTCAGTATTATCTTCCACGAGATAGCCTACAATATGCATGAACTAGGGTATATTTGTTTTTATTTTTAGGTTAGCTTGTGAGATAACATTAGTTGTAAAAAATAATAATAATAATAAAATTTATCTTATAACTTTGTTACGTTAGCTGATGATAAATTAATATCGTAACACAGTCGAGAGCTTGGCTAGCTTAATGCTGAAACAATATGTATTCATTATAGTGTACCACAGAGGGTTTAACAACTTTCACAAACATACTAACCACGTCAATCTCGTCAGAATCATTTTAATTATAAACATTTATTAGCTAGGTAGGCGATGGTGCAGTGTTTTGCACCAAATTGTTGCCATAGGTCAGGTGTAACGTTAGCCTACTGTCCTGTCAATTTATGTAGTTCCATCTAGTTAATGTAAGGTTAATGCAAAATCTATGTTACGGTAGGCCTAAACTACGTTAGGTCCCAAATGAGCAAAAGCGAGAAAAACTAATTAAATTTGCGCTGTAAACCGAACCACTCCAGTTGAACACACGCACCCTTCATGTTTTCATAGCTTACATATAAAAAAGCAGTCTAAACAAGTTTACTACTGTTACCGTGGTGTAAAGGCCAATTTATGGTCCAGCGACAGTGTCGCTGCAACCCACGACGTGCCATGGATGTCGCTGATCGCAGCGACATTTGGTTAATAGCTACTTCGGGCGACTGTCCTGTGGTCGCTGCGACGGTCACTGAAGATGTCGCTGAGACATGAAATAAATTCAACTTTGACCCTGTCGCTGCCTCTGTTGTCATGGTAACGTTTGTCTCGGACAGCGGAGACTTTTCTCGAGCTGTCAACTCAGCAGATTTATTTGCTGGAAAACTTTGTGCGTGCAGCGATAGGGTAGGCTTACCTACCCATAGCTTACCTACCTAGCAAGCGTGTGAATATCATTATAAATTAGCACAATTTAATATTATTATTATTAATAGCCTAATAATAATAACAATGTAATTTCACCGATTGATGCTTTGCTAGAGGTTGAGAAAACGTTACAATCCAAAACAAGAAGCAGCTCGCTTCCAATGCTACAAGTTAGCCTACCAATCAATAGCCTATTAGTCTGTAGGCTATTGTGAATGGTTACCAAGACGCACTTGCAGCTTGACTACACATTTGTAGCGTTGTAGGTGCCTGCGAATGCATTGCAAAGTTATTTGCTTTCACAGTAGGCTAACTTAGATTTGTCAGATTAAACTTTGTGCAACGACTCGAGTGACAGCCCATCTTATCCGTGGCATTCTGATAGCGAGTGAAATAGGCTAGGCTACTCCACATTCTTGAATCTCATTCTCTAACTACAGAATTGTAGGCTGCTCCCCAATGAGTCCCTTCTTGTAGCTAGCTATTTACATCCCTAACGTATTCTATGCCCTCCGTGTTTTCCTACTAAATAACGTTTAATATGAGGAGTTGCATCAATGTTGAGGTTTAATTACAAACGTTGTATTTGCTACGGTGCTACCTTGTTCAAAACCCACCCACTTTTCATACACCTACAAGTGTATGAAAAACGCAGTGAATGATATTTCAAACAATAGGCTATGGTGCCCTCGAAATGGACATTTAGAAACTTTATTTCAAAGGCCACCGACAAAAAGGGGGTTAAGCAGAAGTAGTGATGGGCATTTTGACTATTTTTTTCTGAGTCGGCTCGTTCCGTACCGTTCGGTTTGAAGAGTCGGATCGGAGTCGGAGTTGCGAGTTTTTGGTACTTCCGGTTAATACCGCAGGCGACCGTTCGCTTGTTAGATTCCTTCGAGCTACCCGAGCCGCATCTTTTTCTCCCAGCAGCACGAGCTGGAATTTGAAGCTGTTTCAGACAGCAGAGTTTGGTAGCAAATTAAGTTGGTAAACCAGCTTTGATATTTTATTTTTTTATTTTACATCACCTGATTGATACTTATTTTCTAATAGCCTATGCTGAATGTTTTCTGTTCACTCCCTCTTACTTTTCAAGCTAGTTTGCAATCGCATCCAGTTTACATTTATTTAGGCAACGACTTTTCCATCTCCGTTATTCTAGCAGAAGTGTAAAATATCGCTGTCGGTCATTGACTGCAACGTTAGATATGTAAGAATAGACATCGGATGGTTATATTTGCATAGGCTATAGCTATTTTATTAGTCTATGCAAATATAAATCTTTTTTTTTTTTTATCAGATCCTAGAATCCAGTAGCCTACTGAAAATGTGGTGGATGGATGGCTGTGTAGGAGAGATCGCCAGCCAAATCCGACAAATAAGCCAGATCAAGGTGTGGTGTGTGTGTGTGTGTGTGTGTGTGTGTGTGTGTGTGTGTGTGTGTGTGTGTGTGTGTGTGTGTGTGTGTGTGTGTGTGTGTGTGTGTGTGTGTGTGTGTGTGTGTGTGTGTGTGTGTGTGTGTGTGTGTGTGTGTGTGTGTGTGTGTGTGTGTGTGTAGGCTACAGGATCCCGTTTCGTTTATTACTTTTAAATAGTAGATTTGGTAAAGATTTATTTGGACACCATAAAATATGTTTATTTGAACCATTAGGCTTTTTATTTATTCTAGGCCTTATATTTTAGGCCTATACAAAATTGTATTTATCTGTTCACTGTTGTTGTTGGTCAAGAGTTCTAAAATAAAAATGCCACCACTTTAAATAAGAAGTAGCCTATTTGCTGAACACAATCACATATTAATTCTGTTTTATGCTGCAATTCGGTTGCAAACAGCCACATGTAGCCTAATAATTTCATAATAAAAGGTATAGGTGTCTCTGACTATCATTATATATATAACAGAATACCTTTGTCAATGTTTCTGGTTGATCCGACGCAAGTAGGCTAAACCCGATTATTAATGGTGTAGGCTACAGCATTTGCTCTCTATTAAAACTCGAAAGGACGGCTTGCGTCACGGCTCTGGAACCGTGGGATATTGCCGTGGTTCACGACGCTGAGTCAAGTTGATTTCGTGCTGATGAGAGTTGGGTAGGCTAGGGAGCCTACATCTTTTAACCGTTAGCAGTAATAGCCTAATAATCACTTTGGAATGAGCTGGGGTGATTATCTAATTCACAAAAAAAGATGTGCAATATTGTTAGATCAAATTAAAATGTATTCGTAAATGATTATAAAACAGATTGTGTGACCTATTTTGTTGGTCGCATCACTATACTGCTGCTCAACCTAGGTTATCACTAGTGACACCGGCTCCCGTCTGTAGTAGAAATCAGGCAGAGTCAAGAGCCAGAGCTAAGAGCCAGAGCCGTGGGTAAGCACGATTCCCTCCAACTGTCGAGTCGACTCAGACGACTCAGCATAAAGAGTCGTTCAAAAATACCGATTTGTTCGCGAACTGCACATCACCAAGCAGAAGGTAATTAAGCTGTGTGGAAAAACATCAACCGTTACATCCAATCCCCTAGTAGCCTAGCTAAAGTTATAACAGAGTTAATAATGAGATGTAGGCTAGCCTATTCAAGCTGCTTCTTCCTCCATTGTCCCCTGAGTGTAAACTGTCGCTGGAGTGCGTTATACGAGAACGACCACAGTGTATGTAGTGCGACAATAGAATGTTTATGAAAGTTCTGCGATTTCAGTCAAGCGACACACTGTTGCTGGACTATAAACTGGCCTTCATTTTCTTTTAGTTAGTGAGCTAGGTGGCTAACATTAGCAGATCATTTGTTGAAGATAGCTGGCTGATAATACACATTTAGCAATCTACCTCCCGAGATGTAGTAACACAAAGCAAGTTGTGTAACGTTAACTTGGACAAATAGACAGAGCTAGCTAAAAATGGAGCTGATCTGTCGAGTTAAAACAGCAATTTGTAGCGAAGCGGACACAGCAAGAGCAACACTAAAACTGTACTGCTTCAGTGCGTGGCCTCTGTTAATGCAAACAAATGACTGTTACGTTCATGTTTAATCTTTCCAGCCTGAGCGAATATTGGGTCAACATTCTATTCCATTTTATTTCTTAACGTGCGTTGCAAAAATGTTTGTGGTGTGATCATATTACATCAGATACCTAAACTTTATATTTCATGGTAAACAGGATTACGGGAGCTTTCAATTGATCTAAAAAAAATAGGATTACTTGATGGCAATATCATCAATTATGGAAATACATTCACCAACTAAATTTATAAAACATTCTAAATGGCTATTTTCTAATGAGAAACCTACTATTTTACCCATTTCATGTTCAAGATAGAGGGAGACAAGCTGTGTGGTATCTTCACTATTTTGTAAATGATATAGAGTACAAATCAGAAGAGATTTATCATTCACTGCTCGAAAGTTATAACCACTTATAGTGATGTATGGGAAAAGGCAAAAAAAAATTATTAGAATGTTAGGTTCATTGACATTTCACATTACCATTTATCCATACTCCTAATGGGCTACTTGAGAATCGGTTGATATCATGCAAAATTGAAAGACACATACACTGAAATATACAATTTATGTGTTCAATGAAACACACACGTTATTTAAAAAAAATTTATAACATAGTGAATGCCAAGACTGGGCTTTCGTTTTGAAGCTCACTTAGCGCCACTGCGGTTGGCTTTCACCATGTAAGTCAGTGGCAGCAATGGGGTCAAAATACTCAGTCAATAAATTTTTCCCACAAAAAAATGTAATTGCAACTTTCCTTCATCTAATGCCTCTGCATGTGCTGATTTTTTTTTAATATTGTGTCGTTTGGACAGAGTATTAACATTTGTTCAGGACCAATCAGAGGGACAGGTTGAGTCCTGGGATCACTGGTATAGATAGGTTCTATATGGTTCTCACTGCCCTCACTCAGAGGGGCGGGACCAGAAGGGGGAGACAAAAATCATTGGTCTAAAACTGACCTATTTTTATTCAGCTTGGGACAGGGAGACACGCTGTATTTTTGAGTGGAAGTCGATGGAGAACATCCCTTAGTAGCCTACCATGAACAAGCTGTTGTTTTGTGGACGCAGTTCGTAGCATAATAAATTGAGTGCCTTACCCGCTCATCTTAACCCCTTGGCGCAGATGGCAAATTTCACCTATTTAGGGGTGCTCTGTTTAAGGCTTTATAACTCCAGGTGTGAGCATCACATAAACTTGGTAAATGGCTTAAATGAAAGAAGACAGGTGTACCATTTACAATACAAACTTAGATTTGTTTATTTTCATAATTTAAGTCAAAATAAAGTGCCACAAATGCAAAGAAACTTAGGGGAAAAAATTTTTTAAATAGTTTTTTTTTATTTTGCTGAGAGCTACATAAGTGAAATCGGTAATATATATACATTTCCTGGATCATAAACTCCATGTCCACAAGTTTTGCCAAATCTGAGGATGATATGCAGAACTACTAAAGGTCTATGATGCAAAATATAGCCGTGTATCCTGTTGTCCATTAGTGTCTCCAAATCTATCCAAATGGCTAAATTGTGCACTGCTGCAAATAAAAAAAAATAATGAAATATTTAACTACAAATCAACAGTTTGGGCTCATAAAACTCACTTGTGCATAATTTCCAAGTGAGAATTATATATTTTCAGCAGTATAGGGGGGTAGATATCTATGGGTCCAAAACCCCTATGCAAAACATGTCATAAAATATTATATTATATTATACATTATAAAGCATACACATTTGCTCCCTCTGGTGGCTTAAGATAAAAAACATTGATATCACAGTGTTACATACACCTAAATATGTTGCCTAATCATTCACTCTTGTACCTCAATAAAACATCACTTGTCCCTGTACTCTACAGTATGTATACTTTTGTCCTGGGATTGCATTTTTCTGTATTCTTTTAATCTTTTAAGTTTTCCTATTCATAATAACTCCAAGGAAATTTTTACCTTAATCTACCACATATCAGCGCAACAGTAAATTGGAATGAGCACTTGTCATGCCATAAGAGACTCGTATACATCATAGCCTATACTATGTATGATAACATGAACATAAAATAGTTTTCCACCATCTGTAAAATGCTGCCAAATATTCTATCTTCCATGAACATCGGTAGCCTAGTTCAAAAATACATTTAGCTAACGATTGCACTACAGTATGTGAAATGCACTCAAAATTCGAAAATAACAACAGGGCTATCAAACTTGGAAAGACAGTGCCCGAGTGGAAACACGAACGTACGTATGTAGCCAGCGAGACCAACGGTATTTTAGACGCAAAAATACTTACATATCGCAAAAGGGGAATTCCCCTGCATAATGCGTATTGTATATCGCTTGCGTAATACTAGACAGTTAAAACGAAAACTGCCGTTACGCTGGGCTGTAGTAAATTGCTCAAAGCACCCAAAAAGACTTGGCATATACCGTTGCAAAGGTTATAATGTACTCTATTGGATAAAAAAGCCGACAATTAAACCAGAGTGAACTGTAATGCATGAGACAGGCTTACAGGACATGGGGCTTATTACGCGGCGACGTTTCAGATAGTGTAATAGCGGTATAAAGTGTTGTATATTTCTCAAACCGATTGTACCAGACAATAAATGACAACTGAATTTTGAAAGGAACATCTCGATGTGTAAAACCAATGGTAGGATTGTATATTTATTTCATATTTAGTAGCATATATTGCTAGTAGAATACATGGTAGAATGAGATAGTACTTTCACAGTTTATTTTGCATTTCAGTGAGCAGGGCTTTTCACGGCTTTTCTGGCATACGATCAGGCTATTGTTGGATTTATCTCGTTGCTATGACGTTATTCTAATTTTTTATGATGAATAAATATATGTATGAACTCAAACATAGACGCTATTGTCCACTATGTCACGCATAGGTAGGTATAGACTAGGTGGGGTTTGCTTGATAAATGGACTTGCTACAGGGAAATAGTGGCACTTAGAAACTACGTATTCGGCAGAAATCGTCACGAACCGTCTACCAATAAATTTAAAACACAGAGTTTGTGATTTCCAATCATAGTTCGGCTGCAGTAGCAACGAATGTCTCAGTTGAGCAAAAAAGGTTCCGCCGGCGGGAAGTATGCGCGAAGGTGTTTGTCATCACATATTCATTTTGGTTGGAGCGAGCTATGATGTGTCTACTATGAAAAAAATACTGTTTCGTAAGTTGAGACAGAAGGGGATGTTGCAGCTACACTACAGGCCCAGTGTCTCGGAGCAAGCAGCCAAACTGTGGGTTAAGTATCTCAAATCAATTGCTCCATACCTGTATAACCTTATGAATTTAGATATTAATTTAGCTATTCCACCCCCTCCCGTACGCAATCGCCATACTCCCCGCCATGAACGTTACCATTGCTTAGCAATACTGGGTTAGCTAGCGAGCAAGCTAACAATATCTCACGGCAAGTCGTTTTAACATTTAGCTAGCAAGCTAACGATAGCTTATGTCAAGCCATTTTAATTTAACAGTTATTCGACTTCCTTAAAGTCATCCTTGCTGGCTGGCCATATACAGTAGGTTGGCTACCTACCATGATTGCCTAGCTAACGTTACTAACGTTAGCCAGCTGCTCTAGCTAGAACTCTAACCGGACATTTCTACACCTGGATCATTTTTTTAGGTCCCAAAACTTACGAAAATGTGCGGGGAATAGAGCCAAAGTGTTAGCGGTATGTTTGTACTGACTCAATACGGGGATGTTTAAAATAAAACCAATAATTTATCGGAAAAGAATACGGAGTCTGCGTTTGTAAATGTTTGCAATGTTTGTGATTACAGGATGCAGATGAAAGTTAATGCCAGCTACGATATTACTAATGTAGCTACTGTGCTTTAGCTAGCGTGTGAACCCACTAACCTACAATCCCCACTTTATCTGGAACAGTTTTCAGAACGGGGTTTCATGCTGCGGCAAACCGTGACAGACTGCTCTGCCACAGTCAAGTTAATTAGCGGTTAGCCAAAAAGACGGTGGTGGTTTGCTCATTTAAGACTATGGGGTCAGCTTGCTACCTTTCTAGCGGCGCTAGGGACATTTATAATAAAAGTAGTCTAATATAGTATGTGATTAATTGACCGTCAATATAGTTGATGGCAAAAGCGTTATCCATGTGTGGCTAACGAGCTCAGCTGGTATGCTATCTAGCTAATCAAATTGCTGATGTTAGCTGAATATAAATTGAAGATAACTGAATGAACTTTAATTATGTGACGAATACCACACATTCAATGCAAATAAATGACACAGTAAAATCGAGGTGAAAATTAAAATTAAAGTTATATTATAAGACATTAGCAACTTAAGGAAGTTTACCGCGAGTTCGTTTTGCAAAATGGTGGGTTTGGTCAGGTCATGGGCTTTATAGTTCTGTGGCTTCTCCACCCCGAACTGTCAATCATACTGTGCCCGGGCCAAATCCGGTTGACCCTGCTCCAAGCCAAGGTCACTTCGGCTCCACGGAGCAGGCGCAGTTTGTACAAACAGTTTTTACGAGGCCGTGGAAAGGCAATGAGTGACGTCACAGTGGCTTTGTCCATATTTTTATACAATCTATGGTCCAGTCAGATTTCTTTAGCAGGTTGGTATTATATTTATTGAAATGTCTTCTGAGGGCAGCATTGCATGTGATTGGTTGTCTCAGCCATCCAAGCAGCGAGAAGGTTATGGTTAGGGTTACGGTTACAGTAAGTTTTGCAATGCTGCCCTCAGAAGACATTTCAATAACTATAACTCCAACCTGCGTTTCTTTACGGGGCGTGGATAGGGGAGTGGTTATCCTCGTGTGACGCACTACGAGGAGAACATTCTCAACCGGTTGAAAATAGGACGATAAATTTAACAAAACTCCTTCTCCAAAACTAACGAACGGACATATTTAATACTTTCATTGTGTTTCTTCAATGCCCTATTGTGCAAATAGCATATAAAACATCTCGGTATATTTCAAATCATAGCAACGGTGAAATTATGAAACGAAGACATGGCTGTCTGGTAAGATATGGCTAATGATGTCTGGCTTTTCCTTGGGACCACCAAGATTCAGAAATGTTAAGACGATAATATAATTTTAAACACAAGAGGTTCCAGTCCAGCTAACTATGGAAAGTTCAGTATCCAGCTGTGGAATGTAGGTTTCTAAAGGCTTGAGCACTTCACCTGCTGAGTCAAAAGTGCAACATCTCCAGAAGAATTTTTCAATAGGCATTGTTCAACACGCCCCCTTCAATGCTGGCTTTGACAACTCTGGTCCTGGAGTGATGCAGACATTTTGGGGGTTTACCAGATCAATTAATTGATTAAGTTTTGTTGATTTGATTTTTGTTGCATTGAGGTTATTCAGTATTTAGCTGAGATATCTGGAACACTTTCTTATGCTAGCTATGCAATACACATCCAGCATTACAGCTGAAAGTTATTTCACCTTAAAAAAATGATCATAGGTACAGTGCCCTCCGCAATTATTGCCACCCCCGGTAAAGATGTGTAAAAAGCGTTATAAAAAATGCACCTAATGCACCTTTTGGTGAATTAGCTTAATGTCACACTGAAAAAATGAGGAAAAATCCAACCTTTAATTGAAGTAAATTTATTCTGAGAAAAAAAAAATCCCTCATCAAGAAATAATTATTTTTAACAAAACCATGTGTGCCACAATTATTGGCACCCCTGCACTTAATACTTTGTACAACCTCCCTTTGCCAATAAAACAGCACTGTCTTCTCCTGTAACATCTAATAAGGTTGGAGAATACAGAGCAAGGAATCTGAGACCATTCCTCTTTACATAATCTCTCCAGATCATCCAGAGTCCTTGGTCCTCTCTTGTGCACTCTCCTCTTCACCAAAAGGTGAATTTTGTATAACCGTTTTTACTCATATTCACCAGGGGTGCCAATAATTGTGGAGGGCATTTTGTTGCCGTTCTTTTTTTCCCCTTCATATGGTGATATAGGTAGCACTTCCTATATCAAATAAGTATAATTTACAGGGAAATAATTTTGCACAAAAATTGTTTTAGATGAGCAAATCCTCAATAAGTTTGTCTTTTTTCCTTTTCCCATGTAGCATCTCATTTTCCTTTTGTCCTTTTCCCATGTAGCCTCTCATTTTCATTTTTTCCTTTTCCCATGTAGCCTCTCATTTTCCTTTTGTCCTTTTCCCATGTAGCATCTCATTTTCAACTCCCTGACCAACTGCCTGGGTCCCCGTAAGCTGTTGCACAGCGGAAAGTTGTACAAGACCAAGAGTAACAAGGAGCTGTATGCCTTCCTGTTCAACGACTTCCTGATGCTCACCCACACCGTCAAGCAATTCTCCTCCTCAGGGGGGGACAAACTCTTCAGTCCAAAGTCCAATACACAGTTCAAGGTGTATAAGACAGTGAGTACCACACAATGAAGTAGTGCTTTGCAGCTGCTTTATCTGTACTTTAAAGACATACAGTAGGTATTATCAATGCACAAGGTAGCATATCATTCAGTAGCTGCCACTCTCTAGCATTGTACAGCACAGCACACGCATACTGTATCTATGATTCTGTTCACCAGAGCTACAATGTTATTCGGGCCATGACGTCTTCCTGAACACTTTAAACATTTAATCTCTAATTCAGTACTTAAAGGAATAGTTCGGAATTTTAGACATAATGTCTCAATTACGACTTACCCATGATGTAGTTGATTGATGGAAACCATTGTCAGCTAATTCCATGCTGTCCCTTCTTTTGGACATACACACATTGCTAATGCTAGCGCAACTCTAAGGTAACCGGTAGCATCCACTACCAAACGCACTTAAACACTCCACAGTGCACCCAAAGCAAATAAAATACGACGACAGTCTATCTGGGTTATTTTGAGTGTTTATACCATCATTTTTGAAGTCAAACTATCGTTGAATCCTTTACTTTGTGCTGACCTATATTCTCTGTAGGAAGTACAGCAGCAGAACAAACGTGGCCATTGCAACTTGTTGCTCTTCTTTGTTGTTGTAGTCGACCAGTGCCGGCACTACATTCGTAGGTAACGTAAAGTATCGCTCCGCCACCGTACTTCCACAGAGAATATAGGTCAGCACAAAGTAAAGGATTCAACGATTATTTGCTTTTGCACTGTGGAGTGTTTAAGTGCATTTGGTAGTGGATGCTACGGTTACCATAGAGTTGCGCTAGCATTAGCAACGTGTGTATGTCCAAAAGAAGGGACAGCATGGAATTAGCTGAAAATGGTTTCCATCAATCAACTACATCATGGGTAAGTCGTAATTGAGACATTATGTCCAAAATTACGAACTATCCCTTTAACCTCTAGGTATCACCTTGGGTACTTTAATTGATGTCAACAGTGGTAAGCAGTCAAAGGAGCGTAACCAATTGTACAATTATGGGTGCATTGAAAAGCTTGAGTTCAAGTCTCTTAATCAGTGTTGCCAACTCTTTTCCAAAAAAGGTCTGTGGTTGAAGATCATGATTACCTCATTAGATGAATCAGGACATTGTAGTTGTGGGCTAGAACAGATGATTGCACTTACAACAAGCCCTGCTGGGACAAGATTGGACATCATTGTGAGATAATTGCATTTATTGTTAAAGTACCACAATGTGTTGATTGCTTTAGATCTGGCTTCAAAAAGACCTGTACCTGTTTGGATGGAACTAGAGGTTGAAAAGTCAGAAAAAATTCATGGCCCAAAAAAGTATCATAGTCAGCTGAAGTCATATTTTCTAGCTTTCATTAAAACACTGAAAAGGACAGGAATTATAAATTGGTCCCGTAGGGAATCAGGCAGAGTATGGTTGTTAAGAGTCTGTCTGGAATGAAAGCCCACGCAAACGTTTGTGGCCCTATTTTTCAACATAGTTCAGGTAAAATTACATGTCAGTATTTTCTTGTTTTGCTGTTATTTTTATCCATTGGCTTTTTAGTTTCGGTGCTCAGATTATATTATCACTAAATTATCTTGATTTTGAAAATCTTTGCTTTTAGGTCTGTTTTTATGTATCCTGTGTTGTGGTGATGCACTGCAGCCATTTTGTGCTCACCACAAATTTGGTGTAGACAAGGGGCGTAAAACTCCAGTCCTGGAGGGCTGCAGTGTCTGCAGGTACAAACCTCAATTCCAAAAAATGTGGGACAGTGTATAAAATGTAAATAAAAACAGAAAGCAATGATTTGAACATCCCCTTTGACCTGTATTCAATTGAAAACAGTACAAAGACAAGATATTTAATGTTTTAGCGAATCAGCTTTATTGTTTTTTGTAAATATACGCTCATTCTAAATTTGATGCCTGCAACATGTCCCAAAAAAGTTGGGACAGGGGTATGTTTACCACTGTTTGCATCACCTTTCCTTTTAACAACACTCAGTAATCTTTTGGGAAATGAAGACACTAATTGTTGTAGTTTTGAAAGCGGAGGTTTTTTCCGTTCTTGCTTGATATAAGACTTCAGCTGCTGAACAGTCCGGGGTCTCCTTTGTCATATTTTGCGCTTCATAATGCACCACATGTTTTCAATGGGAGACAGGTTTGGACTGCAGGCAGGCCAGTCTGCACCCGCACTCTCTGACTACGAAGCCACGCTGTTGTAACATGTGCAGAATGTGGCTTGGCATTGTCTTGCGGAAATAAACAGGGACGTCCCTGAAAAAGTTGTCTAGATCAGGGGTTCTCAATCCTGGTCCTGGGGGACCCCTGTGTATGCTGGCTTTCGTTGCAACCGCAGTTGCAATCCCAGAATTTTAACAAGCTGTTAATTTTTCTTAATTAGGTGCTTGTCATGTTTGGAGGAATTATTCACCCTCTTAAGCCACATTATATCAGAAATATATAAATAAATAATAAATAATAAATAAACACCCCATGTTCACATTGTGCTATATTATTTAAAAAAGATAAGAAAATTATTTAACAGATCCATTTAAAGACTGATTTGAATCAATAGGCTCCTAATTGGTGAAAGTGTGGACACATGGCCACTAAAATTAACCATTTCGTAGATAATGAAGAATTCAAACACAAAGCAAATGATAACGAGCCAAACCTGCATTGTCTTAAGCTTAAAGAAAAAATTGAGTTAAACACATGTGTTCAACAACCTAATTAGGAGCCTATTGATTCACTTCACTCTTTCATTTGAGTGAAAATACATTATTTTGTAACCTTTTCTTATGTAATTGTTGCAATATAGCACAATAAGCACAATGTGAACATGGGGAGTTTGTTCTACATGGCATGCATAGCTATTTCTGACATAATGTGTCTTAAGTGGGCGAATAATTCCTCCAAACATGAAAAGCACCTAATTAAGAAAAATTAACAGCTTGTTAAAATTCTGGGATTGCAACTGCGGTTGCAACGAAAACCAGCATACACAGGGGTCCCCCAGGACCAGGATTGAGAACCCCTGGTCTAGATGACAGCAGATGTTGCTCCAAAATGCATATGTACCCTTCAGCGTTAATGGTGCCGTCACAGATGTGCAAGTTACCCATGCCATGGGCACTAACACACCCCCATATAACCTTTGTATACTTAAATAATATTTTTATTACACTAAAGTATACTACTTTTTCACCTGGGCAGATACTGATTCCAAACTTTTAATTCCAAATTTGAATCAAGCGTCCTCAAGTTGAGGTTGGCTAATGTTAGTTTACCCATCGTACACAACACAGAGGCAGCACAGCTCCAGAAACACACACAACTATTAGAGACAAAGGCTTCTAAACATGCATTTAGTGGAAAAATAGGCATAAACAGTTGAAGTCGAAAGTTTAAATACACCTTAGCCAAATCCATTTAAACTCAGTTTTTCACAATTCCTGACATTTAATCCGAGTAAACATTCCCTATCTTAGGTCAGTTAGGATCACAACTTTATTTTAAGAATGTGAAATGTCAGAATAATAGTAGAGAGAATGATTTACTTCAGCTTTTATTTCTTTCATCACATTCCCAGTGGGTCAGAAGTTTACATACACTCTGTTAGTATTTGGTAGCATTGCCTTTAAATTGTTGAACTTGGGTCAAATGTTTCGGGTAGCCTTCCACAAGCTTCTCACAATAAGTTGCTGGAATTTTGGCCCATTCCTCCTGACAGAACTCGTGTAACTGAGTCAGGTTTCAAGGCCTCCTTGCTCAGACACGCTTTTTTAGTTCTGCCCTGAAATTTTCGATTGGATTGAGGCCAGGACTTTGTGATGGCCACTACAATACCTTGACTTTGTTGTCCTTAAGCCATTTTGCCACAACTTTGGAAGTATACGCTTTGGGTCATTGTCCATTTGGAAGAGCCATTTGCGACCAAGCTTTAACTTCCTGGCTGATGTCTTGAGATGTTGCTTCAATATATCCACATAATTTTCCTTCCTCATGATTCCATCTATTTTATGAAGTGCACCAGTCCCTCCTCCAGCAAAGCAACCCCACAACATGATGCTGCCACCCCCGTGCTTCACGGTTGAGATGGTGTTCTTCGGCTTGCAAGCCTCACCCTTTTTCCTCCAAACATAACAATGGGCATTATGGCCAAACAGTTCAATTCAAGTTCTGTTTCATCAGACCAGAGGACATTTCTCCAAAAAGTAAGATCTTTGTCCCCGTGCAGTTGCAAACTGTAGTCTGGCTTTTGTATGGCGGTTTTGGAGTAGTGCCTTCTTCCTTGCTGAGCAGCCTTTCAGGTTATGTCGATATTGGACTCGTTTTACTGTGGATATAGATACTTTTGTACCTGTTCCCTCACGCATCTTCACAAGGTCCTTTGCTGTTGTTCTGGGATTGATTTGCACTTTTGCAGCAAAGCACATTCATCTCTAGGAGACGGAACCCATCTCCTTCCTGAGAGGTATGACTGCTGTGTGGTTCCATGGTGTTTATAGTTTTGTTTGTACAGACAAACGTGGTACCTTCAGGCATTTGGAAATTGCTCCCAAGGATGAACCAGATTTGTGGAGGTCCACAATTTTCTTTCTGAGGTCTTGGCTGATTTCTTTTGATTTTTCAATTATGTCAAGCAAAGAGGCACTGAGTTTGAAGGTAGGCCTTAAAATACATCCACTGGTACACCTCCAATGAACTCAAATAATGTCAATTAGCCTATCAGGAGTTTCTAAAGCCATGCCATCATTTTATGGAATGTTTAAAGGCACAGTCAACTTAGTGTATGTAAACTAATTGTGATATAGTGAATTAAAAGTGAAATAGTCTGTCTGTAAACAATTTGACTTGCCAACACTATAGTTTGCTAACATGAAATCTGTGGAGTGGTTAAAAATTAGTTTTAATGACTTCTACCTAAGTGTATGCAAACTTCCGGCTTCAACTGTATATAGCCTAACATATACAGTCAAGCCGGAAAGTCTGCGACTTTTTTTTTGGCTGGGCAGTGTATTTGCCATGCAGAAATATCACTACTACTAATAACAGTGGTTCATCAGGTTACTGATGTTGTACTGCTATTTATTTTAACACAACTGTAATTGAACATATGATAAAACTACAAACAGCTTAACTCAGTACACATAAAACAAATGGAATAATGAAAGACAATAATAACCAACATAAAACGTGCCTTGTGTTGCTCCACTCCGATTTTGTTTTAAATCTTATTTAAACCAGCCAAACCAAACGCTACAAGTAAAAAAAAATGAGTGGGGAATTACAGCTGTAAATAGAAAGGCGACACAATGACTCACAGAACTACTAGGAACAAGAAACCTGAAAAAGAAGGACTAGGGAGCGGAATTGAGGGGAAAAAGGCCCCAAGAAGAGGATGAAACCTCGCCAACCACCATCTTGGCAGCCATAAGGAAAATGGATGAGTTTATGGCCATGAGGTTTAACCATCTCGAATCATCACTCCACACCACGCAGACTACGCTCACCGAAAACACCCAAAGGATCGACAAACTGGATCGACAAACTTTGCCGGAGACGCCGAAGGGGGAAGCGAGCCGGAGCGCTCGTAAAACTGCGACAGCGGAGATTTCGAACTGCGCTCCCGTCTTTACATCTGGTGAATGTCCGCTCCCTGGCCAACAAGATGGACGAACTTCTGCTTCTCAACAGAACAAAACCGGACTTTTCCAGATCCGCCGCCCTGTGCTTCACTGAAACCTGGCTTGGTGAGCACATCCCGGATAGCTCACTCCATCTGCCGGGCTTCCAACTCCTCCGAGCGGACCGCGTAACGCGTAACGGAGCTAACGGGGAAAACAAGGGGAGGCGGAATCTGCTTCTACATAAACGAAGGTTGGTGTACAGATGTCACAGTGTTGAAGAAATCATGCAGCCCTCAACTAGAAACCCTCTTCATTGACTGTAAACCGTTTTATTCACCGCGGGAGTTCTCCTCCTTTATTCTGGTCGCTGTTTACATCCCACCTCAGGCCTGTGTTAGTGAGGCATTACAACACCTGGCTGACCAGATAACTTCCACGGAGCACAAACACCCAGACTCCCTGCTCATTATTCTTGGGGACTTTAACAGAGCAAACCTCAGCCACGAACTGCCAAAATACAGACAGCACATTAAGTGTCCCACCAGGGACAAAAACACACTGGACCACAATACTCCACAATAAAGGACGCCTATCGCTCTGTCCCCCATGCAGCTTTGGGACTCTCTGATCACTGTCTGGTTCATCTTCTCCCGACTTACGGGCAGAAACTAAAATCTGCTAAGCCTGTGGTCAAGACTGTGAGGAGATGGACCAACGAGGCAAAGCTGGAGTTACAGGCCTGCTTTGACTGCACTGATTGGAGTGTTTTTGAGGCTGCTGCTAAAGACCTGGACAATCTCACTGACACTGTGACATCTTACATCAGTTTTTGTGAGGACATGTGTGTGCCGACTACAACCTTCTGCACATACAACAACAATAAACCCTGGTTTACAGCAAAACTCAGGCAGCTTCGTCAGGCCAAGGAGGAAGCCTACAGAAGTGGGGACAGGATCCTGTACAACCAGGCCAGAAACACACTGACAAAGGAGATCAGAGTAGCTAAGAGGAGCTACACTGAAAAGCTGAAAAACAGGTTTTCAGCCAACGACCCTGCGTCAGTGTGGAGAAGCCTGCAGGACATCACCAACTACAGGAGACCATCCCCCCACACTGTGGAGAACCTTCAACTGGCTGACGACCTGAATGTGTTTTACTGCAGGTTTGATGGGCCCACATTCACACCCCACACCCGCTCCGACATCAAACAACCAACTGCATCCCCTGCCACCCCCTCACCCCTCCCCACTGACCCCCCACCTGCACTCAGGATCTGTGAAGCGGATGTGTGTCAGCTCTTCCGGGGACAGAAGACCAGGAAGGCACCAGGCCCAGATGGCGTGTCACCCTCCTGCCTGAAAGTCTGTGCGGACCAGCTGGCCCCCATCTTCACGCAGATCTTCAACAGATCACTGGAGCTGTGTGAAGTCCCCTCCTGCTTCAAAAACTCCACAATCATCCCGGTCCCCAAGAAACCCTCTATCACAGGATTAAATGACTACAGGCCCGTCGCCCTGACGTCTGTGGTCATGAAATCCTTCGAGAGACTAGTGTTGACCCACCTGAAGGACATCACAGGCCCCCTGCTGGACCCCCTGCAGTTTGCCTACCGGGCAAACAGGTCAGTGGATGATGCAGTCAACACGGGACTGCACTACATCCTGCAACACCTTGACTCCCCAGGGACATATGCGAGGATCCTGTTTGTGGACTTCAGCTCGGCGTTCAACACCATCATCCCAGAAATCCTCTGCTCCAAACTCACCCAGCTCACTGTACCAGCCCCCACCTGTCAGTGGATCACAGACTTCCTGACAGACTGGAGGCAGCAGGTGAGGCTGGGGAACATCACATCCAGCACCCGGACAATCAGCACTGGCGCCCCCCAGGGATGTGTGCTCTCCCCTCTGCTCTTCTCCCTCTACACCAACGACTGCACCTCAGGAGACCCGTCTGTTAAACTCCTGAAGTTTGCAGATGACACAACGGTCATCGGTCTCATCAGGGATGGTGACGAGTCTGCATACAGACAGGAGGTTGAACAGCTAGCCCTCTGGTGTGGTCAGAACAACCTGGAGCTGAACAAGCTCAAAACTGTGGAGATGACAGTGGACTTCAGGAGGAGCCCCCCAACACTGCCCCCCCTCATCATACTCAACAGCACTGTGACTGCTGTGGAAACCTTCAGGTTTCTGGGATCCACAATCTCCCAGGACCTAAAGTGGACGTCCAACATAGTCACACTCATCAAAAAGGCCCAGCAAAGGTTGTACTTCCTGCGCCAGCTCAGGAAGTTCAACCTGCCTCAGGAGCTGCTGATCCAGTTCTACTCTGCAATAATCCAGTCTGTTCTCTGCACATCCATCACTGTCTGGTTTGGATCGGCCACCAAACAGGACAGGAACAGACTACAACGGATAGTCAGGACTGCGGAAAAAATCATTGGTGCCAACCTGCCCTCCATCCAGGACTTATACATCTCCAGAGTCAGGAAACGGGCAGGAAGCATCACTGCAGACCCATCACACCCTGGACACAACCTGTTCCAACTTCTCCCCTCTGGTAGGCGCTACAGAGCACTGTATGCCAAAACAACCCGACAGAAGAACAGCTTCTTTCCGCAGGCCGTCACTCTGATGAACACTTAAATCACTCATACAGTGTCAGGAACAATCCCTGTGCAATAAACATGTAACATCAAAAATCCACTGTACCTATTTATTTTAAATTATAATTTGTAGTTTAACTACAGGTTTTCTTTTTATATATTTATATTTATATTTATATCTGTACATAGTAGTTAAATGTTTATGTTTCCTTTGTTCAGCTTTGTTGTCCTTGTTCTTAGCTGTATGTCTATTCTGGGCAAGTATATTGAGAGCAATGAAAAACCGGAGTCAAATTCCTTGTATGTGTTCACATACTTGGCCAATAAAGCTGATTCTGATTCTGATTCTGAAACAGAAATGTCGACCATGAGACGCGTAGCCACACTCTTGAGGAATGGCTGAGCTAACAGAGCTATGAGGCTCAAGTTAGATGACCTGGAGGGGTGCTCCAGGCGCAACAATATCAGGATCCTCGGTGTCCCTGAGAAAGCCGCAAAAATGGAATCCGACCCAATTCATTGCAGACCTTATCCCAAAGGTTCTTGGTGATATACGTATATTAAATATACCATTGGTCATTGCCTCTCATAGGATAATCGACTCGGTTCTCCACATAAGCTCGAATACATTTCAATCAATTATCTGTCGTTTTTCGTTGCTTTTTTAAAACACACATCAACAGCAAAATGCTGACAACCTGCTTGACTTGGCATTTAGTGGAATAAAGACAGAAATGTGGGTCTGAGGTATCAATTTGCAATTCTGCCAGTCAAAATGAGATGTTTTCAATGTAGGTTCAATGTGTTATTTTAACACATGGTTGCTTGAGCAGCCGTCACACCAAATATCCCAGTGTTTATTGTTGGCAATGTATGAACATTTTATGCTTGTGCAGCTGTCGCACCAAAATAGTCTAGCGTTTAGTGTTGGCAATGTATGAACATTTCCTTTGTTTGCTTGAGCAGCCATCACACCATAGCTTATAGGCGAATGTTTATTGTAGGCAATGTACGAACGGATTTCATTTCTGAAATCAAGTACCGTTACTACCGTGCTTGTAAAACCAAATTCCCCTTGCATGTTAGCTTTAGGCTTGGGCGATATTGAAAGTCCCCTACAGACGATATTGCTCAAAGAAAAACATCAATATTTCATATTATCGTCCAATAAAAAAAACTTAAGAATCATATGTTGCAATACCCATAAGTACCCACAGTGTGGCACTATTTTACATAGGTGCTAGCCATCAGCTGAGATCAATATAACTGATCAATCATCAATTTATGTTTTTTTTAAAAATTATAATAATTTTATTCAAAAACACAATAGGCCTATATTTTAACACCATTAATGTATGTCATATCAGAAATAGAACAAAATAATATGAATACTTACAAAGTAGCAATCTAAATAAGAAATAACAACCAAAAAGTCTGGTTTTGTGGCCGGTTGCACCAGCTATAGGTAAGATCAAACTTAGGCTGGTTAACGTTGTGTTTGCTAAATTAAGTTTTTCATTTTACTAAATCAAAATGGGTTGCACCACACAAAATAGTTGTTACATTGAACTTAGTAGCTAGCCTACTAAATATTTACACCTACCCCTACGGAGGTGTAAAAAGTTCCATTTCAAAACAAAGTTCTTTGTTCATAGTTCAAAAGACATGTAAACAAAACCTTTACCTTTTAGGGTAGGCTACTTTTCCAAGCATCAGTATGATAAAAATGTAAGAGCCAGAGTTGCACACCCAAAAACTTAAACTAGATGCAGACACACTGGAGAAACTCAACAGAGTCTAACAACATTTTCAAAGCAGCAGGTATAGCTACTACAACGCAGGATTACTGAGTTAAGATGGATAACCCGGAAGCTCTCTTTACTTCAATCCATGTACCAGATTTGGTAGGGTTTGGTTTTTCTTTTTCTACGGTCTATGGGTTTTACTCAGTGCAGCTATCCAGCTAACTCTGTAATGCTGCTCCCAGTGCCACTAATCCATTGCAAATGCACAGATTTGGCTAAGCATGGTAATACAGACTCACATTTATAATATTTCTACTTTGTTGCAAAGTTTGTGCAAATTGTAACCAAACTCGAATGTGAAAGCGAACGCAAGCTTCGCTTCGTGTTTAGCCTACTGCACTTTCCATGTTATAGCCTACTAATAATGACTGAAGAGAATACCAGAAAAAAACCTCAAAAGAAAATTTCAATAACTTAATGAAATGTTAAAATAAAGTGATTTTATTGTTAGAAGCTAAGATTAGAGTTTGCGTTCACTTCTTTGGTGGTTTATTGTGAGTGTGACCTAGCTAGTTTTGTTCTTTGTCCAGCCCAGACAGTCGGATTGGACAAGTACACAGTTGATCTGTGACTTTGACGCTCCAATTCAGGGGCACGCTATGTTCTGCGTCTTAAAGAAAAAACATTTTTTATTGTTGTCTAGGGAACATGCCTCTATATTCGTACATGTGGAGTATTACTCATGCAAGGTGTTTATATATACATTTAGCAGTAATGGTGATAGACAAATAAAACATGTTCGTCTTACCAGTCTCCCGGGCACCATAAATGTAGAGAATATCCTTGGACGGGGCGCCAATAAACGTACGAAATATTTATAAATCCTCACACCAGGGCACCATAAATGTAAGGAATATTCCTCTGTATATATATAAACTTTTACATGGGATGCCAGAAATATAGGCAATAACTATAGCATAATGAGGTTTACCCTTATTATTCTTAAGTTAGGTTAAAATTAAATGTCATTTGATTATTATGGATTATAATTACTACTACTTCAATTTACCATCAAAGCACTAATAACTAATAATTTATAAGGGTTGAAGGTATTGCGTTCTAATGATTAGGTTTGACTCAGCTCTTGTGTTCATACGACATGAAATCAGACACCAGGTTTAACAAAAATAGATTTATTAAACAAGGAATAACAGGGATATCACATTCTACTAAATATAAATCTCGTGTTGTGTGCATGTTGTAGCATTTGTGTGGGTATGCACATATGGGTGTGTGCGTGCGTGTGTCGGTGTGTAGACCTATACCGCGTGTGCGTTCAGGGAACAAAGGAATTACGTGGAGTAAGCTAAGCTCAGATTGTGAGCATCCAAGTTATATGGTTAGTGATCTCAGATCTAACGTTACTATACATAAGTTCATGCATTTCGATCAGGAAATAGTTAACCATCTACAGTAAGCTAAAATGAGATCATATTGCACAAATGTTAGTCAATGTTAGGATAGAGGAGCAAACCGTGAGGCCTGCTTTGGTTACTACATTAGCTATAAAACGATAGACCAGCCGGCTAGCTTGCTAACCAGCGCAACAAGTTTATAGCTATTATTATCGCACAAAGTCGAGATCAAATCACCAGTACACAATTCAGACTAAAATCCTAAGCTATGCCTGGGATGTTTGATCAGTCTGAGGTCCGCGATGAGTTGATTACAGCTGGCTTGTCCGTGAGGTGGATGGCCAGGGCATCTCCTTTGGTCTTTCTCCTGGTTTGCGTCTTTGTCCGACGTCGTCTGGTTATCGTCTGCGTCTTTGTCCGTGGCTGGAACACACCTCGGTCGGAGTTGCGGTAATTCAGTTCTATGGTTAGATGCCGTAGGCAAGCTAACCCGTTCCTTGCGTCTCTCTCCACGGCCCACCTTTGGAGCTGTGTAGCTAGCAAAAGGGGAAGACTAAATGGAGTACTGCTTTTGTGCAGCTGTGCTGCTGCATGATGGAGGAAGAGATGGAAGAGAAGAATTGGGGCGACAGACTGGAATGTCTTCAGTCTTATCTGTTTTAGTTTTATGACACTTAGTGTCTAGTATTTCCAAGAGACATGAATGGATCACTAACAACGGACGTTACGCTGTGGCCGTGTTTTAAATGTCTTTTGGGTTTCCTGTGGAATTAATGGAAATGTAGTCTGTTGTCCCTACAGTTGTAACATTGCACTTTATTTTTTCTTTTTATTAAACAATATCTTATTGAATAGAATGTCTATGGTGGCCTTTTAGAATACACAATTTTAATGTGGCTTGCCCAAAGAGTATTGGGGCTATACCATCTAGTACATTAGTGCTACCAAAAACTGACTACTGGTAGCCCGACATTGCAAACACATTTCAAAGTAAGCGTTGGGCCTCATCAGCATATTCATGGTATCGTTCTTTTATCGGGGCACGTGAGGTCAATTATCACGGCCATCCTGTAGCCTATCATGTTGCATGATAAGATCGTCATATCGCCAAGGCCTACGGTGGCTCCCTAGTGGTGGATCGTCGATGTCCCAATCGCCTCCAAACTTCCCAGAAAAAAAGGTCAGCGGTCCGGCCTTTGCATCGGGTGCTTTTCATTTTGTTTACACAAACACTCCTTTGACAGTTTTATTTTTTATTTGCTTTCTACATTGTAACGAGACGTAACATCAGCCTCAGCATCACCACGTTGCAGCAATGTTGTAGGAAAGTCTCTTGGAAAATGTTTTATTGCGATTATGTTTGAACGTGGCTACAGCGTAGAGCAATATTGCAGCAATGTTGCACAGGGTTGTAGTAGGAAGGTTTCTTAGTTTATGTTACACTTGTAACCTTTGTTTGGGGCTTTTGTAAAATATTTCCAAAACTCTATCTTTCCCTGAAATTAGAACAATTGGCAGAAGCAAAACATTCTAGGCTGAGCGGTACCGGAGCGAACTGGAGCTTGCGGAGTGGTAACGTTTTAATAGTGCTCATCACTCTTAATTAATTTACGTCCGCTATCTCTCCTCGCTCGCTCCCGCTCCCATACTCTGGCCCACCTGCCTTTGAGAATCAGATGCACTCAGTCGCCCCGGTATGCAGGCCAACCTGCATGCTCCAGACCACTATCCGCCATGCCCTGTCACATGTTCCTCACTTGCTGCATACAGGCGTCCGGGCTGAGCTAGGCTTGCCTAGTGTTGTCTCCTGTTATTTTCGCAGGTTTTAACTAATTTACCAAATCGTCAGCAAGGCAAGAGAAAATCCTCGCCTGCTAACATGGATTTTGGGAGTGGGTCAGAAGAATATACCATAGTTACCAAGATACCATAGCATTGATTCTGTCCGAGAATATGCATGAGGGACATTCCCTCCTCGAAATGTAAGTATTAACATTACTGCTTGTGATATTTCAAATATGTATGTTAGTTTTTGCACTGAGCCACAGTGTTGTGCCATATGTTCGATATTGTTATTTTCGCATTTTGAGTGCGGTGTTTCCCACAGGAGTTTCTGAAACTGTGGTGGGTGGACCCTGAACTGTCTAGGGGGGTCTGGGGGCATGCCCCCCCTGAAGAAATTTTTTTTATTTCAACAGCTAAATGTATCAATTTGATGCTCTTCGAGATTAAAATTTAGATTAGACTAGATCCACAATTGTGTGTTATTGGAACATGGGGAATGGAACATGTAAAAAAAATAAATGGCTTTTTTGGATAGACAGCTAGCTAACATGCACAAACGTAGTCTGATGAAAAATGTTCATAAAGTTATGGTCAACTTACAAGACTATAGAGAAACTACCACAATGCATGTTAACCTGTTCTGCCCGAACCTACAGCCCTGTGGGACTGAACTTGAAAACTAGCCTAGAATAAAAAGACATAAATAATAAAAAAACAATTTCAATAAATACTTGTTTATTGACAAGAAAGAATCAGAATCTGATTGGCTGGTTATTAAATGTTTGCTACCTTGATTCTTCCTCTTGGACTTCTTTAGGCTATGTCTTTTCTTAGTAAACAAAGTACTTTAAAAAGGTAGATCCTGTTATATGACATAGAAGCCAAACGAGTGGGACAACGCCAGAGATGGTTAAAAACTGAGAGACTGCACTTAAGGGAAATGGGGGAAACCCTGTCCTGAACACAACAGGTTGCGTTACATTGTGCTGATATCTCCCTTGAATAACGTCTGTATTATCTTCCACGAGATACTACAATATACATAAACTAGTATATATATTATTTTTTTTTGCCTCAAGTTAGCAAGCGAGATAACATTAGCTTAGTTGCGGCTAAAATGTTTTATAGCCACTAGCTAAAGTTGTACAAAGTTCTTACATTAGCTTATGGGTCAATGACAAATAAGGTTTTCAAAATGAAAAAAAATAAAAAATAATGACCAAAATGGATTTTAAATACATTCTTAATTCCACAAGAATGTATCCTGTGTATTTATATTTGTTTCATAGCTTTTAAGGTGATATAAATACATTTTTAAACAAGATTTCAGATTTTACCACCCAGAAATGTCAGGTGGCGTGACCATATATGAATTTTGAATAATACACTTTTAATGTATTTACCACTACTTAAAACCTGCAAATATGAATCATTGTAGTGTGTAAAATAAACATCACATGGTAAATTCCACTTTAATTTCTTTATTTATGGCAGTTTTATTCCATTTATAGAAACGGCCACTTCTTTTTGTTTTCAAACACCTTATTTTCCATAGAGAGAAAGAAAACAAAAATTCTAACATTAAAAATTATTTGCATACATTATTTAAAGATTTTCAGTTATATTTCTGATTTAATTTTGCAGACTGCAATGGGAATGGATACATTTAAATGTAAATTTGCTGGTCGCACCACCTGACATTGTGCTCAATAACGATTGAAATTCACTAAATAAAAAGAAGGATATGTAAATGCATTTTACTCTGGTTTCATTTCGCTTTTATTTGAAACCTGAGCATTTTATACTGGAACTTAATCATACAATTACATTTAATTCAGGCCAGCAACAGTGGTAATGTCAATAAGATAACATTTGATCAATGCTTAAAAAATATAACTGAAACATCAAGTCAAGGAACACATTTCAATAATGAGGACTATATTTCATTCAGATCAGCATTCAAAACAATACTGCACATTCAACATTTAAAACAATACTGCCACAATGGTAATGTCAACAAGACAACATTTGATCAATGCTTTAAAAATAAAACTGAAACATGAAGTCTCAAGGAACACATTTCAATAATGAAATGCAACTGGATAAGTTTTTAAACTATCTCTATGCCGTGCTGTTTTTTCTTTGCTTTATAATGGCATCTACAAAAAATAATGAAAAAATAATAACTTAAAAGGTAAAATATGCAACTTTGAGTATCAATTTTGGTTATATAGTCCTATATTCTTGAAGAGTAGGACTTTTTCACCTTTAAGCAACTTAATATCATACAGAAAGATGTATATATTTAAGAAAATGTATTTAATATCTTCAAACACATTAATTAACGTCACTTTTTTTAATTGGTTTAACTGTAATTCTAGTCGTGCCACCTGACATATTGGTCGCACCACCTGACTTTTCAAACTCAATTCAAATCTAACAGGAATTAACTTGGACACCTATACACATTTTTGTCCTTGAGCTCAAGGTTATACATATATTTTTTTTCAATCAAATACACATTTTCTGAATAAAAAGTCATTTTCATAGTTTTCCAGGGGTCATACCACCTGACATGGTAAGTTGAACCAACCAAAATCAAATGAAAAATGTCAAAATATGTATATTATTTGTGGGAGAGTTATTAACCTTGTTACTGCATGACAGGGGTCCTGTGGGGTCTTCTGTGTGATGTCACACCCTGTTGCATCGTTTTCTTACAGGCACAGTACATAAAATGATGTTTTTATGTCGGTCGCCCCCCCCTGACATTTGGAGAAGTCAATTTCTCGGACAAAGGTTTTTTAGGTAATAGAATAGTTTTGAAATAGGACTGTTAAACTACTTTCCGTCATTTATAAGCTGTAGGATATCTAATATTCTCCCCCTTCTCTCTATCTCTGTCGCTCTCTGTCTCTCTCTCACTCTCACCCCCCCCACATCAAAGATAAGCCAGTCTTTGTCAATAAATGACCCCCCCCCCCTCCCCCACACCTTGACCCAATCAGGGCTTGGATCCCCTCCCTGTCAAGGTATTTTATAGTTGCACCGCAGAAAATGAATTTAGTCAGTTTGGAGCTTGTTGGTGAAGAAGTCATTCTTTTTGGTTCCTCGTGCATTTCCTTTTGTTCCTGTTCAGCTGGAGGGTAAATAATATTGACAATTCTTGGCTTATCTCTCTCTTTACTGGTATTTCCTAATTAACGTCTGGTTTAATGCCTTCACTTTTGTGAATTAGAAGTAGTCAGCCTACATTCCTTCGTGAATGTATTATTCCCAGTCATTATTCTAATTGAATGTTTTCATTTAATAAAATTACTTAATCTCAAGACCTGATTTAGACTGTTTTGGCTTGTTTGTTGATCCACCAGGTTACTGTTCGACTTACCTGTCAAAGAATTTGGCGATTTAATTGATGATTGTCATTTTTAATAATAATTATTAAATTAAATAACGTAAAACTTATTTTGAATGTAGGTTAAGTGAGGGGTTCTAGCACGCAATATCGCTTGTGTTCAGCATTCAGAATGCTGAACGTTTTAACAAGGGCATTGACTGTTGGAACCGCTGGATTCAGAAAATACACATTTTACCTAATCCTCACTTACCCGACAAAGCAATTAACAAAATCATGCCAAACTATTTGATGTGGAATTTTATTGAGAAAATTATCCTGTTTATTGCAGTTTTGTTCTCTGCATGTATGTTCAGACGGTCTCACCACCTGACATTTTGGGACTTTAGAACACCAAAACTCGAAAAATAAATTGAATTTCAATAAAATGAGAAGGTTTCTCATAAAGGAGATATTGTAGTGCAATTTGATATATAACATGTTTTTTTATTATTGTTTTTAGGAAAGTAATGAATTCGGACACAAAAAAATCACGTCATGTCATTGACCCATATGCAAAATGAATATTGTAACACAGTCGAGAGCTTGGCTCGCTTAATGCTTGAACAATATAGCCTACCCATTATAGTGTAGGCTACCAGAGGGTTTATCTTTCACAAACATACTAACCACGTCTTATCTCTTCAGAATCGTGAGGAGATACAGCCTCTGTCTCGGAGATGCACTTGCACATTTGTGGGGCTGTCTATCCATGCGCATTTGTGTGAAGCAGGGGGCAGGGGCAGCGAGTAGAGTGATGAGACCCAGAGAGGCATTTTTTGGGCTACAGTACGCACATACAACAATTTTTATTTTTGATATCTTTTTTTGATCAATTTGAAACTGTGGCGGTAGAAATTAAATTGTGGCGGGCCGCCACAGTTTAATACATTAATGGGAAACACTGAAGTGCATTTCACATACTGTAGTTTAAGCGTTCATAGGTGGCTCAGTCATGTTTTACGTTTGATTTTCCCTGAAGCTAGAACATTTACCAGCATTTTTCTGATGGGAATATTATTTTATTGTAATCTTATCGTACATAATATACACTGTATGGTGTATTAGTATCTCCCTGGGCAATATTCGTCACATAGGGAAAGGAAAATACTCATTCAGATTTACTGTGCAGTGTGCTAGATGAATGTCAAATTGAAACAATAATATATTTTTTTAAATGTTGTACAAATCAGCATTCGGTGTCTTCCCTTGCTTACTGTACGATATACAGTACCTGATGCACTTTCGGTTTGGAAGACACCAAAATTTTTTTCTCCAAAATATCTTGTGTAAATATGTTTATGAAACCAAATATCTTACCTGTATATGAAGCTGCAACTGTTTTATGATTAACCCTGAAGAGTTTATCTTGTTACATTTCGCCAAAGTCCCGTACAGTCCACATTTCCACAGCAACCACCTATTGCATAGGGCTGAAATACTTTCCTTTTGTTATGTAAAAACACACATGCTTTTGTACATTAAAAAAAAAAAAAACATATTTAAACACATTAGTCTACTTATTTTATGCATATTATGTACATTTGTGTTCAAAAAATAGCAGTACAACATCAGTAACCTGATGAACCACTGTTATTAGTAGTAGTGATATTTCTGCATGGCAAATAATTTACTTGTAGATGTAGTAGTGTAATAGAAAAACAACAGACCCAACTGTCATGACATGCACGCTGCTTGTTCTGAGTAATTGACTCATTCATTGAAAGGGGCGTGTTCAAAATAATAGCAGTGTGGAGTTTAATTAGAGAATTCATTCATTCTATGAAAAAAAGGTGTCATTAATTGTCCTTTATTAAGGAAGAAGGGAAGCAAATGTTTCACACATTGTTATAAAATATATTTCCTTCTGAATTGCTAAGTAAAATGGGCCATTCCGTTCCATCACCTCCAGAAAGATCAAAGATGATCTAAAATTACCTGTAAGTGCTGTTACAGTCAGAAGACGTTTGATCGAAGCTAAGCTATCAGCAAGAAGCCCCCGTAAAGCACCATTGTTGAAAAAACGGCATGTGCAGAATCGGTTAAAAATTGCCAAGGAACACATCGATTGGCCCAAAGAGAAATGGCGTAACATTCTGTGGACTGATGAGACTAAAATTGTTATGCAGCAGTTATCAAAAACAATGGTTATGCAACTAATTATTAGTTCAGTAATTTAAAGTGAACTAAATTTCTTCAGTTTATACAGTAAGTGTTTGAGTTTGAAGAGAAAAATGTCGACACTGCTATTTTTTTGAACAGATTAATATTCCTTTTCTTTGCTCCCTGTAAAAGAATAACGCAGACTTGATAAAATTTGTTAATGCTTTGATTTGGAATTGAATGTGTAATGTTTCCACTACATTTGAAATATGGAACTAAAAGCTATTAAAAAATATTTGCACTTTATTCACTTTTTTTAACGCACTGCTATTTATTTGCAGCTGAGTCGATCCCTTGCAAACTAGCTCTGAAAATCTCTAAATTCTAAGCCCCGTTCCAAAAGTTGTTTACCCATATTAATGTTCCCCCTATATTCAGCAGCAGTGCATGGCTTCTTCAAGAACGTTATCGCTAAGATGACCGATATACCGTAAAGGCCAACAGTCACATTTTTCCGGGTGATGCATTTCTAGGTGAAAAATAGAGCCAGTTAATTTATTAATAGATAAAAAGCCACCAGGTCAATTCCGACTGGTAATAGATTTGTCATCCTTCCTCTCTCTCCCCATCTTTTCTATCGCTCTCTACTATCATTATCCCAATAATGCAGAAACATAAAGTTGCCTATAAGAATTCACTCACACTAAGGATGACTTGAGCATCTATAGAAGAATTCAATGGGTAGAAAGAATAGGTTAAGTATATTGTATCGCCTAATACATGTGTAGGGAATATTCATTTAAATCTATACACGGGGTACCAAAAATGTAGTGACCACGTACCAGTCTGATAGCAGTGAGAAAGACGATCAATAACATGATCTCTCAATCATCAGAGTCCGTACGCAGGCACCAAAAATGTAGGGGACATACCTCTATTTATACACGGGGCGTCACTTATGTACTGCGACACGCCACTACCATCCTTATACAACTGGTGGCGTGGTTTTTGTATTATAAAACAGTCTCATAAAATTTATATATTATTCTCAAAAGTGAATATACTAACTAAAAATGGGTAACTTGAATTAATAATTAAATTAATTACCAATAAAATTACACATTAATAATTGTCTTAGCAAAATCACAATATCATGTACTTAGTTGATACCAAATTAATATAAATGATTCAGCTAGAAGGTGAAGGCATTTTGGGCAGTCCCTGCGATTAGCATTGGCTGATTCAGTTCAACACAAGAGCAACATTAATACAGGCAATCTTGGATAAATGTAATAGTTTATTGAACACAAAGTACCAAACAGAGCAAGGCACGATTCACTACTATAATGTACAACAAACTGTGTGTGTGTGTCGCGTTGGGCGTGTGTGGAATTTCCATGTTCTCCTACGCATGGGGGTTGCCACGGACACGTGTTCAGTGAGAACAAAGAGCTTAAGTGCGTGTCCGTTGAGATCAGCGTGCAGTGTTAATATTACGGCTGGTTAGTGTTTAAAGATAGATCGCATGCAAGATACGCTCTGTGCGTGGATGCATTAAACCTAACGCAGCGTGGTGGATGGCATAAAACCATCCAAAGTAAAACGGTAACACAAAACTTTTACAGAACACACATTAACCTTTCAATAGCAGTTACATACATCCAGTCAAACATGTTTCTTTTGCTAACTAATATGCTATTGCCCATGTTACAGCCTTACTTGAATTAAAGTCTTTTTGATGGTTTCCTGCGTTGGATTGCACACTCACAATGAAAAGGGGGAAGTCCGGTCGCCCTTTTCCTATGATGGCGAGTTCGCAGGGATAGATAGGGGAAACGTCCGCCTCATCTTGGGTCCCTGGAACAGGTTTCTTTCGTCGTTCATACTGGATAATGGAACCAGTCGCATTATCTCTCCCGAACTATGCAGCGCCATCCTACTGCAGACCGCTTGCCTCTTTGGGGACTCATCGGCGGTTCTCTGCTAAGGATCAGGGGCTGCATGTAGTCCGCTTGGTGGTTCTTCTTGACCACCGGGTGCTCGCGTTGCCTCCTTGCGTCTCGTCTCCGGTCCTCTGTGGCCGATAGCCGGGGGTAGATGAGCCCGCCTCGCTCGGTTTGGTGCTTCCTGTAGAGCGAGGGCTCGGACCCCGGGCGTGCTCCAGGCCTCATGGGCCCAGAGACGAGACACGTTCAGCGGACAACTGGCCCAGAAGAACTGGGGAGAACTGGCTGTGTTGCCCCTATTATAAACTTTTTTGCCAGTCGCACATTCCGCTGTGCAGGATCACGTTACAGTGCGGAAATCACAACTGGTGCAACGTCCTACGTCACTTCCAACGTGGAGGAGGAGCCTCCTGTGGACTTTATGGAATTGTAGTTCCTATTGTCCCTACACATGCAATAAACATAAGCCTGCCAGTATATTAGTATAGTTTTAATATGATTTGATTTGACCATGAGAAGAATAGAGAAAAGTGTTTTTGTGCAGGACACGATCATGTGTGGGAGCACCTACTGTAAGACTATGAATTAGGCTCTTTGAGAGGTTTGAAGCAATCTGTGCCCAGTAATGAGTAGGCCTACATGTTCTTTGGAATACAGTAGACCAACATAGCTACAGAACTGTATAGCAGTCGGATGTAAAAAAAACAGTACTGGAAATACCTGATTGTACCGAGAGACATGGTTGTTTCGGTGGTGCTCATTTGAATTTCCTGACTTTTGCAGCTTTTAACCAAAACAAACATCTCACTTAAAACCTAGTTTTTTGTCATAAATTATAATATGTAGATTGCTTTATAGTTACATAAATCAATATGACATGACATTCCTTGCTGAATGTATGCTTTCAGGGTCTGGCTCATCTCAGGGATGCTGTTCCACTGCCCCACCAGCAGCCAAAGAGCCTGGCACTGTGGAGGCCCCGATCTGTCACAGGATCAGAACTGTTTGAACATTTTACTTACTGTTTACAAATTAGAAATTGATTATATGTACAGGGTCCTGTAAAATAGGTCCTGCCTCTTGCTGTTTGCTGGTTTTTCAGTCCTTATAAGAATAAGGCAAATCCTTATTTGGCAATAGGTTGGTTTGATTGAATGCAAAAACTTAAGTCGGGTTTAATTGAATTCCCTTAAACTGGCTAAGGGTGTTTGATTGAATTTTGAGGAAGGTGTGTAGACTCTTTAGCCAATCAATGAATTAAATGAATCACTGGTGCTGAAACACAGTGGATTCTACCTGACATGCAGAAATATCACTACTACTAATAACAGTGGTTCATCAGGTTACTGATGTTGTACTGCTATTTTTTTTGAAGACAACTGTATATCAAGCCTAATGCACGAATTGTCATTTACACCTAATTCGTGAATTGTCATTCAATGGAAAACTCGCGCACTGCAATAGATGGACATTCGAGTTCTGAAAATGCGCTTCAGATGTCATTGCTACAGAATGTTAAATAGAATGTTTTGGACTAAAAAAAGTTCATAACCTTGTCCAGTGAATATTGCATTTATTGTTTTTCAAATAGCCTCAGCTACAGCGGATTCGCTGTGCATAGCGAAGTGTCTTGTCATAAACAAACACAATTCCTTGAACAAGCAGGCTAATTTGGCGTTTTCTAAGGTGAGACTGAAGCCATTGATAGCTTATTCTCAGCTGCTGCAGGTCCTTCTAACGAAATTTAACCGCATATATTGTAATTGTAAAATAACAGCCCTGTCGGGAATTACCAGGAACTCATAGGCTAATGGTTAGTCCAAATAATATTGATCATACTATTGATCCATTTAGCCTATTCCTTGATCGCACTAAACACACACAAGCATGTCTGTTTCGCCATCAAGCAATCCGCCAAGGTGGAAAAGCAGGCTTTTAAAGGGAATGGGATATGACATTTTGATTGGTTTATTGCATGTCACCTATACCTACACCTATAATTAATGAAGAGACTAGGTTCAGCCCAGTTTGCGCCGTGCTTAGCGCCCAAAAAACACGCCGTTAAAATAGCAAAAGTGGACTTGGGCACGCCCGAAATGGACTTTATGCCATGCACTTAGACCAAACACCAAGATCGCCAAGATAGAGCCCATGCTATGGTTGCAACTTGCACCACACACTTTCTTTTTTAGGCTATTTAGCTATCATTTCTTTTGCTAAACGGTGTTTGCATTTCCGAGTCTGCAAATAACTTACCTAGAGGCTCTTGGACGTGGCCTGGATATTAACTAGCTTTCACGCCCACCCAGTCCTGAGAACTGCATAGTCGGCAGAAAGTGACACTATTCAATCTTCATTTTTGGTGGATGATTATTATGTCAAATAAAGAAAACCACTTTTTCAGCAGAGTTGGCAATCCCTTTAAAATGCTGGGATTGCAATTGTGGTTCGAATGAAAATCAGCATACACAGGGCAGAGTTTAGGAACCACTGGTGTAGAGGAAGGACATTTTTGAGCCAAATAAACTTTGGGATGATTATGTGACTGAATAGAACTGAGTTAGGTATTTTGCCAGGACACAGAGGAACCCCCTACTCTTTGCAATAGTTGCCATGGGATCAACTTTGAATTAAACATATCATATTTGGTTGACTCCTGTCCTGAACCTCCTCCACAGCCTGTGTTCATGAATGAGGTCCTCGTCAAGATGCCCTCCGACCCCTCTAGTGATGAGCCTGTCTTCCACATCTCCCACATCGACCGTGTTTACACGCTGAAGACCGAAAACATCAACGAGAGGTAAGCTGAGTTATCCCAAAGCAAAGAAAATAATTCATATATTTATTTAGTTTTTATTACATTTTTATGCTACTTGAACTTCTATTTTGTTTTATGTATATTTCTAATTGTTTGGTTAATGCCTCACTGTGTATGTAGCATGCTTATGTTCTTAGAGCATCGATCATGCTTTATCGATCCATTGATTTTTAAGGACGGCCTGGGTCCAGAAGATCAAAACTTCATCAGAGTACTTCATCGACACAGAGAAGAAGAAGCGAGAAAAGGCATATCAAGGTGAAGCTCAAGGACGGCCCTCTCCCTTTTCTGCTGGCAATGCTTTCCCATGTACTGTAAGAGACTATGATCTTGCCAAACATTGCTGCTTATTTTTAGCTGGGCATTGCTTGACCCCCCTGAACCCTCAACAGTGACCTCTAACCTTTGTGTCAAACAGTTGTGTCTCTCTGTATCTGTTCTCTTTCTGAATCCTGCACTAAGGGACTGTTAACTTGTATCTGGTTATTACGTTTTGTTGTCCTGATCCTTGAAAATCTTTTTTCCTCCCCATCTGTCCAGCACGCTCTCTGAAGGCCAGTGGAATCGGTCGCCTCCTGGTTACTATATTGGAAGCCACAGAACTCAAGTCCTGTAAACCCAATGGTGAGGGCCACAGAACCTTGATCATTATACCACTCTTCAACCTATTTGTTCCTCTAGTGGACTGGAACTGAACACCATTAAGGTTGTGCTATATCCAAAATTTCTTATCAATATGCTTCAGAATATCCCAAAATGTTGGGATATTCCTGAAGCATATTGATAAGAAATTTTGGATATAGCACAACCTTAATGGTGTTCAGTTGCATTTAACTGTTAAAATGTACAATGTACAATGTACGGGTTAACGTGAAGGTTGCGTTTCCTAGAAACAAATCACTGAATGATATGGGAAACAAAAACATCAGTAATATGCTTACGCGCATAACTGTAATGTGTTTTAGCCTCTTTTTTTCCCATGAATAAATGTGGCTTTTGTTTGTCTTAAAAAATGAGTGTTGTTATATGGATTAAAGCGCAAATGAAAAGGAATGGTAAGATTGGATTGTGTGTGCCTGCCTGCGGCAAATGTATAGCAATCGCTTACACAACCTTGATCATTGAATGCTGACATTGCATTCAATGTGCTATATCCAAAATTTCTTATCAATATGCTTCAGAATATCCCAAAATGTTGGCCTATATAGCCTATTCATTTTGCCGTATGTAGCCTATGCAATATGTCACATTTAGACTATAATTATGTTAATACAGTTGAATTCATCCAGCAAATAACTCCAGTTCATACAGTTGAATGCATTTGGCAAAAATAAATAATAAAAATGGTTGGTTCTACTATGAGGGGGGTCCGGGGGCATTCCCCCCCGGGAGAAATTTTTGTACATTTTAACAGTTAAATGCATCAATCTGGTGCACTTTGAGAGGAAAATTAAGACGCTAGATCCATAAAGAATTGTGTGCAAAAACCCATCAACTTGTAAGACGCTTGATCCTACACTTGAGCCATCAAATAAATTACATAAAAGCTGTCACGTTTTTTGTACTGGTTTATTTAAATTGTTTGGAATCACAGTCCAATGTTGCAGTAAAAATATATGGCACCGCATGCTATGTCAGATTTAGAGATCACATTCAACTTCACAGTCGGGATACAGCTTTGCTAACTTGATGCTGGAAATAATGTTTTAAACCATTGTAACCACATTCACATCGATGTAGCTAGCAAATAGATAATTACTGCAAACGATGTTGTCTCCTCAAAATATGTTCTAGACCGATGGCTTAGCTCAAGCGACGCTGCAAAGCAGTAGCAATCTTTTATGTTCATTATGAAAGTAGAAAAAATCTGCCTTCATTCTGAAACAGTGATGGCGATCTGCCCGTTCAACAAGCCCCTGATTTGGCCAGATTTCAGATGAAGCTTTCTTAGAATCTTAGAATCTTAAGGCATGTCTTAACATAGCTAAAGCAATACCAAATGTTTGTATTAAATGTTTGCATATTTATTTGACATTTATCTGATAATTCTCGTTATTATAATATGCTGTTGGCATGCATTGCGTTTTTTGTATTTTAGCTAGGCTATAATTGCATTAGTTCTGGATAAGCTTGATCAAACTTGTTTTCACTTTCCTACAAGTTAACAACATGCCATATGCTTGTATTTGCGGTTTTGATAAAGCATGCAAGTTATTGAAGGAACGTGTCTGTCTCATCCTATTTCTTTGTTGCAGTATAGGCAACCTCAATGTAGGGTTCTGTGTTGTGCTGAAGTGATACATTGTATTCAGTTTTTGAAATCTTTCTGTTCCCTGGCATTTAGGCCTACAGCGCAGCCCATAGCATAGGCCTACCGTAGACTAATTGGCTATCTTTATTTTTTTATGGTGACGTCATACAAAACTGCCCCTCCAGAAATGTCATGCTAAAATCGCCACTGTGTATTGTAGTTCTAGCTATGCCTTGCTGTGGTCCTGTCATTGTAATTGGCGCTCCTCCCTTCCCGTTAATTCTAGCGTAGTTACTTCTAGCTGAGAGAATCTCTCTGTTACGTCACAAATTAAGCCATTTTTGTAGCTAACGTTACAGCAAGGGCATGGAATTAAGACGTTTTTTTTAATAAACATGTTCTGCACCATAGGCGCCGGGTTTATTATTATTATTTTTTTACCAGGGGTTTATTTAGGTTGCCCTAAATAAAATTCTACCACAGGCAGAAAACATCCCAGCAAACAGTGGATGGCCCAGGGATGTCCCCTTTTAGTCCCCTCAAAGTTATGATGTGACGTTCCCTAGGGATGTCCTAAAAACATTACTAGGACGTTATTAAATTCCTAGGAAGGTCACTGTTTGGTTACAATATGACATTTAAATTGAATTTTTCGGGGGCGTTCAAGCAACATCCCTATCCGGTTATATGACATGACGGTGTGCTCATAACATTCATGGGACATTTGGTCCCCCTTTCTCTATGGTAAAGGATGTTTCTTGGTGAATTGTAAAGAAATCTGTAGCAGCAGCGAACATTTTAAAACCTGTACATTTTCTAAAGTAAACTTGCCAACAAAGTATAACCATATCCTTTCTGGAGTGTAATTATTCATCAACTGTTTAAAACATTAATTGAAATCATATGTTGTTCCATGAGGCACAATCTCTTCACATGATGAAAAAACACAGGGCCAAGTTGCATTAAATAATTTATGAAAGGTTAGCATTGCTTTGGAATAGAGCTAGTTTATTTAGTGAGCTACGATAGGCAATATTGTTAGTTGTAACTTGGCCACATTTTGATATCAATACTTTAAAAGGCAGGCCTAGTTTTTGCAAGTTGGAATTAAGGACTTTTAGACAGTGATTTGTAGACTTATACATGAGTAACTTGGCATTTTTTACATTGAAAACATTTTTGTTGAGATAAAATTTACTGTAATTCAAGAATCCCAATGTCTGAACATACAGAACACTGAGTCTACTCATGTACTGTAGCTATACTTTGACAGCCTACGACATTCTATTGCCAGTTAATTGAATCTCATAGGGTCATTCAGAAACATTTCTGTATATTAGTGAATCATATTTGTCACTTCATATTATCTAAGTTATTGTTTCCCAATGTTCATATTATGGCAGTGTTATAAGGTCTGGGCTCACATACACAGATGTAGCATCTTGGTTTGGGAATAGGACAGAATAATAATTATATGTCGATAATGAATTCTTACCTTCTTAAGGGCTGTGGAGATGTATGACATAACACTCCAGACACTATGTGATTCGAAACTGTGATTCGAATTATTTATTTTTAATACTTCCCTCTCTTTCTTTTGAATCACATAGGAATGTACTCAAATGCATAAACACAATGGTTAATGGTAATTCACCCATCTCAAATGTCCTTTTGTTTCAACACATAAAAGCTAGGTTGCAGCATGTTATTCAGTCTAGTTGTGCACAACTACCTGCCAAAGTTCTGAGCTCAGGTAAATGCTAAAGCAACATTACTGTAGATAGATACACCTTGATGCTCCTTGAAGAAAGGAGCAAAATCTTGTAGAAATATTACTGTAGATGAATTTGTCCAGTGTCCTTCATTTATAACGGAGCGCTTTCCTCAGTATTATTGTTGAATAATTTATCCTGAAGCCCCTTTATTTATAAAGGAGTGATGATAAAACAAAAAGAAAAAAATGAAGCACTCTTACTTCAGACTGGCTGAACGATGACAAAATTGTCCCGCACAGCATCGCAACTAGAAGCGTCCAGGCCAGCATGCACATTCACAGACCAGTATCTCTTCCCATGCAGACAAGTCACTGCAAGCTATTTAAAAAATTATGATTTCAGACACAATGTAGTTGGCATTTACATACAGTAATAACCATGCATATAAAATGTTTCCGAAACAAACGGAGCAGCAGCTTATTTCTTCTGCTTGTGGAAACTCTCAGCAGTACAAACATTCATAGCTTTTCTAGCATTTCCTGCACACTGAGCTAGCTTGAACTGTTAGCTTAGTTATACAATTTGCATTGAAACATTACATCCAATTAATAAAACATCTATAAATCATGCTCCTCATAAACTGTAGCATGCAATAACAGTGACGTATTGATAGTAATTCAACAAAGAAACTATGAACGGACATTGGTTTTTACCGAACTAGTAGTAAACTGCCTTTAGCAGTTTATACAATTAGCAAGTGCACTTTTCGCATGCTTCGCTTTCATCAGTGCAGCTTTAAAATAAATCGTCATTTACATGAACCAAAACATAAATGAACTTACCTATTTCAAGAATTATGATTTCAGATGCAATGTAGTTGGCAATTACACACAGCAGTAGCCTACTAATAATCATACATATGTAAATCTCGCGCAGCTAGACCAATGAGGGAATAGCTCGGAGCGAAGGTTTAAGCGTGATGTTTTCCGCTGTTGCTGTGGGAAAAGTAATATCACCGTTCATTTATCTGACTCCAATTAGAATTGACGCTTGATTGCAAGTGGAATTCTGTTCTTTTGAAACTATCTATACCGGGGACGCTGATAGCCCCGGATACGGGGTGCAGACTGACACACTGAAGCGGACTGACAAGCTCAGAGACCCTAGCCACATAGAAACTCAGTGGGTTTCGAACATGTCACCACAACAGGTGTTCAGAGATTCCGACCATAGAATCTACTAGGTAAAAGAGAAACTCTGAGGGTTTAGAACGTGTCACCATCACATGTGTTCAGTGGTTTTTGACCATAGAATCCACCATATACTAGGAAAGTGGAAACTCAGAGGTTTTGAACATGTCACCATCACAGGTGCTCAGAGGTATTGAACATAGAATCAGCCTAGTACTGGCTAAGGCCCGAGCAGAGCCCTCACATTACCACAAACAAGATTAGTCAGTGTGAAACCCGGTAATAGAGACACAATTCACGGAGACCACGCAAATCAAGTCTATAAATAGAACAATTTATTAATGACAATAATCACTGGTTAAGACTGTGAGAGCAAATATGAACACATTCAATACCTATAGCTAAACACAGGATAACATGCTGCGAAGGCAAAGAAACATGAACAGGTTCACCAACAAATTATAACCAAATGATTCTGTACGGTGTGACTATGGTACCAGGAGAACTGTTAAGCAGATTCTCCCATACTGGTATAACTATGGTACCAGGAGAACTGTTAAGCAGATTCTCCCATACCGGTATAACTATGGTACCAGGAGACCTGTTAAGCAGATTCTCCATACTGAATGAACTATGGTGCCACTAGAGCACCAGGAGGCAGATTCTCCTCGAATGTCTCTTTGGACTTCCCTTAAATGCAATCCCGGGCAGGCTTTCCACATTCCACAATTCCCTTTGTTTGTCCAAATAAGGTCTGGCCAGGAAGAGGGCTGTAAAATCTCACCACCAAGAGACCCTCCTTCTCCTCCAGGAAGAGAAACTGCATAGTCTACTCCCCCCCGATCTAGTGATAGCAATAAGATACTTTGTATGACGGCGCGTGATCTTATGATTTTACCTGTCATTTATCTAGATACCAGGTGAGTTCCAGGTGCTGGCCACTCTGTGATCCAGTACTTATGTGGACAAGCGCATCCCTGATAACCTACAATCCTCCTCCAAACACATTCTTTATTCCTTCCCATGTATTTCAACCCCACACGTACCACACGTACCCCACATTTCAATTGGTATTAATCCCAATCCACCACATTTATCATATTGTCCAGTTATTCACATGCACATACATAAGATGCTTTGTTTCAGTCCAGAATATTTTCCACGAACCTCTGCCTTTTACAGCCTGTGAACAGCCCTGGGTTCCCGGCGTCATTAGGACCTCTAATGTCATTCCAGCTGTCGTTTACAACTTCCATGCCCTTGCTTTTTGTGGCTCATAGCTGTAGGGCAGTGGAGTTGGAAGTCCCGTGTGAAGAGGCAAAGATGCAACGTGGTGGGTAGAACAGTAAATTCTTAGGCCACCTGATGAATTGTTTTATTGTACCCTCAAGGAAGTCGCCACCATCTCAGTAACCCAGGGTTTATGACTGACAATCCAAAGGATCAAGAATTTTCAGTCTTACACGTATAAAATGTTCCGAAATGCAGCACCATTTCTCTTCCTGCTTGTGGAAACTACAGTAGGCTACATTGATTAGCCTACAGTCCGCGCGACGTGCTGGCGTAAAACAGGAAGACTGCCGTAGAGCACTGATCAACTACTGAACAAAAAAGGACTGACTTGTGTGACTTGGAAGTAGATGGAAGTAGAAATGGAAGTAGAAATAAGCGCATAAAGGTATACTACTAAATGCATCGCAATTCTGTGGATAGGTTACATTCACACTGAAAAACAATTATTTCCCACTGAAACATCTGAAATCAAATGTGTTGGTAATAAATATGTCCTTTGGAAACAGTTGGTGAATAAATTAATTCATGCATATTCACAAAACGTTACTGAAACAATGATAGCTGCCATGCTTATTTATGTTCAAGTCATGTTAGTTTAAGCAGCATTCATGCACAAGTAAATAAACCTGCTTCCCATCTTAAATGAACAAATTTGTCTGTAGGATAACTTACCAGCCATAAAAATAAAATAAAAAAGGCTACTTGTTGTAGAGGCCAAGTTTGGATAGTGTCAGATTCTGTGGGATAGTCTTTCCATCTCTGTGGGTAGTTATTTCTTAAACTACACATTATTTGCTATACTACAATTTTGAGAAGAGTAAAACAAATCTCACTTACGTGCTAGTTTTTGTTAGTGTGTCTACAGGGTTTTCCATAGCTGTTTAGCATTAAGCTAATCGGTGGTTGAGCTACTGTATTTCTGTTGTTCCTGTTGTTGGATTCCTGAGAGGAATAGCTGGTGTTTTGTTTTATTTCAAGATGTATGCCAGTGATCATCAGTAAACCATTTACCGCCGGCCTCTGGATTCTTAGCTAGCCTAGAGCAATCAGCATGCTTCTTCTCCAAGCTCTAACATTATATTAAATGAGGACAGGGCAGATTCAACGCAATAATGACAATGATCAGCCACTGGTCCGACCGGGACAGTGAGCTCTGGAGTTTCAGGCCACCGTTAATTGAACCCTGTAGTTCTAATTATCAATATTGTATGTGAAGATTAAGTACCCGTTAGGTGCTCTTCCGTAGGCTAATGTGTGGAGTTGCAGGATTACCTCTGGCCAAGACACAGCATACAAAATTTGAAGTACTTTGGTCATTTAGTTATCGAGTTATGGGCAATTTCACATTTTCGCCTGCAGTAGCGCCACCTATTGAGGAAGCAAAAATATGTTTTACAGCCAGCCTTGGATTGACATGCCAAAAACAAATATCAAGTTTCATGATGAACAGACATTGAGTTATTAGCATTTTTGTGATAACCCACGCTTACATAGATATTCATTGGCTCTTTATTCATCCGTCTTTTAACATATCAAAATTCTGTATATACCTTTTATGAATCTTGGTCTAAGGAGTGTGTCCACCAAAGTTTGTGCAAATCTGTCAAAATTTGTAGCTGTTTTAGCATTTTAAGTGTTTTACAGAAAATGCTAATTAACGGAAAATCCAATATGGTGCACTTTATGGGTGTTCATGAAATTTGTTCATCATGAGCAGAGGGACCTGTCCACCAAATCTTGTGACTCTAGGCCAAACGGGGCGTCGGCAGTGGGTGTGTCAATGTCAAAATTTTGTCACGTGCACCACATCGCCACCAAGTGGCCTATTACCACCAAATTCGGTGAGGGCTTGTCGGATGATACCTTCTAACTCAATACTAAGTTTCATATGAATCAGCGAAGCGGTTAAGGAAAAACACAGAAAAGTAATGAATTAGTAAATTTTAAACAAGATGGCGCCAACACATGTAGGACATATCTATGTTCCAAATCAGGGCTTTTGTCAGTGTAGCAAGTTTGAAAACAGTGATCTTTAGTGAATTCTTAAATGTTTTTATATTTGGATCTCTATAGCGCCAACACATGGATCGATTGGGTTAAAACTGCAGGGCCGAAGTCTTCATGTGACCCTTAAAAGACCTACCAAGTTTCAGAACTTTCTGTTAAACAGTTTTGGAATTATTCACATTTTTGTGATAACGCCCACTGAAAATTAATTGGCTCATTATTCGGCCATCTTTTATGATATCAAAATTCTGTATATGTCTTTTATTGAGCATGGTCTATGTTGTATACCAAGTTTCGTGCAAATCGGTCAATTTTAAGTGTTTTACAAAAAATGCTAATTAGCAGAAAATCCAATCTGGCGGACTTTATGGGTCCTTGAGGCAAATTTGTTCATCATGAGCAGAGGGACCTGTACACCAAATTTTGTGACTCTAGGTCAAACGGGGCGTCAACTGTGGGCATGTCAATGTCAGAATTTTCTCATTCAGCTTCGCTGATTGGACCCCTAATAATATGAAGTATGATATGAAATACTTTGGCTGCTTTTAGTTACTTTTTAATAACTGTCCTCAGAGTGCTCACTCCAATTCCAGCGCAGGATTGTTTTAAGTAACTGAAGGGAATTTACATCTCTTGCTCCTTCAGGGAAGAGTAACCCATACTGTGAGGTGACCATGGGCGCACAGTGCTACACCTCCCGTACTCTCAACGACACGCTCAACCCCAAGTGGAACTTCAACTGCCAGTTCTTCATTAAGGACCTATACCAGGATGTCCTGTGCATCACCCTCTTTGAGAGGGACCAGTTCTCTCCTGATGGTCAGTCCAAACAAACAAACGCACGCGCACACACACACACACACACACATATCACCAGTTCTCTTTTGATGGTCAGTCCACACAAATACATGCACACACTCACACACATCCGTTTGATAGTCCAGACAAATACACGCGCATACACTATCTACCTGTCCACCAAATCTTGTGACTCTAGGCCAATGCCCCGTTTGGCCTAGAGTCACAAGATTTGGTGGACAGGTAGAGATAGTGTATGCGCGTGTTCTTTCTTTGGTCAGGACATCTTAGGTCAGTTGCAGTGGCCTTTGCCGGAGTTCAAACCTCTTAACTGTTTTACTGCAGGGATGAGTCCTGAACTGTGAAAAACAGCTTTTCCAGTTCTTCAGCTGAGTGGTATAATAGTCTAAAGCTGCAATTGAAAAAAATTGCTGTAGAAGAATTTCATAAACATACAAGTTCCTTTCCAGATGTTCTTAACAATCCTTAATCCTGGAAAGATACATTTATCTGTGTATACCAGCTGTGATCAATTAATTCACCTCACCTGGTTTCTTGGATCTGAACTGTTATGTGGAATTTAAGATGAAAATGAACCACCAGATGGTACAGCTTTAACGGTGCCAGACTAATGACTGCAGTTATAGAGAGAGAGCCTCTGGTGTGAAGACTATAAAGCAACAGACAATGTCCTATGACTGCTGCACTTCTGATGTATGTTTTGTCTGGTTTACTCCATAGACTTTCTGGGTCGCACAGAGGTTCCTGTGGCAACCATCAAGAAGGAGCTAGAGAACAAGGGCCCAGCAACCCGGCGGCTGCTGTTGCACGAAGTTCCGACAGGGGAGGTGTGGGTGCGGCTAGACCTGCAGCTTTTCGACCAGAAAATGCACAAGTGAGGACTTGCCTTGTCCACATGCCCATCTCCCGACTACTGCCTGCTGAAAATTGAGAAATCTAGCATTCAAGGGACAGCGCCCTCCGCCTGCCTCACCTTGGAAGCTGTGGCGGTTGAACTGGCCCTGTTATGGAAGGGCTGCACACTAGTGATTCTTCATTGCTTCTGTCTCCAACCTATGACGATGCCAATTGCTTTTGTATATGGAGGCCATAATAGAAGTATTAGAATAATAGGGTATACTGTATATTTCAGAAACCATGGTTATTTAAAGATTTTCTTCTCATCCATACTTCTTGGGAGGATTGTAGAATGTAATGTACTCCTGAAAGAGACAAGAGGACATCGAAGTCTTGTTTGACCAGAACTGTTACTTATCACTGGATATGGGAATATCTCAGGATTTCTTAACCCCCACACACACACACACACACACACACACACACACACACACACACACACACACACACACACACACACACAGGCTCTCTTCCTCCTCCTTTATTTGGAATCAATATCTCTTGATTGTAATCTGCACTGACTGCTTTTCCATTAAAATAAATCTTTCTCCAGTCCTCTATTGCATAAGCAACATAGAACTTTAAATGCCTCAGTCAATATTGACATTTTGACCTGTTTGTAAGAAAGCTAATAGTCTTAGTTTGAAATGGAATTCTCCTGTATCTGTGTGCATGTGCAGTGCCCTCCACTCTTATTGGCACCCTTGTTAAAGATGAGTAAAAATGGTTATAAAATATTCTCTGTTTGGTGAATTAGCTTAATCTCACTCTGAAGAAAATGTTGGCACCCCTGCATTTATATATAGAATAAAGTAATCATTTTTAATATTTGGTTGCATATCCTTTGCATGCCAAGAGTCTTTTGATGTTGTTGGGTCGCAGATCAAAAGTAAAAATATTAAAAATTATTACTTTATTCTATATATAAATGCAGGGGTGCCAATAATTGTGGCACATGTGGTTTTGTTAAAAATAATTATTTCTTGATGAGGGTTTTTTTTTCTCATAATAAATTCACTTCAGTTAAAGGTTGGATTTTTCTCATTTTTACATTGTGACAGTAAGCTAATTCACCAAACAGTGAATTTTTTATAACCCTTTTTACTCATCTTTACCATGGGTGCCAATAATAGTGGAGGGCACTGTATGTACTTTTGGGTTATTTTCAACATGTTTTGGTTGTGCTGTCACTGGTCTATTGTGTACTTACTAATACCAACCTTATGGTAAATCCAGATTTTGGCTGCTTTGCCTTGAGAAAAAAGTCAGATTTTTAAAGATACATGACGATAAAGTGAGGACAAAAAGGTTCACAGTGCCTCAATATGTTTAATCAATATTAGACCGTTCTCATGCCTCATGGCAGCATTTTATTTATTTTAATTTATATGTTGGTCTATATGTGGTCTGTGTAATACAAACCCCAATTCCAAAAAATGTGGGACAGTATGTAAAATGCACATAAAAGCAGCAAAAATCTATTAAGTTGATCTGGTAAAACATTAAATATCTTTAATTTGTACAGCTTTCAATTAAATATATGTAAAGGAAAATTTACAAATCACTGCTTTAGTGATTTGTAAATTTTCCTTTACATATATTTAATTGAAAGCCGTACAAATTAAAGATATTTAATGTTTTACCTGATCAACTTAATAGATTTTTGTAAATATATGCTAATTCCAAATTTGATGCCTGCAACACGTTCCAAAAAGGTTGGGACAGGGGCAAAAAAAAGACTGGGAAGTTCAACAAAATGCCTGTTTAGCCAACCATGGGTTCCATACTATTCACCTGTAATTTACAGCTTAATCTAGTCCCACCCCCCAATTCCCATAGAGATCCATTCAAATGGAGAGAGGTTATAGTATCGCTTGTAAGAGTACCTGAAAATAAGATATCGAGTCTTTTGATATCCTTTTTTACTCAGTCATGATAGCATCACCTGTTTACCTGTGGAATGTTCCAAACAGGTGTTTTTTGAACTTCCCAATTTTTTTTTTTTTTTTGCCCGTCCCTACTTTTTTGGAACGTGTTGCAGGCATCAAATTCGGAATTAGTGTATATTTACAAAATCGAGTTGATAAGGTAAAACATTAAATATATTTTCTTTTTACTTTTTTTCAATTAAATATATATAAATGAGAATTTACTAATCGCTGCTTTCTGCTTTTATGTGCATTTTACATACTGTCCCAACTTTTTTGGAATTTGGGTTTGTACTTTAATACTTAATTGAATATTTGATTCCTGGACTTCAATTGGAACCAATACAATCGGATAACAATTTTTTGTTCATAAATACTAATTATGAATAATTGAATTTTATTTTGTAATGTAGAAATTAGAACCGCAGTTCTGTTGTACCAAAATGGCAATTTCCCTGAATTAAAAAAATTAAAGAAGTGTTACTTTTTGTTGTTGCTTGCAGAGCATTTATTTCAAACCTTTGTGCATCAGAAAGCAATACTACTTTGTGTCATTGGATGGTCTTCAAACCTCTAAGGATTTGAAATTGAATTACAATACAAGTTGATGACAGTCAATTAGTTAGATTAACATGCATTAACTATTTAATTCATAAGGTGACAAGCCATCCTCAGTTTGTTGGAATATTCCAAATACCTGACTGGAGGAAAAAAGGGAAAAGGAATTGGGAGGTGTGTTTTTAAAATTTAAATTAGGGCACTAATTTGAGAAGGCCACCTGTGTACTATCTGAAAATACACATTTGCATTTAAGTGTCATTAATGGGGTGTAATGTTGAAGGAAAAAAACATTTGTTTTTGATACAGTATGCCAGCATTAACAGAACATCATATGAAGAGGGAAAGCATCACAATATATCAATTTGCCTGAATGTTGAGAAATTACAAATAATATTGTTCTGATCTGACTAAATTCCATGGTGTCATCTGTTCCTTCCACGACCATGTCTGTGGAAGGAACAGTCTGTGATTCATATCTGAAACCCACCAATGATTCTGATAGGAAACCCATTTGATATCTCTGAACATATTATGTAACTGGAGTAATTTCTCAATCACAAACGGGTCTATTTCAATTAATTTGCATTTGTGAACAAAAAATAGCCCATTCTCAGTCCAGCTTGCATTAAAGGTGCAGTAGGCAAGATTTTTTTGATATAATTTTTGGCAAAATGAAGTGGTCTGAGAAAAAATACGGTTTCTGTGAGTGTCCTGGGCTCTGTACTATGCTGTCAAAAAATCTCAAGCCGGTCTTCCAAAAACCAACCAATCAGGGCTAGCTATGTAGCTACCAATCAGGGCAACTATCTACAGAATAAACCCCTCCCTGTCTGCCTGTCTTCGCGCCTGCACTGGAGTATCATTTGGTGGGAGGGGCTTAGGAGAGAGATAGGAGAGAGGAGAGCAAAAGGGGTAAGTCTTTTTGCCTTGTGTATTTTCAAGCTTGCCTACTGAAGCTTTAATTGAACAATTAGGTGTTCCACAGACCAACATTTTTTTGGATATTCTTGTATCATTTAAAATTGCTTTATTTATTTTTTGCCTTACACAAAAATTCAATAGCAGGGTTCTAATTGCTACATCAGCATACATTAACTGAAAATTAAGTGGGAATACCATAGAACTGCTCATGCTGTTTTTGCTTCTACAAAAAAACAAAGATCTGTTATGCAATATAATTTAGTCTTTAACCTGTTCATTTTAGATGTTTGTGTTTGTGTCTAAATGTATGTAAATACAGCACTAAATTATGTCTCGTGTCTTTCATAAATCCTGATGTAATATCAGCTCTGAGTTGGGTTGAATGATGGACTAGTTTAAATGGCCCTCACTCTGGGATGCAATTGCAGCCTTTCTTCCACCATATACTACAGGCACAGCATTCAAGTAAGATTCACTGAATCAATAGTTTGAGACAAATAAAGTGATTTAAAATGTATCCACACCCCAGATGTGTATTGGTGTTGTTGGAAATATTCCATTGGTCACCTGTGAACTATATTACCTGTGACGACATATATTGAATGTATCAAATATATAAAGCACAATATATGAGCACTGAATAATGTAGACGCACACTGAGTAAAGCGCACTTTCATAGACTGTGATAGAGCTATATTTAGGCCCAAGTGGTTGGAGTGACATGCACGAATAGTTGCATATGTCACAGTGACATATGCTCATTTTTATTTTTTGGGAAACGGACAGTTGCGCCACAGTGGTTTAACGGCCCAAGTATGTGAGGTCAAAAGGGGTGATTGGGTGCTTTCCAAGGGGAGGAAACAGAGGTGGGAACCACCATGGTGCCAACCAATCAGAAATGGTACCAACCAATCAGGAAGAAGCCAGAAGATGCGAGGCTGGGAAACCATTGTGGCGTGGAGAGAAGAGACACCTGTTGGGCGGAGAAATGGGATGAGTTTTCCGAGAATGGGACGAACTGTGTGTTAAAAACAATGTATAAAAAGAGCTGTGACTCAAACTGAATTTGAACATCTCTGCAGAGAGGTTACGGCTTTATGAGCGTCTGTGGAATAAAGTCTATTATTCTTGAAGATTTTGCCTCATCCTCTTTATTGGAAAACTTGAAGAAATTGGGACTGTAAACTGAAAACTTAGAATTCTTGTCGCTTGGAAACCACGACAGTGTTTTCACAATTTGTAATAAAGTGGTAGGTCCTATAACCAGACATTAGTCTGCATGTGAGTGTGTTGAGACTAAAAACTGGAATGACAACTGAAGTCATCATTTTTATGCAGCCAATATACTTAAGTAGGCACTACCGTATTTCTTGGTTGTTTCTCTCTTCAGTTTTACTTTGGCGTCTCATTCCTTTCATTCGTCACTCTGACAAGCTGCTTTCTAGTTGTATGCTTTGAGTGCACACAATTTAGTGCCAACTTAAATCTCAAAAATGCATTTGAGAGGATCCAGATTTGAGTGACCTTTATTGGTTGTAATATGGTTGTGGTGGTGCATTATGGCAATGATTTTATTATACACCATGTTGTACTTTTAATACATGAACATCCAAAGAAATAGAAGTAGATTTGTTTTAGGTGGGGTGAAGCATGCAGCGTTGTCAGATAAAACAACTGGCCTCCTGAATGTGCTTTGTTAACCCGTTAACTAAGGTTTAAGTGTAATGACAGTACCCAGTAAACATGCGTTGGTTGGGCCAACATTGGCTAATAGTCATTATGGTTGGCGACGGTCACCGTCACCGAAATTGGGACGGTCAACCGACGTCTGGGATGAAGTCACGGAGTCTAGAGGTGTTCTCCTCCCACTCCGTGCTCCAGATGTAATCCGCCCACCGTGCCGCACTGATGTTAAGATCACTGCATTGCTGCAGGAATTCCTGTGCGGCAGGCACAAATGGGTGTCTCGACTTAAGGCGCCGGGGAGGCTCAGCAATTACAGCGAGCCTTTCGTGGAGCAGATGGTTTGGCTCCATGGCCCAGCACGCGAGACGTGCTGTGGCTCCCGCGCGGCGAAGCCCAGCGGGCTGGATGCCTGCAAGAATGGGAAGATTGTCCACGGGAGTGGGACGCAGGCATCCTGTCACGATGCGCAAGGCTTCGTTGATGGGCGTATCGATGAGGCGGGTGCACTGCGACACCATACCGGTGCGCAGTACTCACTAGTCGAGTAAACAAGGGCCAGGGCTGCCGTACGCAATGTTCTTGCGTCGGCGCCCCAGCCTGACCTGACTAGTCGCCTCATCAATGCCACACGAGATGTTAACTTCTTGCACAGTGACTCAAGGTGTCGGCGAAACGTGAGCGACCTGTCCAATGGCACACCGAGGTAGATTGGCTCAGCGCAGCATGGCAGGGGTGTTCCGCCAATATATATTCGGAGCTCACGTTTAGCCTCCCTGTTGTTAAGATGGAAGGCCGCCGACACCGTCTTTGCCTCGCTGAGCTTCAACCTCCATTTCCAGAGGTATGCCACTAGTGTCTGCATGTCCTGGCTCAAAGTCCCCTCCAATGACTGCCAGTCTCCAGCGGAGTACACCAATGCGAGGTCATCCACGTAGGCATACTTCCGCGAGACTGTATCAGGCAAGTCATAAGTGTAGATATTATAGAAGAGGGGGGCCAGGACAGATCCCTGGGGGACGCCGTTCTTGAGGCGTCGTAACCTGCTTTGCTGTCCGCTACCGGTGGTAAGGTTAAAGCTGCGATTTTGGACAAGCTCCAGGATCATACTGACCATGTGCCTGTCCGGCAGCAGGCGGAGCAGCTTGCAGGTGAGGCCGCGGTGCCATACGGTATCATAGGCAGCCGTCAGATCGACAAAAACGGCTCCGGCCATCTTCTTGAACGAAAAGCTGTCCTCGATGTCTTGAGTCATCAAAGTGACTTGGTCTACGGTCGATCTCCCGCGTCGGAACCCGGCCTGCTCCCGAGGGAGCAGTGGGTCGACGATCGGTTCGACGCGGGCGTAGATAAGACGCTCGAGGATCTTGAAGGGGATGCAGATGCTCTTAGGATCCCCTTCAGGCTTATTCGGCTTAGGGATCGCGACAACTAGGGCTCTTCTCCAGATTTTGGGGGTCTTGAGTTGGTGCAAGCAGGAAGAGAGGAAAGCTCTTAACCAGGACTTCAGGGCAGGTGCGGCATGGAGTATAAGCTCCGGGCAGATGGAATCAGGGCCCAGAGCTTTTCCTGGCTTTAGGTGCTGGAGGGCAGCAGCGAACTCCTCCGGTGTGAATTCACCGGAGATGTTATCGCTGCTAGATGTTGGGGCCCTCCAGAGGTCAGACACTTCTTTTGCCACGAGTCGTGATGACTCGCGGTCTTTACCCTCGTATACCCCATTTTTCACAAATTGTGATGCGATTTTATTTGCAGAAATGGGGCAGTGACGAGGGGAGTGTCTTGACCTGCCAGTGAGGTTGTTCAGGATACTCCATGCCTTGCGGCTGGAGTGCGAGAAGTCGATGGAATTGACAGCCTCCTCCCAGCGCTCTTGTCTCCTCCGGCCAAGTCTTGACAACAGGGCTGTAGCAGCCCTGTTTGACTCGGTTCCGGCAGGAGCCCGAAGGAAAACACGGTAGAGGTTCTCGCACTCTGCATCCCAGCACGGTTTGTAGCTATTGCGACGTCCGCGTGGGATGGATTTCTTGGCCGCTTTCACTAACATCCCACAGACGTCCCGGTATGCCTCATCCACGTTGTTGGTATTAGGCGATGGGAGACGCCACGTGGATTTGTTAGTGAGGAGGCGGAAGCGTTTCCAATTGGCCTTACGGAAATTCCATCGCTTCACCGGCTCACTCGGGATAGAGTCCACGAGTTTAGGCACGGTTATCAGCGATGGTCGATGTTGGGACCGCGGGAACTTTCCGAGCACACGTCTGTCCGGGAGCCGGTTGTCTGCACCGACTCTCGCAAATGCCACGTCAGGATTCGTCCCAGTGTTCCAGCGACCGGAGAGAAAGCTGGCTGCACCCTTTGGATCGTATAACAGGGCCAGGCAGTTGTTAGCTTGGCACAATGTTGGAATGTGACTGTAGCCCAACGGTTACATATTTCGTCAAAAGCCAATATTGGAATACCACTCTTTCCCAACCATCGCATAATCGCCATGAACCAACATTGGCACACCGTTGGCATACCGTTGGCATTGTGATTTTAACCCAACCGTCGCATTTTAATCGTAGACCAACCTAGATACAACGTTATGGAATATCCAGACCAGTGAACACTCTCGAGGTTCAACTGAAAATGTGCCAGACCATCTCTCACAGTCTCACTCTGAAGAGAGAAGTATAGCTTGTAATGTTGAATGAAGTCGCATTTGGGTAAGTTAATACCAAGGGGCCAAGACTGGGCTTTCGTTTTGAAGCTCACTTCCTGGTTGGGCTGGGAGCGCTATTGTGCCGTTGCTCACTAGCGCCACTGCGGTTGGCTCCAGGTCTTTCACCATGTAAGTCAATGGCAGCAATGTGGTCAAAATACTCAATCAATAAATTTTTCCCACAAAAAAATGTAATTGCAATAGGTGCCTTTCCTTCATCTAATGCCTCTGCATGTGCTGATTTTTTTTTAAATATTGTGTCCTTTGGACAGGGTATTAGCATTTGTTTAGGACCAATCAGAGGGACAGGTTGAGTCCTCTTCAGCTCCACGGAGCAGGCGCAGTTTGTACAAACGGGCGGCGAAAAAGACATCCAGAGCTTCAATTCAGTTTTTACGAGGCCGTGGAAAGGCAATGGGTCACAGAGGCTTTGTCCATATTTTTATACCGTCTATGGTTAATATACAGTCTATGGTTAATATACAGGTTAATATAACTTAATGGTTAATATAACTCTATGGTTAATATACAGTCTATGGTTAATATACAGTCTAAGGTAAATATACAGTCTATGGTTAATATACAGTCTGTTACGATCCTGAAACGGGTCGAACCCAAGTGCAACGACCAAGAGGCAGATTCAAATAAAGGGGGTTTTTATTTAAGCTTTGGGGTAGTCCCAAAGCTGTACAGAAGGTATAAGAAAACAGGTTAGTACATTGAACACAAAAATCCCATAGGGACTGCTCCAAGCCGGAGCTGGACTTGTAAGTCCGGTGAGTTCCAAGCCGGAACAAAAGGGCTGCCCTGCTGCTCCAAGCCGGAACTGGAAACAGGGATTGGACTGGAACTGGACTGGAACTGGACCGGGAGGTCCACTCAGGAAACGAGTGCTGGAACAGAATATGTTCCAAGCCGGAACTGGACAGGAACTGGACTGGAACTGGACAGGAACTGGACTGGAACTGGACCGGGAGGTCCACTCAGGAAATGAGTGCTGGAACAGAATATGTTCCAAGCCGGAACTGGACAGGAACTGGACTGGAACTGAACTGGAACTGGACAGGAACTGGACTTGGACTGGAACGTGAAGTCCACACTGGAAACGGATGCTGGAACGGAATTCGTTCCAAGCCGGAACTGGAATTTACTGGAATGGTGGGTTAGCCACCGGGACGGTACTGTACTGGACCGCGAGTATCACACTGGTGCAGGTTCTGAAACGGCGCGACTGTTCCAAGCCGAAACTGGACTTAAGTTTCACTGGAGAACTCCCTCCGGGACTGAACAGGAACTGGACCGGGTTATTGACTTGGATAGGGGGACAAAGCAGAGGTTACAGGCAGGGTATACAGACTGGGTATTTGCATGAGAGGTGAGGATGTAGAATAGTCCGCCGCCTGTCTAGCTGACGAACACACCCCACGGAGCTGGTGAGGTGTAGCTTGGGGAGACCTCGTATGAGCCGGCTGAACTCCAGGGATCCTGGAACCGTAACCACAGTACAGGAGGTAGCTGAGGCCGGACAGGAACAACAACGGAAGCGAGCCGGCAGGCTAGACAGCGGGTCTTTCCCCGAGCTGGAGGTGGGAGTACCGCAACACACTCACACAACATAAAGGGAAAACAAAACACTGCTGCAGGGAGTTGGAATCGCGGCGTCTGGAGAGTTGAAGGGAGACAGGTAAGTAGCATGCAACAAAGACAGTTCAGGGAAGATAGCTACCAACCGCAGTTTACGTGAACAACATTTAGTGCAGCAAGCTGCACAAACTCCGGACCAGAAACGTGACAGGACATAGACAAGGTAGGTTAGTTAACGAACTGGCGCCGATTAGCAGCCAGCCAGGGGTTTAAATAGTGGATAAAATGAAAACATAAATGGGAAACAGGTGAGGTAATTAACAGGGAGTGATTACTAAACTCGAAGGTGAGGAATGTGAACACGGAGAAAGGAAACCGATAGGAGGAAACAAACGTGACAGAAAGCACGAACATGACAGGAAAAACGCCCATCCTGCAGCAGCAGGGAAAACACGGACAAGGGAATCCAACATGACACGGAGGGCAAACAGAAAAACCCGGAACACGGACAGGAAGGGAACGGAACGTTACACAGTCTATGGTTAATATACAGTCTATGGTTAATATACAGTCTATGGTAAATATACAGTCTATGGTTAATATACATTCTATGGTTAATACCAATGTTAATTGTCTGATATTTCCCTAAACATATCATGTCCAAATTTAATTGTATGGTTAGCCTACTTTAAGATATGTTTTACCCAATTTTAGTTAAATATATTTCCTTTATTTATGCAGGGGGACCCCACTGAGACTGAAAGTACAGAGATGATTTGCAAGTAAAAGAGAATAAGAATAAATGGTAGTACATACATATATACATACACATACACATACATACACAAATGCATACATACTCATGTAAGTATACACATGAGCATCCTGAGCAAAGAACACATGGATGAATAGGCCATGCAGGTACATGTACCTTCCTTCTCTAATAAATTAAAAACCAGTTGCTTAAAATGTTCAACAGATACCAGTGAAGTTAAGTGAAGTGATTACTGGGTTTCATTCCACAATTTGAGCGCAGAAACACTGAAGGCAGTTTTACTAAAGCCGTCACCTGTGATAAAGCGCAATACACTATGGTATATGGCATCCAAGGGTTTTAAAACACAAGTGGGGGCATGCATATATAAAACATCCCCATAATCAAGTACTGGTAAAATTGTGGCCTGAACCATCTTTGTCCTAAGATTGTTCCTAACCAAGGAGAGGCAAGACTTGTTTCTAAAAAGAAAGCCAAGTTTTTTTTTGTTAGATTAGCCACATGTGACCTGTATGAAAAATCATGATCTAACCAGATACCCAGATACTTATAATTCTGGACGCATTCGATTTCAATATTATTCAAGGTAAATAAATGAGCATCCATAGGGTTTACATTATGTGTGGAGAAAAACATATACTTTGTTTTATTTGCATTCAAAACTAATTTCAAACTGGCCAATTCTAATTGAATACTGTTAAAAGCAGTTTGTATATAAGTGAGAGCTTGTCTGCTTGTGGATGCCGATGAGGATGCTCGGCGTAGAAATGAACATTACAATTTTCTACTTTAGTGGCAATCTCGTTTATATAAATGGTAAATAATAACGGGCCCAGGATGGATCCTTGTGGGACCCCTTTATTGACCTTTATAAAGAGTGACTTCACCTCATCTATTACAATAGCTTGGGTCCTGTTAGAGAGGTAATTGCGAAACCAATTTAAAACATTTCCATCTAGGCCAATGGGGACAACCTGGTCAAAAGTATTGAATGGTCAACCGTATCAAATGCCTTGGACAGGTCTATACCTGCACATTTTTGTTTGCTATCTAATGCATTTATGATGTTGTTTATGACCAGGGAGGCTGCTGATATGGTACTGTGGCCAGGTCTGAAACCAGACTGAAACTGATTTAAAATATTATTCCTGGATAGGAAAGAGTGTAGTTGCAGATTTATTAAAAATTCTAAAATATTTGCCAAACAAGGGAGTTTAGAACTAGGTCTGTAATTATTCAGCTCACTGGGTGCACCCCCTTTAAATAGAGGTAGAACATGTGCTGATTTCCAAACATCAGGAATAGTACCAGTAATAAGCAACAGATTAAAAATATTTGTTAATGGGGCCCCCATTGGTAGAAAAATAGGGTCTAATTGATATTCCCCCTTCGATTTCTTTGTATTTATGGCAAGTAAGGCCTCCAATATTTCTAAATGAGAACATAGCTCTGTTTATTAATGGGCTTTCAATGGAGCTGCAGCTAAAATCTAATCCATCTATTTGCAGAACAGCATGATGTGAATTTTCAAAAAGATTTCCTGCTTCTATAAAATTAAAAGCATTCCCCATGGGGCGCTGCGGTGGTACAACGGTAAGAGCGCCGACTTTCAGTCGGTGCAGTTGTGGTCCGAGGATCGGGCCTCGCGCCCCGGTCCTGCCAGATCCGAGCATGGCCAGCGCCCTGTGGGAGCAGCAATTGGCGGCTGCTTCCGGGTGGGGGGAGGGGCTCGGAGAGAATCGCTGCACGCATAGCGGCCCTGGGCGGGCTGGAATTACGGTCAGGAGCTAGGAGGAGTCGCGCCCCGAAGAGGACGTGGCGCCCTCCCGTCCCACCGCCGGCTGACGGGGTTGCGTAGCGTTGATTCTCTAGCGGTTGCTACACGGGGCAATTGAATTAGAATAGGGTTCAATTGGCTACTAAATTGGGAGAAAATGGGGAAAAATCAGAAACTATTTTTTTTTTAAAAGCATTCTCCATTTCATTTTTCTCAAAAATAGGACCAGAATCGGAATTAATGAAATGTGGTAAGGAAGGAGCAGAACCATGCTTCAAGGAATTCACAACCTTCCAGAACTTAGCCGGATCGCCATCCGAATCAGATAGTGCGGTTATATAGTAATTTGATTTAGCTTTCCTTATTGAGGCACAGCATTTATTTCGTAGCTGTCTAAAGTGCTGCCAGTCCACGAGTGAGTCTGTTTCTCTGGCCCGTTTCCATGCCCTATCTCTATCATGTAGTTCGTTAGATAAGCCATTGGAACCAGGGATTTGATCAAACATAAAACCTTGTTCACAAAAGTTTTTTAAATCCCTTTTAGTAATAAAATGTGACGGCGCTGTTACAGATTTTTTCGTTTCTGATACAAGCCACAGGACAGTGGTCACCGATATCAAGTGGGAAAACTCCACTACGATACTTATGCGGTTTATTAGTTAAAATGATATCTATCAAGTAGACTTTGAGGGGGTTTTCTGGTTTGGGCGCGTGGGTTCCAGGATCAATTGCGTGAGATTTAGATCATTTCAAATGACCTTGAAATCATCTGAGGCTCGATGCCAGTCCAAGTTATGATCGCCCATGACTAGAAGCTCAGAATGAGCATAATCAGATAATATACTAGTAAGATTATTAATAGCACTGGATAAGGCATTTGGCGGACGGTAGACACCAGCGATATTGATATTTGTGCAACCTGTCCGTACGCTTAAAACCAGGCATTCAAATTGCTTTGGGGCAGATGTGGAGATTAAAACTGTCACAATGAAGGTGGACTTCACACACATAACCACCCCGCCCCCTCTTAATTTTCTATCACACCTAAAAACATTGTAACCATTTAAAGTAATATCAGTGCCCATAACTGGATTTGTCCATAAATATCAGTGTCCATAAATGGATTTGCATAGCACTAATTAAGCTACCGTTGACGTTAACATAGCTAGCTACATGGTTCTGAGGTAAATTAGCTAACCCCACACTGCTTGGTAGTTTGCTAAGGTTAATTGAACATGACGTTATGTAATTTATACAAACGGTGAAGTATAGGCTACCGTTATAAGGGTGCCACAAAAAGAGGTATAAAATCCAGGGGTCAGAAAGGAAAAGTCCTGCCATGTATTTCTTCCACCCTTGAACTCAGCCAGCTGATTTCACTAATTAGTTCTACCTCCTGGCTGAAGAATTGTGTTAATTAGCAAATACAGGTGATTGGAACCAAATATTGGGGAGGGCTTTTACTTTCTGAACCTGAATTTTACACCTCTGGCCACAAATCAGATAAGGTCAGCACACTGTCATCAGTCCACTAGCATATTTCGAGCTGACTGCCTGATACGGTATGCCTCCTCAGAGTGGATGGTCCAGATTCCAGCGGTACCGATTCATATCACTGTGCATCCCAGTAACGTGAACGTCATCGTTAATGGTCTCCAGATCATCCATGACTGTTACGCTCCGAAGTTGGGATAAGCCGTTGAACAACTCTCTTTTAATGGGGAGTGTTCATATATACTACTCAAAAGAAGTTAAGGGTCAAAAATATTTGTGCATATAAATATAGGCTAAAGAGCTAAAATGGTGACGACTAATGACAAAATAATTCTTTGATGGCTCAAGAACAGAAAACACAAAACAAAAAACTTTTGATTAGACACTAGTTTATTACCCTGATGAAAAAAGTCATGCCCCCCCAAAATGATGTTCACACAAGTCGCAGAAGCTTCATTAACTGGTGTAGCCACCATTCAGACATTCTTGACAACGCTGGCGCATGCTGTTGATCAGGCGTTGGAAATAACGTTGAGGGATCGCTAGCCATTCTGTGACTAATCGCTGAGCCAGTTGCTGGAGGTTGATGGCAGGGACGTGATGTGATCGAACTCGCCGCCCTAGTTCATCCCACGCATGCTCAAAGGGTGACAAGTCGGGTGAATATGCTGGCCAATTCATGTGCTGAACATTCTGTAATTTAAAAAACGTTTAAAAAAAAACAATTTTTTCAGCAATTCAGCAATGCACATTGGTGATCTTTTTGTCATGGTTTAGTTCAAATTAAATGTTTTTGCAGTGCAAGGCGAGTTGTCTCCAATCTTATATCTCAGCATTGCAACAGTCAAAATGGCTCTTTAACATCGTGCTGTGAACTTTTTTAAATTACAGATTCAAGTCAGTCTTATCGCTGCTCTTCATTGAGGTCTGCTGCACATCTGGAGGTTTGTCTTGCATATTCAGGGGTCAGAATCACATATTGGTGGAATCTTATTTTAAAGGGGCAATTCACCCAAAAATAAAATTGATATACATACCCAGAGTGCTATCTATCTATCCAGGTAGTTTCACTGAGAACTCACTAGTTTTGTAGATATCCGCTGCAGCTAACCGTGATATCACCCTGATAGAAGGGTCCAAGGTTTGTGGCCTCAAAGTGCCAAAAATGTACAGTCAAAAAAAAATCAACAGCAACATCTCTTTCCAGAATACTGGCATGCTTTGTTTAAGACTTTGTGCGTACATACACAGTTGCCGTACTTCGGTAGAAGGTAATTTTCTAAAAAACCGTGCACAACAAAGTCTCGATGCTCGTGAATAACCATGTCATCATATTTGGAAAGAGACGCTTAGATTTTTTAGCCGCCACAAACTTTGGACCCATTGAGGTTTGTTATATCGAGGAAATGTCAAGGTGAGTTGCAGCAGATAGTTACAAAACTAGTGAGTTCTCAACGTAACTAGCTGGACGGATTGTAACTAACTAGCACTCCGGGTACGTAGAAATATATCAAAATTACATTTTTGGGTGAACTTCCCCTTTAATACTTATCTTTAAATAAATAGGTCCAAAACCGAGACTAGCATCAGTGTAAAGCAGTTCAAGGCAAAATTTGCCACAATAGCTTATCATCACTATTGCATGGTATAACTTAAAGACAGATTCTAATTGTCGAGAACTACAATTCCCCAAAAACCAGAGAGCTCTCCGTAATGATGGCCTGTGAAAAGATGGCGCCGTCTGTAGTCCGTTTAGGGTTAGGGTTCGGATAATAAATATATACGGCTTATCTGGGTCGCCCCATGTAGGGGACAGTATTAAAATGAATTGAGATTGTGGGATTTTGACCATATCCGACATAAACTGTTTGCTTTTTTTGTGACTGAATAAACCTTTCCACATGTTTTTTGTGTCCCTATTAACATATTTAGCGGTTATCGCCATCAACCAGTAGCTAGCTACTCAAAAGTCAGTCTGGTAAACAAAATTCATTAGCCGGCTAGCTAGCTAACAACCGAAAAGTAGCATAGTAGCCAAGCCCACAGTAACACCTCTAAATTTCGTTCTATGTAGCACGAAAACAGTCTGAGAAATGCTAGCATTGAAAATGCATGGGTTTAAATTTCGTTCTGTGTAGCACGATAAAAGTCGGACAATCGTGCTCCGGGTGACGATTCAATAGATTAATTGTCGTGACTATGAGCATGAAAAAGCGTGAGACCGGGTTGATTTTTCACCTGTTAACATAACAAAGTGTACCTTAACCTAAAGGCTAAGACCATTGCGCTATTGTGTGGTAAATTTATTAAACATCCTCACATAAATTTTTGGAAATACTGACTTATTTCTTTGTGATGGAGTTCATTTCACCCCTAGGGGAAATTATATTTTTCTAAATGCTATTTTACAGTCCCTTTTGAACGTCTTAAGGCGTTTAAAATTGGGTGCTACCACTTCATCAGTTTCTGAGGGGGAACCCTACATACAATCATTGCAAGAGAGAAAACAATTCCCCACTCAACCTACCTTGTATGAATTGAGGTTAAGAAATAATATTGATTGATTTGGGCTTAAGAAATAATAATGATTTAGTCACTAAGTGCCCACTAGATTGCCATCTAGTGGGCACTTAGGTGAACACACCACATTAGATGAATATGTCAAGTAGCTATGATATTGTATACAAGCTAGTTTTTCTCAATAAGTAACCAGTAGCCTACAAAAAAATGCAGATGTTAATAATGTCACGGTAAATCATTATTATTTCTTAAGCCCAAATCAATCAATATTATTTCTTAACCTCAATTCATACAAGGTAGGTTGAGTGGGGAATTGTTTTCTCTCTTGCAATGATTGTATGTATTCCCCTCAGAAACTGATGAAGTGGTAGCACCCAATTTTAAACGCCTTAAGACGTTCAAAATGGACGTGTTAACAGGGTATTTTTCTGTCGTCTCAAGACGAACAAATTTGAAGTCTTAACATGAAAAAATTTGACGTCTTAATGCGGACATTGGAGCACAAATGGCAACCTGCTGAATTTTGAGTAGATTGGGGGAAAATAAAGAATTTGGTGTTCTGCAAGCCATTGATTTCGATGTAAACTGGTTAAGATCCTTTCTGATTAATGGCGAAATTTTTAGTGCAGCCAAGGGGTATTTTGTTATGTAATGGTGGTGTGAATTATATTTTACATTGTGGCTATTATGTTCAAATCCCCACTTTGACCACCTGTTGTGATTTTATTCATTAAAGCAGGTGATTATTGGACAAAGTTTCACTGTCGCCATGATTCCTCCCTTTCCCATGTCCTAAATGCATAAGGGTGATAACCTAGTTAGCCTACTATTTTTCTTCAGTAATTGTCCCTATAATTAGGCTATAACACAGTTTTTTCTTTAGACAGCATTACACACACATTTGAGTATTTTTGTTGTATTCCTTGTTATTTAAATCTAAAATATAAACTTTCCATAATTTGTGGATACTAATCCCTTTGTTGAATATTGGTAACAATCGCATTCGTTTAGGCTATCGGCTATCATCCTTTCCTGTTGTGGTGAATAAATAGCATGAGCTGTCCAGATTATTTAAATAATTTGATTCAAAACACTAGTTTTTTCACTCAACTCCGCTCACACGCTCTGGTGGCTATGCAAATAAAGTTTGAGCATAATATTTTTTAAATTCAAAATCACTCTTTAATGAATGCAGAGGAGACCATTCATCATTAATTTACAACCTCCCTAAATGCATATCTGTCTGCAAGGTGCAGGTATTAAGAATACACTCTCCATGCTGTATGGTTGGTGTCTGCACTCATCCCCGTTCCCCAGTAGAGGTGCGCAACTTTCTCCCTTCACCCAGATAACAAGTGAACGTTGAATCGACGTAGATTCAATGTGGAATTCCGACGTGGATTCAACATCAATTTGCTCATTGAGATCACGTTGAATCAACGTTAGAATACCGACAAATATTGAATAATCATTAAAATTGGTTATTTTTTCGCCCACAGTACACTCACTGCAATGAAGTTGTATTTTTATCCATTTTACGTGTTCAGCTGGCAAAGCAACTTATGATGTTAGGCGAATTATTTAGTTACGACTGACATTATCGGCTACTAACTAGTTCAGTTAGCTAATGGAGTGAGTCAGTGATGGCGACAAACATTAAAACTTTTAAATATCATGTTAATATTTAACCTTGATTATTCAATATTTGTCGGTATTCTGACATTGATTCAACGTGATCTCGATGAGAAAATTGATGTTGAATCAACGTCGGAATTCCACATTGAATCTACGTTGATTCAACGTTCGCTTGCTATCTGGGTAATGAGACTGAATAGTTTGGCATGCTCGGCTTGTCTTGTCGGCTGGAAGAACAAATGTTGGTATGTGCTAATTAAATCCCTGACTAGAGTCACTTCTATTTATATGCGCAGTTTAAGTTTTGTGAAATGCCCATTGTTGGGTTCCCGGGTTTCCATCATTGCACAAGGTATACTGTATTATTAACTGCAACTGGCTAGACTATTTTGTATATTGCATGTCTCTGTATGTCTCCCCACCTTGGCCCTAGCCAGCTCCAACCATCAACCACCCATTTACATTTCTATTGTGTCTATAGCATACCACTGGTAATGGCACATTTCTGGTTGGGTGGGCCTAAACCAGTTGTCTCCAGACATGCATGTGTATTCACTGTATCAACCCTTTGAAATGTAATGCTAGGAACTGTATTTAAACCACAGAAACACTTCAGTTCTTCAGAGATATTCTCAGCACAGGCAGCCCGTATGTTCTGAGTGTGTCTCTCCCTTGCGCATTGTAAATAAACCTCAATTCTCTTAAGAGAAGTCGTCAGTGTGTTTTTCATCGTCCTGCATTTGATTCCACGGAAGGGCAACAGAATCCTAACACCATGTAGTTGGCCAATGTTGATAATGCACTAACCCAAAAGGGCTGGAGCACTGCACATTTAAATATAAGCCATGGTTCTCTACCTTTTTCGAAACTGTCAAATGGACTGTCCCAAATACTACGTAGCCCAAACGTAGAGCCCACATGACCACAACGTAGGCATACGTACAGCCCAACGCAGCCCCTAAGTAAAAAAGGGGTGGGTAAATCTCTGGTATAGCTTGTTTGCAGTCACGTGGTTCTGATGACGCGCGAAATTCAGATGGGGGGCAGGAAGTGAAGAACACTGATTTGAAATGATGGAAAGTCAATACACAAAAGCGTTGGACGGGGCTACACGCAGGAGGTATCATCAAAAAATATATAAACATATTGGATATGATCCGTACACGCTGAGGAAAAGCGATTTCTCTCACGTCTTGGCCGATTTGCCTGGCGTGGAGGAGATCGACATCACAAATTACCTCGTCCTACACGACCTCCTACTACACGGCTAGCCAGATGAAGGCGTACAAGAGTCTGGAGGCTTATAACCATTTTGTGTGTGGTTGGGTCAACGACCTTGCTGTGGACTCCCTGGACCCCTGTCAAGGACCTCACATCCTCACGTTGAGGACCACTGGCCGTGATAGCTAGCTAACATTAGCATTGCTAAAAACAAAGACACCGGAAGATAGCGTTAGCTATCTAGCTGCGAAACACAAACACACAGGGTGATATCACAGATGTAACGTTAGCTATGTTTCCAGCAACATTGCCTCCTGGTCTGTATTTTTGTCAGTTTTAGCCAGCTATGTAAGTAGGCCTAGCTAAATTACTGTAGCCTTACCTTTCACAAAGTGGTCACTGCATATACGAGCGTTGTCTGACTCAGCTCCTCCAGACTTAAGACGGAGATTTTTGATCCACGTCTGCCGCCGTTTCTTTTTTAAAATTCTCCCCTTTATGCAGTGGCGGCTCCTGAGCTGAAAATCGGGGGTAGCGGAAAACTTCCATTTAAACTGATTATTGGTCTTAATAATTTTTCAATCCGTTTCCTTGATTAACAATAGGCTACTACGAAAGTGTGGTGTTGCTGATTTGCCCACAGCTTACTGTGAACTACAGTCGACGTTCATTGCTAGGGATAGCTGCTACATTATGGGAAGGATGTGCTTTGTCTTGTCTGTTCTGTAGTGATCTTGATGATGTCTCTGTATGCACTTACTGTACGTCGCTTTGGATAAAAGCGTCTGCTAAATGAATAATGTAATGTACATCAGCGTTTAATTCACCAATTACTCAATGCCATCAAATGTAGCCGGTTCTCCTCAATTAGGCTATTAGGCAAGTAATACAATTATTTGCAGGTTGTGCTAAATAAAAAAAATAATCTAACAAAAGCTGAGCTTTAAGATCGTTTAATTTCAATTAATATTTTCGGAATTAAGAGTGCGGAGAACGAAGAGCACATGTATCCACAATTATAATGTTGATTAAAATGTGCACAATTTTGCGACGCAAGTTAAAATAATTTTATTACTTGCCTAATATAGCCTAATTGAGGAGAACCGGCTACATTTGATGGCATTGAGTAATTGGTGAATTAAACGCTGATGTATGTAGCCTATTGTTAATCAAGGAAACGGATTGAAAAATTATTAAGACCAATAATCAGTTTAAAGGGAAGTTTTCCGCTACCCCAAATTTCAGCTCAGGAGCCGCCACTGCCTTTATGTGTAACCACTTTCGGGACTCGAAAGTAGCCCTTGTTTTTTTCTCGATTCGATCGGTTGGTACAGCCGTAAACCGCGCAAAACTTTGGCATTTTAATAGTGCTTTCCTAATCTGCAATAGTGTTGTGTCGTTCGCGAACGATTCGTTCAAAAGAACGAATCTTTTGGGTGAACGAACTGAACTGAATCACTTACTGAAAAGATCCGTTCATTTCTCAGTTCAGTTCAGTTCACGAACGGATCTGATCAGCAGCGAGCGTGCACCGTGCAGGGAGGGGGAGGGACTGCCGCGAGCGAACGTGATTCGTCCCTTGCGAACCAGTTCTGCTGTGCTGAACGAATCATTCGCATTTGCTTCTTCCTATTCCATTTCGGACGTATTGTTCTAAGTATTGTATAGCCGAAATGAGTACCGTGTTTGCGTGTTGTATACTAGAAAGTTTTTTTTTCTTTTTTTTCTCTAATTTGTTTCCTAAATTGTTCGAAATAAAGTTTATATTAAAAAAAAAAATTATAAAAAAAATTCGCGGGCGGGCGGGCGCCGAGCGAGGCAGCGAGCGTGCAGAGTGGACTGATTCGTTCACTGCGTGACGTGACGTGATCCTGAGTGATAATCAGCGGCTCAAACTGCCAGAATCAGGCCCAGCAAGTTAAGACTTAAAAGTCATTGAAAACCAGCGTTCACCTCCAATATTGATATTCAACGAGGAAACTTTTAAAATATCAAGATTTGTAAACGGAGTTTGGCGCATTTGTCAAAGCGACAGCACTTCCGCATGAACTGTTCGGCCGTCAGTTCACTGAGTGAGTCGGACTACGCAGTACGCAGTCGGAGCTCCGCCCAAGCACTGAACGATTCGGTGAACGAATCTTTTTAATGAACTGATTCTAGTGATTCGTGTCACTGAAGTGAACTGTTTTGCCCATCACTACTGCCTTTCTAGTTAATATATAGTTCTATGGGCAGAAGCCTTCTCAAAACGGCACCGTTTCCACGGCCCAAAGTTTTTTCTCTGATTGGCCAACGTGACCTGTCACGTGAAGGTGAACATTTTCTCCCTTTTCACAGAGTAATGGCTGCCGTTGTAACTCTAGTTAGCGACCATATACATGTATAGCGACGACTGCAAAGTTATGCTACCGAATAAAAAAGCTAAATGAAAGGTAACTTTGTTAGCTACCGTTAGCTAAGTTAGCTCGCAGTAGCAGCCCGAGGCCTAGAAAGGACATGCTATCACAAAAGCCTGTTGATAATACACCAATAGTAGCTCGATGCACATTTAAAAGAAAATAAGCCAGGTATAGCATAACGTTAGTTATACTTTAGAACACATTTGGCTAGGCCTAATCTTAACGTAACCCCCTCGAAACTGCAATGGACATAGCTAACGTTATTACGATAACCTTCCAATATCAGCGTTATAGACTACTGCACTTTAGACCGCATAAACGGGCACAAGTGTCCGCTATGTGTTAAGATAACTATATATATATATATATATAATGTATCTTATATAGCCTGTGTCTATGTTCATAGACATCCTATATATATAGCTACGCTGTATGTGTAGCCTACGTTATGTGGTGAGTGAATTAGTGTTGTGTCGTTCGCGAACGATTCGTTCAAAAGAACGAATCTTTTGGGTGAACGAACTGAACTGAATCACTTACTGAAAAGATCCGTTCATTTCTCAGTTCAGTTCAGTTCACGAACGGATCTGATCAGCAGCGAGCGTGCACCGTGCAGGGAGGGGGAGGGACTGCCGCGAGCGAACGTGATTCGTCCCTTGCGAACCAGGGGCCGGTTGCACCAGCTATACGTAAATTCAAACGTAGGCTAGTTATAACGTAAGTGTTTACTAAATTAAGGTTTACACATTACTAAATAAAAATGGGTTGCACCACACAAACTAGTTTGTACGTTGAGCTTAGTAGCTACTAAATATTTACACCTACCCCTAGGTATAAAAAAAATACACAAACTGTAACCGTCTGTTCATCTAATTGGCTACCTCCGCCGTTTCTTCAGCAAACACTGTAAAAATAGTTGACGCGTGGAAAACGTTCAGTTTCAAAACAAAGTTCTTTATAGTTCAAAAGAGAGGCAAACAGAACAGTCCCGTAACTTAGGCTAAGTTTCCATATATTTTCAAAGCACATAATGGCTGTAACATAAATAAATAGGCTAAACAAACAAATAAGGATATTTTGAATTTTATTCGTAAAAACATAAACATGCACACATTGTAATTCTGTTCAATGTTCTATTTTTTTCCCATGGAATGCAAAATAAGTAGCCTGTTAAACTCAATGCAAGTTGATTTCCGTGTTTACATTGTAGCTTATTGATTGATTGGTTATGGATTTGTTATCGTCATGATAAAGCGACAATGTTTACCTTAGTATTGAACTAAGCATTACTTAGTTTTCACTAGCTAAGACATTACTTACGTATTGGTGGTGCAACCGAATTTAGTAAAGCGATAGTTTGAAACTAACTAGTAGCAACTAAGGACCTAGTAAATACTTTACGCGCAAACTTAGTCACAAACTTACGTATGACCGGTGCAACCCAGCCCAGTTCTGCTGTGCTGAACGAATCATTCGCATTTGCTTCTTCCTATTCCATTTCGGACGTATTGTTCTAAGTATTGTATAGCCGAAATGAGTACCGTGTTTGCGTGTTGTATACTAGAAAGTTTTTTTTTCTTTTTTTTCTCTAATTTGTTTCCTAAATTGTTCGAAATAAAGTTTATATTTTTAAAAAAAATTATAAAAAAAATTCACGGGCGGGCGGGCGCCGAGCGAGGCAGCGAGCGTGCAGAGTGGACTGATTCGTTCACTGCGTGACGTGCCGTGATCCTGAGTGATAATCAGCGGCTCAAACTGCCAGAATCAGGCCCAGCAAGTTAAGACTTAAAAGTCATTGAAAACCAGCGTTCACCTCCAATATTGATATTCAACGAGGAAACTTTTAAAATATCAAGATTTGTAAACGGAGTTTGGCGCATTTGTCAAAGCGACAGCACTTCCGCATGAACTGTTCGGCCCGTCAGTTCACTGAGTGAACGAACTGTGACGCAACGGTGCAAGTTCGTTCACTCAGTGAACTGACGGGCCGAACAGTTCACTGAGTGAACGAACTGTGACGCAACGGTGCAAGTTCAGTGATCCGTTCACTGAAGCTACTAGACACAGTGAGTTAACGTGACGTGATCCTGAGTGATAATCAGCGGCTCAAACTGCCAGAATCAGGCCCAGCCAGTTAAGACTTAAAAGTCATTGAAAACCAGCGTTCACCTCCAATATTGATATTCAACGAGGAAACTTTTAAAATATCAAGATTTGTAAACGGAGTTTGGCGCATTTGTCAAAGCGACAGCACTTCCGCATGAACTGTTCGGCCGTCAGTTCACTGAGTGAGTCGGACTACGCAGTACGCAGTCGGAGCTCCGCCCAAGCACTGAACGATTCGGTGAACGAATCTTTTGAACGAATCTTTTTAATGAACTGATTCTAGTGATTCGTGTCACTGAAGTGAACTGTTTTGCCCATCACTAGAGTGAATACATTTTTTCCTGGTTGGTTCAGTTCAACAAGTTACTATGACAAGGGTGATGCAGGAAAATAAACAGACCTAACAGCAAAGCATATTTGTGGTTAATGCTAATTTAGCTCAAGCAGGACGACGAAGAAGACAAGCAGGCTAACCTAACGTTGTCAAAAAAAGATTTCTTACCGTGAAAATATTTAATTTTTTCCCCCAGGGTTTCTGCGCTGTTATGGGTTTGAAAGCTCCGCGCTATGATTCAGGTTTGGCAAAACTGGTATGCAGTAACAACAATGCTATCACATATTTTATAACTCTAGAGATGTACCTTGCCAAAAATCACAAGAGCATTATTCCCCTCAACTGGTACCGACCAACCCTACTGGCTCACGGACTACTAGGTGTACGAATTATATATTATAATTTTTGACGTAAAAAATTATACCTAACACATAAAAGAGAAAACCTCTGTATCTCTCTGTATGTCTGGTGCACAGCAGCCAGCAGATGGCACGCAATGTACCCACACACACACATACACGCACGCACGCACGCATTAATTAGGTATAGGGCCGACTAAATGGCCAATTAGTGATGGTGTGCTCCAACGGGTATCAGAACTAGTCCATCTGATTATCAACTCATCACCCATGGTAAGGATAAGCCACAAATCAGCTGTGGAGACTGCCACCTACAAGTTCATAACAGTGTCATCTTCAGAGATATATGTAGGAAACTTCATCCGTAAACAGAGGGATATTGAAGCTACAACATTATATAATCCTGACCATGTAGGACTATTCAGGAGGTTTGGGGGAGGGGCTAAAGCGCTTCAAAAACAGCATGTTATCTAACCCTAACCCTCATATGACAACAATCCAGATGTATTTGGTAGGTAAAATAAGGTCTACACTAATGCAAATCCAAACATATGACTGTATGATAAACATCATATGAAAAACATCAATACCTTGAAGGATTTTTTTCCACCAAATAAGCAAAAAAATCAAAAGACTTGATTTTATCCAGGCTGGAGTCTCAAAGGGTCTCAGAAACTTCACCTCAAAGAGGCTCTAACCAGACAGAGGTGAAAATTAAACTTTGTCGTAGGACAAAACTAAAGACGTTTTTGGAAAGGCCTTGACCTGGAGAATAACGTTTGTCAATTATTTTGCCCTGACACCCCAGGGGACTCAGTAGCGCCCCCTAGAAGGGCAAAACTGGCCAAACTTCAAATGCTTCTAATTCTGGTACCAATGGACATATCGGGTAGATATTTAACAGGATGATTAACTAACTAGTCTTTCATAAATAATGTCAGAGCCAGCCTTCAAGCTCTAACAGAAGGGCCTGAATAAAACGTTTGATGCTTAATCATTTGATACTTTGATGATTCAATTATATGATCAATTGGGATCTTAACTGATGCTATATTGAACATAAATTTTAAGCCCCAGGTCAATAGGATTAGTATTTTTTTCGTTATTGGTACTAATAGTTTAGAACTACAATTCCCCAAAAACCAGAGAGCTCTCCGTAATGATGGCCTGTGAAAAGATGGCGCCGTCTGTAGTCCGTTTAGGGTTAGGGTTCGGATAATAAATATATACGGCTTATCTGGGTCGCCCCATGTAGGGGACAGTATTAAAATGAATTGAGATTGTGGGATTTTGACCATATCCGACATAAACTGTTTGCTTTTTTTGTGACTGAATAAACCTTTCCACATGTTTTTTGTGTCCCTATTAACATATTTAGCGGTTATCGCCATCAACCAGTAGCTAGCTACTCAAAAGTCAGTCTGGTAAACAAAATTCATTAGCCGGCTAGCTAGCTAACAACCGAAAAGTAGCATAGTAGCCAAGCCCACAGTAACACCTCTAAATTTCGTTCTATGTAGCACGAAAACAGTCTGAGAAATGCTAGCATTGAAAATGCATGGGTTTAAATTTCGTTCTGTGTAGCACGATAAAAGTCGGACAATCGTGCTCCGGGTGACGATTCAATAGATTAATTGTCGTGACTATGAGCATGAAAAAGCGTGAGACCGGGTTGATTTTTCACCTGTTAACATAACAAAGTGTACCTTAACCTAAAGGCTAAGACCATTGCGCTATTGTGTGGTAAATTTATTAAACATCCTCACATAAATTTTTGGAAATACTGACTTATTTCTTTGTGATGGAGTTCATTTCACCCCTAGGGGAAATTATATTTTTCTAAATGCTATTTTACAGTCCCTTTTGAACGTCTTAAGGCGTTTAAAATTGGGTGCTACCACTTCATCAGTTTCTGAGGGGGAACCCTACATACAATCATTGCAAGAGAGAAAACAATTCCCCACTCAACCTACCTTGTATGAATTGAGGTTAAGAAATAATATTGATTGATTTGGGCTTAAGAAATAATAATGATTTAGTCACTAAGTGCCCACTAGATTGCCATCTAGTGGGCACTTAGGTGAACACACCACATTAGATGAATATGTCAAGTAGCTATGATATTGTATACAAGCTAGTTTTTCTCAATAAGTAACCAGTAGCCTACAAAAAAATGCAGATGTTAATAATGTCACGGTAAATCATTATTATTTCTTAAGCCCAAATCAATCAATATTATTTCTTAACCTCAATTCATACAAGGTAGGTTGAGTGGGGAATTGTTTTCTCTCTTGCAATGATTGTATGTATTCCCCTCAGAAACTGATGAAGTGGTAGCACCCAATTTTAAACGCCTTAAGACGTTCAAAATGGACGTGTTAACAGGGTATTTTTCTGTCGTCTCAAGACGAACAAATTTGAAGTCTTAACATGAAAAAATTTGACGTCTTAATGCGGACATTGGAGCACAAATGGCAACCTGCTGAATTTTGAGTAGATTGGGGGAAAATAAAGAATTTGGTGTTCTGCAAGCCATTGATTTCGATGTAAACTGGTTAAGATCCTTTCTGATTAATGGCGAAATTTTTAGTGCAGCCAAGGGGTATTTTGTTATGTAATGGTGGTGTGAATTATATTTTACATTGTGGCTATTATGTTCAAATCCCCACTTTGACCACCTGTTGTGATTTTATTCATTAAAGCAGGTGATTATTGGACAAAGTTTCACTGTCGCCATGATTCCTCCCTTTCCCATGTCCTAAATGCATAAGGGTGATAACCTAGTTAGCCTACTATTTTTCTTCAGTAATTGTCCCTATAATTAGGCTATAACACAGTTTTTTCTTTAGACAGCATTACACACACATTTGAGTATTTTTGTTGTATTCCTTGTTATTTAAATCTAAAATATAAACTTTCCATAATTTGTGGATACTAATCCCTTTGTTGAATATTGGTAACAATCGCATTCGTTTAGGCTATCGGCTATCATCCTTTCCTGTTGTGGTGAATAAATAGCATGAGCTGTCCAGATTATTTAAATAATTTGATTCAAAACACTAGTTTTTTCACTCAACTCCGCTCACACGCTCTGGTGGCTATGCAAATAAAGTTTGAGCATAATATTTTTTAAATTCAAAATCACTCTTTAATGAATGCAGAGGAGACCATTCATCATTAATTTACAACCTCCCTAAATGCATATCTGTCTGCAAGGTGCAGGTATTAAGAATACACTCTCCATGCTGTATGGTTGGTGTCTGCACTCATCCCCGTTCCCCAGTAGAGGTGCGCAACTTTCTCCCTTCACCCAGATAACAAGTGAACGTTGAATCGACGTAGATTCAATGTGGAATTCCGACGTGGATTCAACATCAATTTGCTCATTGAGATCACGTTGAATCAACGTTAGAATACCGACAAATATTGAATAATCATTAAAATTGGTTATTTTTTCGCCCACAGTACACTCACTGCAATGAAGTTGTATTTTTATCCATTTTACGTGTTCAGCTGGCCAAGCAACTTATGATGTTAGGCGAATTATTTAGTTACGACTGACATTATCGGCTACTAACTAGTTCAGTTAGCTAATGGAGTGAGTCAGTGATGGCGACAAACATTAAAACTTTTAAATATCATGTTAATATTTAACCTTGATTATTCAATATTTGTCGGTATTCTGACATTGATTCAACGTGATCTCGATGAGAAAATTGATGTTGAATCAACGTCGGAATTCCACATTGAATCTACGTTGATTCAACGTTCGCTTGCTATCTGGGTAATGAGACTGAATAGTTTGGCATGCTCGGCTTGTCTTGTCGGCTGGAAGAACAAATGTTGGTATGTGCTAATTAAATCCCTGACTAGAGTCACTTCTATTTATATGCGCAGTTTAAGTTTTGTGAAATGCCCATTGTTGGGTTCCCGGGTTTCCATCATTGCACAAGGTATACTGTATTATTAACTGCAACTGGCTAGACTATTTTGTATATTGCATGTCTCTGTATGTCTCCCCACCTTGGCCCTAGCCAGCTCCAACCATCAACCACCCATTTACATTTCTATTGTGTCTATAGCATACCACTGGTAATGGCACATTTCTGGTTGGGTGGGCCTAAACCAGTTGTCTCCAGACATGCATGTGTATTCACTGTATCAACCCTTTGAAATGTAATGCTAGGAACTGTATTTAAACCACAGAAACACTTCAGTTCTTCAGAGATATTCTCAGCACAGGCAGCCCGTATGTTCTGAGTGTGTCTCTCCCTTGCGCATTGTAAATAAACCTCAATTCTCTTAAGAGAAGTCGTCAGTGTGTTTTTCATCGTCCTGCATTTGATTCCACGGAAGGGCAACAGAATCCTAACACCATGTAGTTGGCCAATGTTGATAATGCACTAACCCAAAAGGGCTGGAGCACTGCACATTTAAATATAAGCCATGGTTCTCTACCTTTTTCGAAACTGTCAAATGGACTGTCCCAAATACTACGTAGCCCAAACGTAGAGCCCACATGACCACAACGTAGGCATACGTACAGCCCAACGCAGCCCCTAAGTAAAAAAGGGGTGGGTAAATCTCTGGTATAGCTTGTTTGCAGTCACGTGGTTCTGATGACGCGCGAAATTCAGATGGGGGGCAGGAAGTGAAGAACACTGATTTGAAATGATGGAAAGTCAATACACAAAAGCGTTGGACGGGGCTACACGCAGGAGGTATCATCAAAAAATATATAAACATATTGGATATGATCCGTACACGCTGAGGAAAAGCGATTTCTCTCACGTCTTGGCCGATTTGCCTGGCGTGGAGGAGATCGACATCACAAATTACCTCGTCCTACACGACCTCCTACTACACGGCTAGCCAGATGAAGGCGTACAAGAGTCTGGAGGCTTATAACCATTTTGTGTGTGGTTGGGTCAACGACCTTGCTGTGGACTCCCTGGACCCCTGTCAAGGACCTCACATCCTCACGTTGAGGACCACTGGCCGTGATAGCTAGCTAACATTAGCATTGCTAAAAACAAAGACACCGGAAGATAGCGTTAGCTATCTAGCTGCGAAACACAAACACACAGGGTGATATCACAGATGTAACGTTAGCTATGTTTCCAGCAACATTGCCTCCTGGTCTGTATTTTTGTCAGTTTTAGCCAGCTATGTAAGTAGGCCTAGCTAAATTACTGTAGCCTTACCTTTCACAAAGTGGTCACTGCATATACGAGCGTTGTCTGACTCAGCTCCTCCAGACTTAAGACGGAGATTTTTGATCCACGTCTGCCGCCGTTTCTTTTTTAAACTTCTCCCCTTTATGCAGTGGCGGCTCCTGAGCTGAAAATCGGGGTAGCGGAAAACTTCCATTTAAACTGATTATTGGTCTTAATAATTTTTCAATCCGTTTCCTTGATTAACAATAGGCTACTACGAAAGTGTGGTGTTGCTGATTTGCCCACAGCTTACTGTGAACTACAGTCGACGTTCATTGCTAGGGATAGCTGCTACATTATGGGAAGGATGTGCTTTGTCTTGTCTGTTCTGTAGTGATCTTGATGATGTCTCTGTATGCACTTACTGTACGTCGCTTTGGATAAAAGCGTCTGCTAAATGAATAATGTAATGTACATCAGCGTTTAATTCACCAATTACTCAATGCCATCAAATGTAGCCGGTTCTCCTCAATTAGGCTATTAGGCAAGTAGCCTAATACAATTATTTGCAGGTTGTGCTAAATAAAAAAAATAATCTAACAAAAGCTGAGCTTTAAGATCGTTTAATTTCAATTAATATTTTCGGAATTAAGAGTGCGGAGAACGAAGAGCACATGTATCCACAATTATAATGTTGATTAAAATGTGCACAATTTTGCGACGCAAGTTAAAATAATTTTATTACTTGCCTAATATAGCCTAATTGAGGAGAACCGGCTACATTTGATGGCATTGAGTAATTTGTGAATTAAACGCTGATGTATGTAGCCTATTGTTAATCAAGGAAACGGATTGAAAAATTATTAAGACCAATAATCAGTTTAAAGGGAAGTTTTCCGCTACCCCAAATTTCAGCTCAGGAGCCGCCACTGCCTTTATGTGTAACCACTTTCGGGACTCGAAAGTAGCCCTTGTTTTTTTCTCGATTCGATCGGTTGGTACAGCCGTAAACCGCGCAAAACTTTGGCATTTTAATAGTGCTTTCCTAATCTGCAATAGTGTTGTGTCGTTCGCGAACGATTCGTTCAAAAGAACGAATCTTTTGGGTGAACGAACTGAACTGAATCACTTACTGAAAAGATCCGTTCATTTCTCAGTTCAGTTCAGTTCACGAACGGATCTGATCAGCAGCGAGCGTGCACCGTGCAGGGAGGGGGAGGGACTGCCGCGAGCGAACGTGATTCGTCCCTTGCGAACCAGTTCTGCTGTGCTGAACGAATCATTCGCATTTGCTTCTTCCTATTCCATTTCGGACGTATTGTTCTAAGTATTGTATAGCCGAAATGAGTACCGTGTTTGCGTGTTGTATACTAGAAAGTTTTTTTTTCTCTAATTTGTTTCCTAAATTGTTCGAAATAAAGTTTATATTAAAAAAAAAAATTTATAAAAAAAATTCGCGGGCGCCGAGCGAGGCAGCGAGCGTGCAGAGTGGACTGATTCGTTCACTGCGTGACGTGACGTGATCCTGAGTGATAATCAGCGGCTCAAACTGCCAGAATCAGGCCCAGCAAGTTAAGACTTAAAGTGATACTGCAGTCAAAAACCGACTTTTCCCGTTGACAACCTATGTTTTGAGTTAGATTATGATCATACACAACTGTTTATGTCCGAAAATTCTATGTTTAGTAAAAATGGTTTTATCTGAGTTTTTGTGTAGACTTACCAATATGCTGGCTTCCGGGGTTTCGTGACGTCACGAACGCCTTAACATAAAAATGGGTGGACTTGAGGTGGTCCTAGGGGTGGGTCTTGGCTGGGCATGTGGTATAAAAGCAGAGAACGACGTTTTTTTTTTTTTTTTCTGAGATTGAGACCCTTGTACTGCTAATTAGCTAGTTCAAGTTCAAATGCGAATTGCTTTGTATTATTGCTAACGTTAATATTACGACTTATATCGAGCTACAGTTATTCATATACGACGTCTTACTACTTGGTATCTTTAGCTAACTTGCCTGCATTATGCCAAGGAGTCAGAGATGTATCGTTCCTCGGTGCAACGCCACCGGCTCTGCTAGCTTTCATAGTCTGCCGAGAGACCCAGCGCTACTTAGCCAGTGGCTTCAAGCTATCGGTGTAGAGCACGCGGACTTGCCGAAGAAAGCCCTAGTGTGCAACGCGCACTTCACACCGGACTGCTACCACAATTTAACTGGCTTTGAGATGGGCTTCTATAAAACTCCGTCGCTGAAGCCAAGTGCCATCCCAACAGTGATGGATGTAATTTTGTAATCATTACATCAGCTAAGTACAATATACCTATTACATTGTATTTGTGACATTGTGTAATTGCACATGTATTGGCCACTATTATACAGTTGGGCCAAGCATGCCCGACTACGGCACAGCAGTATTAGACAAATCAAGAATAGCTTCATAACTACGCTGACATAACGTTACCTCAGTAACCTCACGGCAACATAGGTTTTCTGGAGGGGACAGGTTAGAGCAGCAGTGGCCACAAGCACACCTGTTGGGACATTAGTTTGTTTCTGTTTACATGCAAGTTATCTGTACAAACTACAACAAAAATGCTTTTGCAAACGGTTGACATTACTGATAGGTAATAGCTAATGTGGGGTTGAAGGCAACCTATTGTGTGAGCTATCGTTTATGAATACGTAACGTTAGCTAATAAACGATAGCAATAATACATTTGATGTAGCCCTAGCAAAACCAGTAACCAGTTGGTCAGTAACTCGGACGGAATGTATCGATAAGTTAGGTAATGCAAGGCAGTCTATTGTGTGTGAGTTTAGCCCCGTTTGGTCCAGAGAGAACTGGTAACCTAGATCGCTAACGTTAGTTATATTAGCTATATCATTTATGAATAATGTTAGCTAATAAATGATAATTCTCTCCGGACCAAGTGAAGTTATGAGGGCGCTACAATCAGCCATGTTCAATATACTAACGTTACTGTGTGACTGGGTTTTGCTGTGTATTTGAATGTATTCAATAGTAACGTTACTTTAGGCAGACAAACAAGCTAACTTAGCTAGGTAACGTTAGCTTTACCATTCGGTTACCTCCTGGGTCCTCTCGCGAAGACGTTGCTCAACTAATACAGCCATTTTATTTAGTTGTGAGGAGAGAGCTGGAAGGGGACTGAGTCAGTTCACCAAGACACACCCTTTCACTCCTTGACTGTATGAATATTCATAAAATGACTACGTGGCATCATCGTCATATGACCACGCCTACTCACGAGTTTCAGTTCAAATTGAAGCGGAAAAAAGGGCCTTAGAAAAGCCTCTGCAGTATCTCTTTAAAAGTCATTGAAAACCAGCGTTCACCTCCAATATTGATATTCAACGAGGAAACTTTTAAAATATCAAGATTTGTAAACGGAGTTTGGCGCATTTGTCAAAGCGACAGCACTTCCGCATGAACTGTTCGGCCGTCAGTTCACTGAGTGAACGAACTGTGACGCAACGGTGCAAGTTCAGTGATCCGTTCACTGAAGCTACTAGACACAGTGAGTTAACGTGACGTGATCCTGAGTGATAATCAGCGGCTCAAACTGCCAGAATCAGGCCCAGCAAGTTAAGACTTAAAAGTCATTGAAAACCAGCGTTCACCTCCAATATTGATATTCAACGAGGAAACTTTTAAAATATCAAGATTTGTAAACGGAGTTTGGCGCATTTGTCAAAGCGACAGCACTTCCGCATGAACTGTTCGGCCGTCAGTTCACTGAGTGAACGAACTGTGACGCAACGGTGCAAGTTCAGTGATCCGTTCACTGAAGCTACTAGACACAGTGAGTTAACGTGACGTGATCCTGAGTGATAATCAGCGACTCAAACTGCCAGAATCAGGCCCAGCAAGTTAAGACTTAAAAGTCATTGAAAACCAGCGTTCACCTCCAATATTGATATTCAACGAGGAAACTTTTAAAATATCAAGATTTGTAAACGGAGTTTGGCGCATTTGTCAAAGCGACAGCACTTCCGCATGAACTGTTCGGCCGTCAGTTCACTGAGTGAACGAACTGTGACGCAACGGTGCAAGTTCAGTGATCCGTTCACTGAAGCTACTAGACACAGTGAGTTAACGTGACGTGATCCTGAGTGATAATCAGCGGCTCAAACTGCCAGAATCAGGCCCAGCCAGTTAAGACTTAAAAGTCATTGAAAACCAGCGTTCACCTCCAATATTGATATTCAACGAGGAAACTTTTAAAATATCAAGATTTGTAAACGGACTTTGGCGCATTTGTCAAAGCGACAGCACTTCCGCATGAACTGTTCGGCCGTCAGTTCACTGAGTGAGTCGGACTACGCAGTACGCAGTCGGAGCTCCGCCCAAGCACTGAACGATTCGGTGAACGAATCTTTTTAATGAACTGATTCTAGTGATTCGTGTCACTGAAGTGAACTGTTTTGCCCATCACTACCATAGAGTTCAATAGAGGTTGAGAGAATGGATTTGAGGCGAAAATGCCAATAGGCCTCCTCACGTGATTGCCCTGTGACGTAACTAAAATTACCACGTGACCATGTTCTTAACCAATTACAGTTCAGTGCGCTTACTAAACACTCACCGATGAGGATTTTTAAATCATGGCTCTCTTTTTTCTGTGTAGGCTAAAAAAAATTTGAACCCAGGAAAAATGTAAAATGTGATTGCCTGCTTCTATTGACTACAATATTGTGAACTTTTGATACCTAGATTGCGCTGGGGCCACTATGTTGACTTTCACAACGCTCCATTGGAAATACATGGCAGAGCTCATAATAATACTATTTCCGGGCCATGGCAGCCATCTTGCGGCGGTGCCATTGCGGAAGAACCCAAATTGAATAGGGCTGAATGGAACCACGTGACCACGTTTCCTTTCTAGTTAATATATATTTCTATGAGTGTGAGTCCAAAAAGTGCCGGAGCACGGATAAAATACCCGGATGCGTGCTCCGTTTGGTCAAAATTCGAAGTATGCGTGCTCCAACCAGAAAAACATCCCATCATTCCTTTCGAGAAAAAGGTCAAGAGACTCAAGACCAAAAATTTACTATCGTAATGGAGGATGAGAATATTGACGGTGCCTCTCCCGAGGCTTTCTACAAATGTAAGTCATTTCAACATTTTTATATGAACATTTTCACAAGTTTGAAAACATCTGGCACAGCACTATTTTTGTTAGTGTTTACTTTTAATACTGAGCTAGCTCAATAATTAAGATAACCTCTTTTTCCAGCTAGTTAGCTTTCGTTATGTAAATTGCAATGCAATTTGCTCGGTAACAGCTAGCTAGCTAGGTAACATTCGCTAACATTAATGACAGTAGGCTACTAACGTAATATCTATATTAGCCAGATAATGGCGTTAGTCGTAGATATAGCTATTCCGAAGCACGAAGCATTATTTAATATTCGTATTCGAATTTATTCCCATATGCTATAACTGACTTGCTAGCTAGCTGGATATCAACCCACTGACTAGCAAGCGTCGCACTAGTTACCGTTAGTTAACTTCGCTATAACACTAACATCACTTGTGTTTAATGCTAGCCCATGTTAATATTTGGTATTGATGCATTATATTTTCTGGTTTTCCATTTGTGACACTAGGGACATAATGTTACGTGTGTAGCCCCAGCCATGGTCCCTCTTGTTGGGGAGCATCTCAACGAGTGCACGGATTGCCCGTCGGGATAAGCGGAAGACTGGCTGGAGATCCTGGTCGTCAACAAAATATTTGGCAAGGATGGGGACATTGACAATGACCCTGCCATAGGTTGCAAGGCTCTCTCCCTAGAGACAAATTTCCCAAGTTAATAAATACTCTGCCTAACTTCAGTGCGTCTGTCTATTTGTGTAGTATTGACACCTAGTGGTTCAGATTGGAAACTTAAACGGGGAAAACTACATTAGGAGTTTGTAAATGAATAAAGTGCTACAATGTGAATGAACAGCACAATATGCGATGTAAAATAATAATTTTCATATACATTTAAGTTTAATGATATGTAATGTTAACCAGTGTAGCTAGCTAGTCGACTGTATAAGACAACCTACGTCGGTGCTGGCAAGCGCAATTGTTCTACGAAGAGAAGCCCTCCTCTTCACCCCACCTCTCCGGATGGCTTGCTTTCGTCGGATGCCGTTTTAAATAATGATCCGCCGTCTAATTCTGGCAGCAGCCCGTCTTTTCTCCGTTTCAATGGAAAACCACCCCAGAAGCAACACCACCGCCACAAACATGGCTCCATTTCTACTAACTGCGTACCCAGTTGTTCACGCTCTGGTAAACAGCGCGAAAATAATCAAAACACAGACGATTGCTTACAATGCGAAGACTATTTTATTATGGGGTTGATTGTTTACTTAAAGGTATCCAATGATGTAATGAATAGGCTGTCTTCCTAGCCATCGTTGCTTTCCACTGACTTTTCTGGAATAAGAACGCTAGCAAAAAGGATAATTCAACTGTTGCGGATATTGCTGGTTATATCACAAATGTATAATATAATAACAGCCGATACAGTACAATGCCAGCGAACGACGTTATGCCTCTCAGGTTTACCCTACTTACTCGTCCGCATTTCCCGATAGCTACGGGAAAGGTTAAAGGTTATAGGTCGCCACGAAGTGCGTTCCACGACTGTGCAAAACTGCAACCGTACTTCCATGCTCCAGAGTGCGAACTCCCAAACCTTGAGTGCGCACTCGGGAGCACGGTAGTGCGGAGCATGGAAGTATGCGGTTTGGGATACAGCCATTGTCTCTCGCAGGAAAGTGGTGAATATAGAACTGGAGAGGCGGGAGGAGCCAGGAGTTGCAGCAACCAATATGGCGTCCAGTGCACCGCACCACTCAGTTTCCCCATAGGCTATAATGGAGAAACTCCTGCCTTTTTATATCAAACTAAGCGGTTTACAGTCATATTTTCAACCCAGTTATACCCGTAATACATATAAGAATACGAATCAATGCGTGATTTTACTTGACGCGACTCGATAACGAAGTTATAGCCTCCGTTGTTTTACTCTCCGCGAGTCAACACTCGACTCTCTGGTTGGTCGTACTGAACACGTGATGATGAAGAGCCTACAAAAACATGAAAAAGTTGAACGAAATGTAATTACGATACAGCGTAAAGTAGTTGGTGCGAGCAGTGTGCCCATGGAGTTCAGTGATTCAGTGAGATATTTTTTCAGTTAATCAGTTCAATCAATGTTTTTTGTCTGAGGCCGCTGCAATAAAGTTTATACATACATATTTTGAGAGCAGTGTATTGTTTGAAATATGATTTACAATATGTTTTTCGTATACTTGTCAGTTGGTTTAGAACGAGGTAGCAGATATAATAACGGTTGTAAACCTCAAAATCGATCCAACTCTGTTCGCTAACATGAACGTTAGTTGGATTTTTTTTTAAACGGGCGGCAAATGAATCCCCTATCTCCCTCCACATATTTCCTTTTGAGAATAGTAGAAGAGTAAGAAGTCAAATCTATACTGGTTGCCTTTTTTTACTCGTTGCTTTTGCAAATGCAAATGTCTAGTAATGCATTAATGAGATAGAAAATAGCCTTTTCTAGTAGGCTAGCTAGGCTATATAATGAGTCCCTATTTGATAAATAACTAATTTTGTATTTTGAAAAAGAAAAATATAGCTTATTTGTTTTACATTCATATGTACAACAATGAATTTTTTATAACCCTTTTTGTTCATCTTTACAGGGGGGGGCAATAATAGTGGCCTCAACTGTATATATATAACAAATATAGCTAGCTATAATACATATAGCTAGGCTACTGGACAGTGGCAAGCAAAATTAAGTGACAGCACAATATCATAGCAGCTTGATTACGTTTACTGTCAAGGGAATCGGTTGTGTTCACAAGTCTTACACAGTTCAGTAACCATGGAAGTTCGAACTACTTTACGACTTGCTACTTGTAGGCTATTCATCAATTGTTCGCGTCCCCACTAATCAGCGAATCAGAGTCATATGTTGAGTCATATGACACCAACCAGAGTCACCAACCAGAGTCTCGTGTTGACTCGCGGAGAGTAAAACAATGGAAACAACGGAGGCTATAACTTCGTTATCGAGTCGCGTCAAGTAAAATCACGCATTGATTCGTATTCTTATATGTATTACGGGTATAACTGGGTTGAAAATATGACTGTAAACCGCTTAGTTTGATATAAAAAAGCAGGAGTTTCTCCATTATAGCCTATGGGGAAACTGAGTGGTTCGGTGCACTGGACGCCATATTGGTTGCTGCAACTCCTGGCTCCTCCCGCCTCTCCAGTTCTATATACGCTCTATGACTCGAACACGCCCAATATGTCAATGGTCAAAACGAGTCCATCCAATGACCGCTGGATCTGTGTGCAGAGACAGGAAATGAAACAGGTGGAAATATGTCATTCTGTTGTGGGACTGTGGTTTGCTAAGGCAGAGTTGAGTATAACTTCGTTATTGTACTTTTAAGGCAAAATACGAGCTATCTAGCCAAGTCTTATTCAAACGGAACGAACACAGTTAGGTAGCTAGATATGTTGCTTGTTAGCACTAGCTAATAACGAGTCGATAACCTAGAACCTCGCCAGCAAGGCAGCAGGCTCGCAAATGTTTAGGAAGTGGATGTGTGTGTAAGTCGGTGGTGGCTGCAAGGCCACAGGAAGAAAACCGGATAGACGAGTGGCCAGGCATCTTGATAGCTAACCATTTGGATTCGTTTCAAAACTGTATTTTTCAATAAACTTGGAAAAGCTGGAGGAAAAATTGCTACCAAACCAATAGTACTCCGTGTTATCGTATGGGATTATGCACCACTCGAGCCAGAATTTCTAGCTAACCTTATTTGGTAAAAATAAGTCCAAGACGTGTTTGATATCCTTTTATATGACATGTAAATTGGCGTTAAATAACGTTAGCTGTGAAGTTTTACTGGCCCAAGCGATCGGGTTTGGTAGATTGTTCGCTAACGGTTACGTAGCTAACGAGCTTGATAAACTCAGTCAGTAGCCAAAGTTAGCTAACTAAATTATTGGTGTCGCCGACGTTGTTAATGGCTAGTCGAAGTGAGCTGGCTAATTAGATAACTAATGCTAGTCAGTTGTCCGCAGTGAATGTTCGCTGCAGCTAGTCAAGCAATTTGCGCTTGCTAAATACGTTTTTACGATTTAATTTTGCGAACACTTACCTTGTAACTAACGTTAGCTACTTGGCCACTTAAAGTTAGCGAGTTCATGTACTTGGTCAGTAAAATAGTCGCACGTAGACGACTGCTAGCCACAATTAATGTCGTTTTCAGCAGTTTATGACTGATACTCTTAATAGCTAACGTTAGCTAACTTGGTTAACTACCCAACCAAGTGGCTGGCTACACGATTATGGTCGAAAATGCAGGTAGTTCGACAACGTTAGCTCGCCAGCCTGCAATCAATAGAATAATAGTAGCGTTACATGCACAACCAGAATAGCAAATTGTAACAACTCTGGTTCCTGTTAAGGCAGCGAATGCATTGAGAAATTCACAAGTCAGCTTTCATTGGCCAGCTATCTAGCTAGCGTTAGCTAAATTAGCTGGTAGGCTATCTACCTGTCAGATTGGACTTCGCAAGTTAGCTAGCTATCAAGTTAATTTAGCTACCCTGCTAACTAAGTTAATCACATACTGTGCCCTTGTCGCTTGCGTCGTGAACAAGTAAGCAGCATTGTTTAAGTGTTCAGGAAAGCATTTTGGACGGAAATTGTATCTAAATAAATGCGGGTTGTCAAAGAAGAGTCTGATCAGGTTTCATTTACTCTAATTTATCGTGAATAGACAGACGGGTAGTCTTCCGGTCAGCAAGCACCATGGCCGAAACCAACGTGAATGACTCCAACGTGAAGGTCGCTGTCCGAGTTCGACCAATGAACAGGAGAGGTGAGTGATAACATTAGCAGTTGCTAGGTAATGTAACTTGACCTTCCAGAGATGGTGTGTTGTGAAACCTGTCCTGTGTGATCCTTGTACTCCTGTTTTGTATTGTATTGTAACGTAGCGAGCCTGCTTGTAAACTAGTTTGTTGTTATATTAAATCAATGTTATGCTTGCCTTGTTGATGAAAGTTAAATAAACTTCAGTTAGGCTAGTTGTTTAACAGCGTCTCCCTGTGTTGTTTTTTTATTTTTTGTTGCGGATCTCGTCAACATTTTTGACACACAGTTCCTTGCCGGTTTAAAGTTTTACCCCGGGAAGAGCTTTGCTTGCATTCCGTCATCCGTTTAGGCATAAAAGGAAGCTCAAACAGACTCCAAACTCCCTTCTGTACTCGGGACAACACTAATTAACATCGTATATGTATTTGTGGTAAATTATTTAACGTTTACTGTGTATGTTTTTGTGTACGACATCTAAAAGGAGAAAATTGCTTCTAAATTAAATAGCTTTTTGTAAAAATGATAGACGACTAAACGGATATCGTCCCAAAAAATGCTGAGCACGAGCGAGGCACTCACATGATTGACCAAGTTATTTGGTCACAAGGTATTAAGCCCTTTCCCCTATCACTAAAGTAGTTCGTGTAACATTAGTGCTCAAACCCTCAAGAATACAACGAAGTAAGGCCACTAATCAAAGTCGAGCATCACTAACATTAATTAATACAACGCGCTTTATGAATGCAATCATACATTCCACGCAGGCGCGGATTAATGCACAAACTGGCATAGGCTGCAGCCTAGGGGCCTCACGTGTGCAAGGGCCCCGGATTGGCCAGACTATTTTAAATTTACTTCAGATTTAAAAAAAATAAAATAAAATAAAAAAAACCTTGACGCCTATTGGCCCATAAGAAACATTTACAAAATTAAGCAGCTGATTGGGTAGATGTGGGCCATGTGGCCAGGTTCATAAGGTCAATTTGGTTTTCAAATAATATGTGAATACATCAAACGTCACTGGATTTTTGTCCAGTAGGACAGCATTGAGAAAACATGACAGCGGAGCTCAAAAGCGAAAAGTCCAACGGCTGAAAAAACGCCAACTGTTGATATAGCCTAGCACTTCGACTATTTATGACTTTGCCTGTAACCAATGCCAGCAGGGAGCGTTCTTTTTCAAAACTGGGACTAATTAAAAATAGACTGAGATCCACAATCGGCCAAAACAGACTGAATCACCTGTCTCTGATGTCGATTGAAAATGATGTTCTATGCGAATTGGATTTTACCAGCCTCATTAATGGTGTATTCAAATGATCTTGGAAGTCGGAATATTTGGGTCATTCCGTGTCAAATCAACCAGTGGTCCCTGCATGACCCTCTCAGATTTTGATGAAACTCCATCATAATAATCAATTGTGTGAAAAATGAACACACACAAAAAATTTGCCTCATACGACATGTCGTTTCCGAGATATGGCCTCCTGAAATTTGCTCAAAACCTCCGTCTTTCGCGTTCGCGAGTCGTGAAAACGCGCAAATGTGATTTTTGTCCGACTTTGGAAGCTTATAACTTGGGATTGGTAACAGCTATAGAGCTGAAACTTGGTATCCTAACTTACTTTCTTCCGTATTGCACAAATTACTTGTACCCCCTTCCCTTTTCAAGTTATATGCACCCAAAGTAGCCACTTTGTTCAGTCGCACATGTTTTTGGTGATTTTCGAGGTCACCCTGTGCCCATACGAGTGGACATATACATCCCATATCACAGATGTATTATCTATAGGTGTATGTCTATGGTCACAAGCAAGTACAGGCCAATCAATTCATTTGTAAAGGAATGACATCCATCCAAAGTTGGGTCCGGGTGGAAAAAAAAGTAAAAAAACACAACCGTCCGTCTTGTCAATGGATCACCATGTGGACAGTTAAAACTTTTTCTGAAATTTACACCAGTTAAACAGATATATTAGATCTACTCATCAACCAAATTTCAGCTTTGGTACTCAATTCCTTCAAATAGTTTTTTCTTCTCGGAAGTCGGAAATATTCGGACTTCCGAGTTCATTTGAATACACCATAAGGACTTCTCTGTCAGAAAAACAAGGAAGAAAAACTTCTAAAGGTAGGAATATGTATTTGTGATTATTTGACTAATAATCAAGAATAGAGATTTACAAGGAATCTAGCGTAACTGTGGAAATCGATCCTCCTTCTCTACCTTGCGTCATGCTGCGACGTCCAATCGTATTGACGTTAAACATAGCGAACTACAACTTCACGAAAAATTACGACAAAAGGCGCATCATTGCCGTCTGCATTTCACTTGAACTGTTCGTTTTATCTCTGCGAAATTTAGCCTCTTAATAAATTAGGTGTATTGTCTGATTGTGTCATTGTTTGTTTACTTTCTATTATAAGCCACTACTAACCAACAATACTAGCTGTTCACATTTAGATTGGCATTTCTCAGATGTTCGCCTTGTTGTTTGAATTCGGTAATTCGGTAGGTTCCGGAAAACTCCGATGCTTATGTAAACATTGGCGGCATTGCATTGTGGGGTGCGAATACTACCTTTGAATACTTTGCATTGTGATGGGCAGGCCCGCTTTGACCATCTTGCATTGGGGCCTGGCGCTGGCTCGTTGCGCTGCTGCTGTGTTTATTGCATTTTTATAGCTTTGTTTTATTCGAGTATTGCACAGCGGTTCGATTTGTCTCTGTAAGGATGTTGTGATTTTGCCTCAGTAAAACAGGGTGTTCTGTACTGCTGCAGATGTTGGTTTAGAAAGCTAAAAGCTGTTACCAGCTTGCAGATGCACTGTGAATGCCTTTTTTCTGTAGCATTGCTACAGCAAAGGCTGTGTCAATGTGTGCGTGTATGCCGTGTAATATTCCTAGCACACTGTTACACATGGCACTAAATTACTTTTTTTTTTCTGGTAAAGCATGATGAGTAAGGGTGGGCCCCACACAAAGAGTAGCCTAGGGGCCCTTGACCACCTTAATCCGCCACTGATTCCACGTTAGGCTAGTTTTATCGGTTCATCAATCAACCAATAAAACCTAGCATACTAAATTAATTAATGAACTGCTGAATTATGTTTAGGTGCTGACACTTAATAAATTGGGATGGCAGGTATGCCATCCACCAAGTTACGGCTTGGTGGGGCATGCCCCATACCTATACAGCACCGAGAGTTTGGCACTTTTCAGGGGTTCTTACAGAAATAACCACAATGACAACAGACTCTCAGCCCTTAAAAGCATTAACTTCTGTATGTTCTGACCCTCATGTAACCACACAGAATTCAGGTACAACTTCACACATCCACACAATAAAGCCCAAAACTTGGGTTATTTTGCTGGTTTTTCTTCTTCTCCTTCTTCTCCTTCTCCTTCTCCTTCTCTTTCTCCTCCTCCTCCTGCCAAACTGCCTGCCTCCGTCGCGATGTTATCCAATGGAGAGAATTATAATTTGAGGGTATGGTCCGTATACTTGCTCATCAAGCTTATCGTCCAATAAAAACGCTTCATACTAATGTTTTTTAATGTTAATATAGCTAATGGCTTCATGCTTTCCAAGAAGCTACTGTGGCCTTGTGGTTAGAACTGCAGTCTCACACAGTGGATTGTGGGTTAGAGCCCAGCAGGGCACGTGTATTTTCCACAAAAAGAACGTGCAACTTTTTATTTCTTAGACTGTTATTATTTTCACATTGACACATTAACGTATTTTTATTGCAAAGGCAAAAGAGGTTTCCAATATTAACTGTTCAATGTTTCACTTGTATTTCACTTGTACTATATCACACCCTCCCCAAACCGGACGCTCTTTCTTGTCTGGTTTGGGGAGGGTGTTACGCTCTGCTCTTGCGGTCATGACTGACTGACTGTGGAAACCCCTTGCCTCGGCCAACATTTCTTTATTCATTAATTTCTGTTTAATTACCACCATTTAAGTCCTTAATTAATTAATTACCACCATTTGACCCACAAAAATGTCTGGATATGTTTGTAAAAATGCTTTATGTACGCTATTTTCTAGGTAAAAATATTACTCATTTTTATCTGCATTTATTTATTCATCACCCCTTTCTCTATTGTACATGATGTTTCTTCATATAAATGTCTGTTTGTGAATTGTAAAGAATTCTGTAGCAGCAGTTAACATTTTAAAACCTGTACATTTTCTAAAGTAAACTTGCCAACAAAGTACAACCATATCCTTTCTGGAGTGTAATTATTCATCAACTGTTAAAAACATTCATTGAAATCATATGTTGTTCCATGAGGCACAATCTCTTCACATGCAAAGATGAAGAAACACAGGGCCAAGTTGCATTAAATAATTTAGGAAAGTTTGGATAGCATTGTTTTGGAATAGAGCTAGTTTATTTAGTGTGAGCTACGATAGGCAATATTGTTAGTTGTAACTTGGCCACATTTTGATATCAAGACTTTTAAAGGCAGGCGTAGTTTTTGCAAGTTGGAATTAATAACTTTTAGACAGCGCTATGTAGGCTATATTTCTATATAATACTAATAGGCCTATTTTGAAACTGTATTTCCGTATTTTTCTTGTGCAAACTATTTAGGCTGCATGTCTTTCAGCAAAAATGTGTTTGCGTCTAGCCTATTGTGCATGCGTGTCTCCCTATAAATTTGGTTCATTCATTCATTTGCTTCTTCATGATTCATAGGTCAGGTGGTGGTGTTCATTGTATTTCATTAGACATTAATACATAGTTAATCTACAAACATTTTAATTGTAATTGTGGGCTATCTGTAATAGGAGAGATGTTCTCATTCTCGTCAGTAGAGGGTTACGCGAATGTCTTCAGCGCTGTCTATAAGTCCTTAATTCCAACTTGCAAAAACTAGACCTGCCTTTAAAAGTATTGAAATCAAAATGTGGCCAAGTTACAACTAGCAATATTGCCTATCGTAGCTCACACGAATTAAACTACCTCTATTCCAAAGCAATGCTATCCAAACTTTCCTAAATTATTTAATGCAACTTGGCCCTGTGTTTTTCTATCTTACCATCTCAACAAAAATGTGGTCAATGAAACTTTAAATGTCAAATAACAAAAATTGCCTCATGGAACAACATAATTTCAATTAATATTTTAAACAGTTGACGAATAATTACACTCCAGAAAGGATATGTTTATACTTTGTTGTCAAGTTTACTTTAGAAAATGTACAGGTTTTAAAATGTTTGCTGTTGCTACAGATTTCTCTACAATTCAGACATTTACACCAAGAAACATAACTTCCAATAGAGAAAGGGGGGATGAATCTATACATGCAGATAAAAATTTGAAATATTTTGACCTAGAAAATAGCCTACATATAGCATTTTTACAAACCTACCCAGACATGTTTGCCTTGTTAATGTCGCCTACTGTATGTTTGAGGGTCAGATTATGGCAAATAATTAATAGTACTAATTTCTTAATGTAATAATAGTTATGTTATTTGCGAACAGAATTTTGTGAACACAGGAATGTCTAGGCTCTGTAGGACCACACAGGTTTCCTTTAAGATTATGTTATGACACTGATAATTATACAATGATACATTATTCACTGTTGTTACTGCTGCTAACCCTATTTTAAAGAAGTTTCTAATATTTTTGCAAGTTGGAATGAAGGACTTACAGACGGTGCTTTGTAGGCTATGCGTGAGTAACTTGGTATTTTTTTTTTTTTTTTTACGTTGAAAGTGTTTTTTGTTGAGATATTTATATGTGCTATACCCAGGAGACACAACCTGTAGAACAAGTTGTTTCTGCGTCTCCAAAGCAGAGGAACGTAACACTCAAAAGCTCTTTGAGCCTCTTCTTGTACTAGTCTGAACCTGTATCTGTAATTTTGGTATGATTATATTTTGTGGAGGGAATACATTATTCAGTGGTTCCCAAACTGAGTCAGGACAAACTGGGGAAAAGAAACCCATGCTTTTAACTGACTCACAGCTATACACACAGTACTGGCTTAGCAGTAGTTTTTTATGCATTAGAAAACAATGAACATATACAAATGGAATAAAATATTATTTTAAGGAGTGGGTTGCATAAGATGTGTTAACAAATTCAGTAGGAACTAATTCCTCAAACTCGCTACTGATATTGTCATATACGGGGGGTGGACAAAATATCAGAAACACCTACAAAAACTGAATATCTAGTAACTAATATCTAGTAACTAACTAACGAGTAGGCCCACCCTTTGCCTTCAAAACAGTTTCAATCCTTCTAGGAATGCTGTCATACAATTTCTGAACTGTGTAGTGGGATTTTGGCCAATTGTTCAAGAAGGACAGTGTCCAGTTCTTTGAGGGATGAAGGAGGTGGAAGTCTAGTTTGCACACTGTGCTCCAGAACTTCCCATAAATGTTCAATTATGTTTGGTCTGGTGAACTGGTGATTGTGCAGGCCATGGAAGGCATTTGATGTCATCCTCGTGTTCTTGAAACCATTCTTTAGCAGTGTGTATGGGCGCGTTATGTTGGAATATGGGGACAACATAAGGGAACACCCATAGTGTGCACCTGGTTTTTTTTTTCTCATAATAAATTTACGTCAATTAAAGGTTGGGTTTTTCTCATTTATTCAGTGTGAGATTAAGCTAATTCACCAAACGGTGAATTTGTTTATAACCCTTTTTACTCATCTTTACCAGGGGTGCCAATAATAGTGGCCGCAACTGTAATTATAGTAGATTAATGATAACATGAACATAAGTAATTACCACGTGTGGCAGCATTGAGTTCTAATTGCAGTTGCCTTTTAGCGCTGCTTCTGGGTCCGTGTATAAATGAATGCCAACTGCAACATCCCGTACTGTCACTCATCTCACAAAACATGATCGATGGAAACCATTTTCAGATAATTCCATGCTGTCCCTTCTTTTGGACATACACACATTGCTAATGCTAGCGCAACTCTAAGGTAACTGCTACCATCCACTACCAAACGCACTTAAACACTCCACAGTGCACCCAAAGCAAATAAAATACGACGACAGTCTATCGGGGTTATTTGCTTTGGGTGCACTGTGGAGTGTAAGTGCGTTTGGTAGTGGATGCTACTAGATACCTTAGAGTTGCGCTAGCATTAGCAATGTGTGTATGTCCAAAAGAAGGGACATTATGGAATTATCTGAAAATGGTTTCCATCAATCAACTACATCATGGGTAAGTCGTAATTGAGACATTATGTCCAAAATTCCGAGCTGTCCCTTTAACTCGTCGACATTCGCCGGTTCTCCGTTATCATTGGGTTTGTATCCGAAAAATTCCCAGATTGGAAAAGCGGTGTTTTTTTTTTTTAAACAAGATCAGCTATCTTCTCTAGCTTTCTCTTAACTAATGATGACAATGAGTCACGATATAGGATAATACATTGACACCATGGCTGTTACATCTATTGCACTAGCCCCCTCTGCAAGGATGAAAGCAAGCGATCAGACATTGTAATTTGATCCTACATCCTACCTTACACTAACCTTTCACTGGAAATTGGAAAATCGATGTAATAACCATCCTCACTCTGCTGTTAACATTGCGCATCAGATAATTAATTAGTACCAGTATACGATTAGGCTAATGGTAACAAAATAATAAATACAGAGCAAATAATAACAGCCAAATATTTAAAAAAAACAGCAAACAGAATTTGTTGCGAGGCATCAGAACTAAAATAGAAAATGGAGCAGAAAGGACGCAACACTCAGATTTGTCGGGCAGGCCACAGCACGTGCAGTAATGCAAATATTTTGAGTTTTTAAATATAGCTGCAAGTGGCGATACGCAGGGTCCAAGCAAAAGGTTGTAATTTTGTTGTAATCATGTTATATTGCTTTCCTTTTACAATTGATTCTCAGAAGGTATATGTGAGACACATGTAGCTGCATGACATGAGTGTCTAAACATGAATATGTATAAAAGGTCAAACTGTTTTCAGACCACCACCTTCAGTTAATTCTGGTAAACTGAATAATTTGAGAAGACCTTCATGAAATGTGCAATTTCTTTGTTCTTTCCTGGAGATGGAAGATGCTGAAAAGCGTCCATAGTGCAATAATGAGATTAAATACAACAATTCAACAGCCAGATTCTTTCTCTCAATGTACTCACCAAAGCTACATAGGTCTCAGTCATGTGGTTAGGCCAAAACTGGGGACAAAGGAAAATGGATAATAGCATTTCCAAAATGGCGGCCAATCCAAGATGGTGGTGATACATTTAGTACACATATTTGTTCCAGATGAGGAAATTGATCACTACAACAAGTTTTAATTAATTTCTAAATATTATTTAAAAATATTATGCTCTAGAGTTTGGTTCTGGATGTGAGTGCTAGTATAGCTACCAAATTTCATCAATTTCGTTCAATCCATTTTGGAGGGATTAGCATTTTTGTGTTAAACTATGCCCACATCAGTTTTTATTGGCTTAATGCAGTGATGCAGTTTGAAATATCCACTTTCTTTACAGTAACTTTTAAGAGGACCTATGAATGAACAAATTAGTGGAAGTTCCATGTTGATTTGTCAAATGGTCTAGCAGGAGTGTTTTAAAGGTTTTTCAATAAATTGAAAATGGTGCAAAAAGGTAGACAGTATGACTCCTAAGAACTAGAGTTTTCCATGAGGAGAGGCATCTAGCTCACATTGGTATGTGAAAAGCATAACATGCACATCCTTTTTGTCAAATTAATGTGAAAATAAGATTTGTAGATGTGAAAAGCATAAGAAAGTGCATGTTTTGTCAAAGAAATGCAACCTTTGGTACCTGATGGGATTTGAACCCAGGTCTCCCACATCAAAGGCAATTGCTCTAACCACAAAGTCATTGCAGATGTTGTACACATCAACAATCATTTGAGGGTATGGAGCATTTTTGATTTTAGAATTTGGCAGGAAAAAGAATAACTTGATTAAAACTATTTGTGTCACTCATTTAAGTGCGAGTGAAACAGTGAATAGTTAATATAGTTACATTTCTTTGCCTTTGCAGTTTACAATAATGTGAAAAGAACATTATTAAGTGTGAAAAGCATGCGCATTGTTTTAGTCGAAAAGAAAGATAACCTTTGGTGGGCCTACGTGGTGGGGATCGAACCAGGGACTGCCACATCCCAAGCCATTGCTCTTACCACTAAGCCATAGCAGATACCCTGTGGTGGCCCAGTAATTGATCACTACACGAAATGTTCAATGTTTAAAACACAACGTTGATTTTTCATGAATTTATGAATTAAAAATACATTATGCTCTATAGTGCCACTATTTGATTCAATTTGACCAATACTTGATGTGAGTGCTAGTATAGCTACCAGATTTCATCAATAAGCTTCAAATCAATTTGGAGTTATTAGCATTTCTTTGGTAAACCCGCCCATATTAATTTTTATTGGCTTACTGCGGCCATGTTGTTTGAAATATCCGATTTCTGTTTCGTAACTTTTAAGAGGACCTTTATCTGAACAAATTGGTGATAGTTCCATGTTGACAGATTAAACACTCTAGGGGGAGATGTTTTTTTAAAGGTTTTTCAATAAATTAAAAATGGCTGAAAATACAAAATGTTGGACCCCCTGTCAACTCAGACCCCTGTCTACTATGTGCCCTGTCCCCTCACTTTGCAAGCAGTGTGCGAAAGAAATCCTGCAAAACTCTTTCCAAACTAGTGTGTAAGTAGTTCGGAATATTTTTATTTTTATTTATTTAATTAGCCTGTGTGGTACAAGGATATAGACCATATATCGCATGTTCCAATTTTTATTTTTTAAAGTAATGCATTAATCATTGTAGTTCGACTTGTAGTCCACTTTAACGGACTGCATATCCAGTACTGCAACGCACGGGTGGTTCTTGACCAATAAGATATCATTATCTCATCTGCTGGACATTCTTGGGCAGATGGGAGTACTGCAGTTGAAGATGAGCTAACGTTAGCTTGCTAAGTAGAGAAGCCCGCCCGACAAGGTCAGAAACTGCGCTACGGTTAACCACATAAAGCAATTCTAGCTTTTAGTCCTTCAAGCTAGCTAGCTAACGCTAGAAAAAAGTGTTTAAAAACGGAGCTGTGTGCTACTGCTGGCTAACGTTATATGACAACCTCTGGAGACAAGGCTGCACGTTCATAGCGAATTATGGGACATCGATTTCCAGCGCTGATATAATCACAAGAAAATACTGAAACGTAAAATATACTCGAAGCTGGTCCAGAAAAACGACATAGTTTGCGAACGGGCGTTATATTGAACAATCCGGGAAATTGACGGTAAGATATAATTAGTAGAAATGGTTTAAAAGTAAGCTTTAGTTAAAGTCTATGCTCTAAATGAATGGGGAATTTACTTCCGAAACCAGCGTGACGTAGTCACTTGAGTACTCTATAAGGGTTAAAAACCGTTCTGAGAGTTAGATCAAGACTTGAGCCCTGCAGTTTTAACCCAATCAATGGCGCTATAGAAATACATATGTTGGCCGAGTACACTATCTAAGCTTAACAGGCTGTCTACCGACCGTACCAACTGTGAAAGTTCCTGTAGCTTAGTGGTTAAGGCATTGTAGTACCGTGTAGTAGGTTGGTAGTTCGATCCCCACCTGTTCCTAACATTTTTATTTTGAGGCACACAATGTGCACGTCATGCTAAGAATATTATTTTAATATAAAACAAGTTATTTTTATTGCAAACGCTAAGAAATTTCACTATTAACTTAACTGTTTGAATTATGAAGTCAGTAAGGCAACACAATCTGATATCGCAACACAAAAGTCTTATTTGGCCTCCTCATTTCTGTTAATCTGCTTTGGCCTAGTGGTTACAACCTTGGCTTTCCATCTGTGAGGTCAGTGGTTCGATTCCCACTTGGTACAAATGGCTAAGTTAATGTTTGGCAAAACTATTGTGCAAATGCTATGCTTCTTTTAAAGCAGGGGTGTCCAAACTTATTTCACTCAGGGCCAGATGGAGAAAGATGATGACTATCGCGGGCCACAGGCGCATACAGTTGCCAACATCACTTAGATTTCAATTTAAATTAGGCGAATAGTATTGTAGCCTATTAAAAGGTGAGCTTGTAGAGAATTTAATATTTTCACTCACCAGTGACACTTCTAATGAGAACAGTGTTGTTGTGCCTTGGACTGAAGAATCGCTGTGATGTCGGGCGTGAGGTTTGTTGATGCGATTCGCAGGACATCGCAAAGGTGACTGTCTTATCTTTGATTGCAAATGGCTCTTGTTTAGCGTCATCAGAGAAAATGTTTGCTCACATATGTATGTGGAGCCAAACAGACTCAGCATTCTTTTTGCGTGGCGCCTCATCTGTGGAAATTTTGACTTTTCCAAACTCTTGTAGAACTCTGGCAGTGGCAGCTGCTGGTGCCGACTGCGAAGCAGGTCATCACATTGCATCTCGATGAGTTCCAACTGTAGCCTTTGTCCTCTGGTGCTTCATCCACGTAAACGGAGAAGGGGCATGAGAACATGCTGATTTCCTTCTCAATGGAAGCAAAATCATGAAAGTGCTTGTTGAACTCTGTGATCAATGATGTGATTACTGTCACATATTTCCCCATTTGCTCAGGGATGTTGACATTTGGGAAAGTGTCGATTACCGCCCGGAGAGAGGGGAAGTGTACGGCATTGCGTTCACTGACTTGTCTCTCAAATAGACGGAGCTTCACGACAAATGCTTTCACAACAAATGTGTGAGTACATTTGTGACACGATTGTGTCTTTCCCTTGCAAGGCTGTGTTCAGGACATTTAGCTGTCCGGTCATGTCAGTCCCAGGTCTGCCAACCAAACAGGGTCACTCAGTTCACCGACAGACAGACGTTTTTCTCTTAAGAATTTGTCGATCTCAGATTTGAGGGAGAAGAACCGCTTGAGAGCGGAGCTGCGGCTGAGCCAACACACATCAGAGTGGTAGATCACGTCCCCATATTCTGCATCCATTTCAGACAGGAATGCCCGAAATTCTCTGTGATTGAGTGTTTTCGATCAAATTATGTTAAGAGTTTTCACGACTGTATTCACGACATCCCCCAGTTTCATGACTTTGGCGCATAACGCTTCCTGGTGTACAATACAGTGCAATTTAACAGCCTCGTCCCCAGACTCGCGAACTTTTCTGCAAACCAGGGAAGCCATTCCGTTATACTCACCTATCATGGCTGGAGCAATCTGTTGTAACTCTGTTGTCCCAAGGGAGATTCAGATTTTGAATAGCAACTGACACAGCTTCAATCATTCCTTTCAGCTCCTTTCATTGTTCCAGTCAGGCTCCGAAGGTCGAGGAGCTCTTCAGTAATGCAAAAATCATCATCAACCCCTTGCAAAAAAATTTGTATCTGAGCCGTATCTGTTGTGTCGGTACTCTCGTCACACGCAATTGAATAGAAATGAAACAACGGAGCTTTGTCTGATATTTGTGCCTTTTTGTTAGTTGACAAATCCTCGATTTGCTGGGCCAATGTGTTTCTCACAAGACTAACATTGCAAAAGTCTTGTTTCTTTTCTGGGCATACAATCTCCACAATTTTTGTGACGCACTCTTTAATAAAATCACCCTCTGCAAAGGCCTTTCCATACTTCGCTATTAGCTTAGCTACCTCGTAGCTAGCCCTGGTAGCATTCTGCTGCGTTTGATTATCACAAAAAAACTGGGTTTGTTGCAATGATAGGCTTGCTGCCAACTGCTTTGCTTTCTCTTCTCTGGCTGCTCCAATATATGCCTTAAAAGACGCATCATGTTTTGTTTCATAATGTTTCTTAACGTTAAATTCTTTCATCACCGCTACTGATTCCTAGCAAATTAAACAGACACACTTGCCTCGGAACTCAGTGAAAAAGTATTCATTTTGCCATCGTGGCTGGAATTTCCTACATTCACCATCCACCTTTTGCTTCTTTACAGCCTTACAGCTAATGCACATGATTATATTTGTTTGGGGGTATACTGCTGATCTGTTTTTAGAGTTGGGCTTTTACTGTGCTGCCCCCTAGTGTTCAAAAAACGAACAGCAATTTTTTTTCTCATTTGCAGCAGTGGGCCAGATTTAATAATTCTTCTGAAATGATTTGAGGGCCGTTTTAAAATGCTTCAAGGGCCGTAATTGGCCCGCGGGCCGTAGTTTGGACACCCCTGTTTTAAAGGTATACTATGTAGTTTCAGAACACTAGATGGCGATATAGAGCACGTAGGAGAAAAAGGCTCCCCGAAAATTGCTTATCATGTGTTCTTCTCAAGACACGCACGACGACACACGAGCATTGTGGTGACGTTTCACACATACTTTCCCTGACCGTGGACTCAATTCAATTTGCTTTATTGGCATGACAAGACATTGAATCTGTATTGTGAAAGCATACTGCATTAAAACAGTCGAAGACATACATCTAACACTGAACAATACAAAACAGCAAAGACTAGACGAATGAACAGTAACCATACATGAAAACAAGAACTTTTCTTTGATTATGGATTTAGAAATAACAATAATGTAAAATAATAAAGTACAATTAAAAATAATAATTATCAATAGAAATGATAATAATGATGAGTGCCATATATGATTTTATAAAATGAATATAATAAATATAAAAAATTTAAATTGGTTTATAATGAACTCTGTCACTCACTGTCCCTAAGACGATGGCAGGTATATATTGTGCTGCCAGGTCACAGCCTGTCCTCTCTTCTCCTAAGAGGATGGAGAGTTTTTGGATGTCTGTTAAATTTTTTAATTGAGGGTATCTGATTTATTTTGGGAAAATATTTATTTGATTTGATTGTATTTTGTGCATTTTGTGATAAAGTGCAGTTGAGACGGAAATGTTTCTCCTCGGAGTCTGTCGACTCTGTCACGGTCACTCTGATCAAGCTGTCCTCTTCCCCTGGCCCTGCCTCGCCCACCACGAACACGACTGCCCCTCACCCTTACTCTGGGGCCGCGACCACTGGATGTTGATGGCTACAGAATGAACCGAGCAGAATTGCAAAATGATGATTTTGTTAAAATGAACAGTGGTCAAATTTACAGAGCAAAAGCTGAGATTACTAACTTATATGCTTTGAGCATGTAACGTAGTCTCCATTTACATGATCAAAGTTTGGTCAAACATGATAGACTATTGTGAACAATAAACAAACATCACGACAATAGATAGCCTTAGCTATCGATAGCTGCTACGTTATGGGATGGATGTTCTTTGTCTTATCTGTTCTGTAGTTACTTCGATGACGTTTCGTATGCACTTATTGTATGTCGCTTTGGATAAAGGCATCTGCTAAATGCTGTAATGTAAAGTAGCTAGGTGTATCCCAGTTAACAAAATTAGGTCCCCAGGATGTCCCCTGTACGTCTCAATGTCATCAGGACGTCACCTTGGCGTCTTTTTGTAGAGAACGTCACAGAGAACGTTCCCGGGATGTTCTAGTAACGTCCCCCAAATATTCATTACGTTATATTGTAAGCAGTAACAGACGTTGCAGGAACATCCCTGAATGTCACATGAATGTTATGAGTGCAACGTCGTTGCTTGAACATCCTGAAAAAATTGTAATTATATGTCATATTGTAACCTAACAGTGACCTTCCTAGTAATGTTTTTAGGACATCCCTAGGGAACGTCACATCATAACTTTGAGGGCACTAAAATGGGACGTCCCTGGGACGTCCACTGTTTGCTGGGATGGTCCCTATTTTTATAATGATATTGTTACCTCAGCTGAAAACATCTTGCTAATGAGTAAGGGCAGAAACATAGGCTACCTCACGCAAATACGCGAACGTGGACGCTTCGAGCTACGCAAACAGTTTTTCTTTTGCCATGACATTTCTGAAAGACAAACCCGGAGGAAAGCACAGATCGAACAAGAAAGTTGTTTACTGTTGTTGCCTGCTATAGCTCGCTGCAATGCTCTGGCTTGTCTTTCCCAAATGTCATGGCAAAAGAAAAACTGTTTGCGTTGCTCGAAGCGTCCACATTCACGTATTTGCGTGAGGTATGTCTAAATTGTACTGACGTGTACGTAACGGTAAGTAGCCTCAGCTAAAATAAGAGTTTACCTGGAAGCCTGCCCACATGGCCTTGCCACGTCAATCAAATGGACAGGAACCGCCCATTCATGACATTTACACAAATTTAACTGTCTCTGGCTTTAAAAATGGCGGTGGGATGTCAACAGTGTAGCATTCAAAACATTAACAAAACACTTTGCGAACGACTTATGAGGTAGGAAATACATTCAACATGTTTATTAGACCACAAGATACAAACAATGTTTTTTGGGGGGAAATTTGAATGTAAACAAAGAACGAGTTGTTTACAATGAAACTACATAGCATACCTTTAATGTTCTTTTCACAGTAACGAAAGGCATTTTATTGCAAAAGGGTAAGAAATTTAACAGTATTAACTGTTCACTGTTTCACTTGTATTTAAAAGACGTAAAAGGCCGCCGACATGGCTCAGTAGCTTACGATACTACCGACCAACGAAAGATTTACCGCAGGTCACGTTTACGCAGTTGGCTATGGGAACAAGTATCCATTTGTCAGACACAGAAAATGAAGTTCACACAAAATATGATCTGGTACAGAGCGTGTTACAGTAATGTAAAAAATCAATTAATAACTGTAACATTGGCTATGTGTTTTGAACTAACATTTCTTTTCAAACATCGTCACTAGTCTCAATCTCACACAAAAGCCGCGAAAAACATCCGGCTATGTGTAGGCCTGCCTATGTTGTCCTGTTGCGGTTTAGCAGGCAAAATGTCTTGATTCATTTGCGACAGAGGATGTGCACTTCAGCTCTGTTTGGGTTACGGTTTTCACACATAACAGAATGTCACCATAAAAATGAAGTAGGCTACTAGGAAAATGAAGAATTTACGATAATACGCAAGCCCTTATGGGATCGGGTTTAGATACCATCAACAATGCCAAAAGCCCTGATTAGGAACAAACATTTGCTTTTTGGTTCGACCCCGTCTAGAGCTGTCTACCATTTCGCAGTCTCTGTGTTTGGCAAATGCTGCTCATGCCGCTCGTCCCCAGGAATCGCTGCTTGCAGCTATATATATATATATATTTTTTTTCTCCCTGTGTTTGCTAAATTTCCTGTGAGATGGTACATCCTAGAGACTTCAAAGTTCATCATAAATGTATGAAATGAATATTGTTTAAAATTTCACCTCAATCAGCCTCATGGTGGCGCTATAGAGGCAAATATAATATTTTGGGCTATAACTTTTGAACCGTTTGGCTATATTCAAAATTCTTTTTGCCACAGATTCCTTGGCTCATGGCAAACAACTTTGCCATTAGGACCAATGAGGTCCGCCATATTGGATTTTTTTCAAATTTGCATTTTGTGAAAAACCTTTAAAATCTAACGCCTCTGAGATCATTTGACATATCAACATGCAACTCACACCAGTTTGTTCAGGGGACGGTCCTCTAAAAAGTTACTATAAAAGACTGTGATAGTCCAAAAATCCTGACCGCAGTAAGCCAATAAAAACTGTCGTGGGCGTGGCTAGTCACATGAATGGCCATAACTCCAAAATGCTTCAGTGGATATTAATGAAATTTGGTCTATATACTTGCACTGACATTATGAGCCAAAGTCTAAAGTATTGGCTTAATAGAATCAAATGGTGGCGCTATAGAGCATAATATATTTTTTTTAAATTCATAAATTCATTAAAAATCACCATTATCTTTTAGACATTTAAGACTTGCTGTAGTGATCAATTTCTTCATCCGAAACATATGTATGTACCATACATGTCGCTGCCATCTTGGATTTTCTGCTAATTTGCATAATATGCAAAATAGTTTTTTCCCTAAGGCTTTTTTGTTTCTTGACCAATTTGGACCAGTCATGGTACAAATCATTAGTGCACCTAATTATACTTGCTAACTATAATCCAGCTATATCGGACAATAACTACGGGAACTGTGAGCCAATGAATGTGAGATTGGGCGTGGCCTATAAAATAAATGGCCACAACTCATTGATCGTTCATCCAATTTGAACAAAATTCGAGAATAACGTTTGTGAGACACCACTGAGGATGCATGCCAAAGTATGTCCAAACCCGTCCATGGGGGCCGCTATAAACCTTAAAAATGTTTTTCTACTTAATGGCTCAATACATTTCTGAAATTCTATATACATGGTCCAGGGCTGGAATTAATGAAATTGGCCATGTCCTATCACCGGGGCCACCAGTTTATCTTAACCACATGACTTGCAGGGATTCAAACTCATTAATTCAACTGTTTAAGTTATCTGTTATCCTCCGTTGGCGCTGTAGGCACTCAATGGGCACAATCAAGTGAATAATTATCCAATTGAGAAGGGGGAAAAAAATTTAAAGATGCAATTGAAGTTGTTAATTAAACACTAATAAAAACAATTACTTGACATAGTACATGTGGAGGCTGCAAAAGCCCAGCTCCGTCTTGTCTCCACCCGAAGTATGAGTGCATAGAAACCCACCTGCCAACAATTCAGACAATTCAGTGCAATTAGCCGACACAACTGCCAAGCAAACAAGCCTATTCACTGCCCTCGCATTCTCCCTAACATTCTTTATTTCGTGCATCAAGAAGTAAATAATGCAGCGCTTATGTTGAACTTCCAACAAGTTGATAGATGAATCTGCTGAAATGATGATAAATCAGGTGAAATGATGGTCGCTTAATTTATTTAAGGATGTGCAGAGATTGTATAGGTAGGCTACTTTTAATAGGTTTCAAAAACTTCAACCGCAGAAATAAAGAGATACTGTAGAACCTTTTCTAAGGCCTTTTTTACTGCTTCAATTTGAACTGGAACTTGTGAGTAGGTGTGGTCATATGACGATGACATACACTGCTTGGCCAAAAAAAAAGTCACACACACTAATATTTAGTTGGACCACCTTTAGCTTTGATTACAGGGCGCATTCGTCGTGACATTGTTTCGACAACCTTATGCAACGTCACAACATTTATTTCCATCCAGATTTGCATTCATTTTTGGCCGAGACTTTCAATGGGGTTAAGGTCAGGACTCTGGTGGCCAATTCATGTGTGAAAATGATTCCTCATGCTCCCTGAACCACTCTCACAATTTGAGCCCGATGAATCTGGGCATTATCGTCCTGGAATATGCCTATTGATGGGATAACCTGGTCATTCAGTACATTCAGGTACTCAGCTGACTTCATTTTATTGCTGCATAATGTTGCTGAGCCTAGACCTGACCAATTGAAGCAAGCCCAGATCATAACACTGCCTCCAGAGGCTTGTACAGTGGGCACTATTCATGACAGGTGCAATGGCGACTTTTATTTTGGCCAGGCAGTGTATTATGAATATTCATACGGTCAAGGAGTGAAAGGGTGTCTCTTGGTGAACTGACTCAGCTCCACTGAACTCAATACACTCTCTCCTCACTACTAAACAAACAACAAAATAGCGAGCGACAAGAGTGACAGCAATACTGCAGGGAGTTTTGAGGTGGAGGAGTTCCTTGTTGGTGGAAGGCTGTCCTCGCGAAGATGTTGCTCGGGCAATACAGCCGTATTCATTTGAGCCACTGGCAGCAGCAGCCGCCGCCCCGGCTGTATTGGTTGAGCAACGTCTTTGCGAGGAGAGGACCGGGGATGTAACCAAATGGTAGAGCTGACTTTACCTAGCTAAGTTAGCTTGTTTGTCTGCCTAAAGTAGCGTTACTATTAAATAAATTCAAATACACAGCAAAACCCAGTCACATAGTAAAGTTAGTATATTGAACATGGCTGGTTGTAGCGCCCTCATCCACTAGAGAATTGTTATCATTTATTAGCTAACATTATTCATAAATGATAGCTACGATAACTAGCTAGCTAAGTTACCAGTTCTCTGGACCAAACAGGGCTAAACTCACACACAATAGACTGCCTTGCATTACCTAACTTATCGATACATTCCGTCTCTCGGCAGATTATGAAAGCTAACAGAGGTGGCATTGCACCGAGGAGCGATACATCTCTGACTCCTTGGCATAATGCAGGCAAGTTAGCTAAAGATACCAAAGTAAGATGTTGTAGATTAATAACTCTCTATGGCTACGTTCACACTGCAGGTAAAAAAATTTTTTCCTCAAATGTGACACAGACCTGATTTTTTTATGGAAGTGTGAACAGCGAAAATCACATTGAATCTGACATTTCCAATTCTCATTTGGGCCACTTTTGAATGTGGTATTAGATTCCGATACATAACCGATTGTGTCAAAGCGATTGTGTCCAGTCTGAACAGTCAGATCGGAATTAATGTGACTTTTTACATCGTTTTTGATGCAGCTAGCAGGGCATTAGAACGTAGCGCACGGGCTAGTTAACGCACTATTGTACAGGGTAGGTTATCAACAGATTCACATTATATTATCATGTGTTGTCATTTTAGGTAAGTGGTAAATGTGCAAAGCAGTGGATTTTTTTGGGCACAAACAATACACCATAATAAGTCTGAAGTAGGCTACGTTTTTATATCATTCGTGGACAGCTGCGTTAACCCTTTTGTGATTTTAAATAATGTTAGAACTATCCATATTATTGTTTTGGTTTGTTGCATGGTATTCATTATTCACGGTTTTCTCATGTAGCTGCTTACCGAACGTTAATGGTCGTCGGTCCAATAATATGTCAATAGTTTAATCTAAGGGTGCGCAGTGATGTTAGGCTATAGCCTAGATAATGTTACACATGAAGTTGAACAGATGTGTCGTGTGATAGCTTTTTTATATTGTGTATTTTAACACGGCTGGAACGCTGTATTGTCCAATCTGCATCCCGGAACTATCTGTTTTATAAACGTTATATCGACTGGTCTCACTAGCCAAACGGCTGGGCGCTCCATTTTCTTAACTCGCCCGTCCTCAGAATCACTAATTTCATGCCTTGCTTGAGTTTCACTGAAACCGCCCATGTTACGGTTCCCCCCATTCCTGGCTCCGATCTCGCATTCATGAGTCCCTCTGCACAGAAGTAGCAGCCACGGCAGCACAAAAAGCTAGTAAAAACCTTGGCTTTTTTCCCGTCTCCTCACCCTTATCATTAACTCCACTGCACATCAACTTTAAAATTAACGCAGAAGCTGTGAGTTTGATGACTTCCTTTTTGTTGTTGTTTATTTCTGCAGGCTGTGTAACAGTCTTTTGTTTTTGTTAATTTGCACGGGTCATTTGAGGAGAGCAATCGGTTCGCACTGGAATCAGATATGGGCCACATTAAAAAATTAATGTGAACAGCCAAACAAAAAAAATTGGATCTGAGCAATAAATTGGAATTGGCCTGCAGTGTGAACGTAGCTCAATATAAGTCGTAATATTAACTTTAGCAGTAGCCTAATACAAAGCAATTCGCATTTGAACTTGAACTAGCTAGTTAGCAATACAAGGGTCTCAGTCTCAAAGAGGGAAAAAAAAAAAAAAGTTGGTCTCTGCTTTTATACCACGTGCCCACCCTCAACTCCACCCATTTTTATGTTAAGGATCTCGTGACGTCATGAATCCCCGGAAACCAGCGTATTGGTAAGCCTACACAAAAACTCAGATAAAACTATTTTGACTAAACATGAGATTTTCGGACATAAACAGTTGTATATGATCATAATCTAACCCAAAACATTGGTTTTCAAGGGGAAAAGTCGGTTTTTGACTGCAGTATCACTTTAATAACTTGGACAACTTGGCAATGGGAAGTTAATGCTCCTAGCTGTTGTTCATTTTTTAATACTAATTATCCAATTGAGAGGAAAAAATGTATTAATTCTGCAATTGGAGTTTCTAATTAAGATGCTAATGAAAACAATTAGTTGAAATAGCTCCGTGTCGTCTAGCCTACACCCCAAGCCTGAGTGCAGAGAAACCCACCTGCGGACAAGTTAGTGCAATTAGCCGATGCAACTGCCGTCCATGTTCGAGCAAACAACACAAGCCTATTCTGCCCTCGCATTCTCCATTTTGTGTGTCAAGAAGTAAACGTGAGTACAGTTATTTATTACTAATGCAGCGGTTATGTTGAACTTCCAACAAGTTGAAAGAAGTAATTGTTAAGACGCTTATGAAAACAATTAGATGACCTAATAGAAAAGTGAAGTGAAGCGCAGCATCTGCCTACACCTCATTAGCACATGACATTCACCACATGTCATTTATTTAAAAAGGAATTTTTAACACGCAAGTGTCTATCAAACATTGCTGTCAATCATCATCTGTGCTTAATTGGTGCCAATTACTTTTTAATTGTGGAAATGAAATCGGGATAATTGTTTGATAAGCGGCCTGACAAAGTGCTATAGGCAACCACTGAATGCAGTTGAACAGTGGTTCTCAAACTGGGGGTTGCGACGCCCTGGGGGGTCCTGTTTTGGTCATTGGGGGGTTGCAGAATCTTTTTCCCGATGTTAAATAATAGCCTAATAAAGAACTAAAAACTAGCCTATTGTTTAGTACTCAGTGCAATCTGGATTGGTAAAAAAATGATGCACAATACTGCCACACACCATCATTACTACTCAATTAGCAGGCATGTTCTTTCAACCCAGTCTTTTGTTATTCTGTAACAATTGCACAAATTGACAAACTTTGCAACGATCTTACCATTTAGACGCGATGATTACTGAATGACGCGATGGTTACCATGACAAAATGACTGAAGCAGAATTTTTCGGCCAAACCCCTGGCTGACTCTGGATCTCCGTGCGAAGCGAATACCCAAAACTGTCAAACACCACTTTGGAAAAAGCTCTTGCCGTTTGCCTCAACATATTTTTGCGAGCCAGGCTTTTCTGCACCGACGTACATAAAGAGCAAGTACAGAGCCAGGCTACGTGTGGAGATGATATTCGTCTTTTCCTCAGTCCTACCCAACCCCACCTGAGAGACCTCTGCTTAACTGCATAGGCACACCCATCCCACTGAGTGAGTAGGCCCTACTGCTGCTTTTGCGTTGTATCAAGCTATAGTAAATGTTATGCAAACTGCGTATTGCTGCTCTGGCTCAATCCAGCCTTGACAACATTGTCTCAATGGCTATGTATGTACACACTGCAGCTAAATACAGTTGTCACACCTCATTGGTGTATTTAATCCTGTTAAGTTCACACACAGTTCAGTTATAAAAGAAAGTGGCAAGCGCATTCTACATCCGTAGTCACTACGGAAATTTCCCGGTATTGACTACCGACTATAACATCGGTTGTGTCTCTTTCTTGCAACTTGTCATTCCCTGATTCTTTGGGTGTGTGCCATGAGGGCATGGTGTGCTATTTGAGGGGTTTACCTCATTTCTTCGGCTGTCACTCCGGGCTGTCTCTGGTTCTCCTTTCTCTGGGCATGCTGCTGTGACTTTGGATCTTATTAAAACGGTTTCCAAATTCTCTTGTACTTCCAGGGTTCCTTTCACTTTCACCAACTCTGGCCTCATCCTCACAGTAGTCTCAGGCTCCTGGCTCAGATCCTCTTGTTCCCCAATGTTGTTCAATAGGGGATACAGGCCTGCAGCCTTAATGGCTCCATTCGCCAGCCGCTGTTCGTCTGGGTTGTAGGGTGGTGGTCGCTCTGATGACGCTGGTTGGGGGTCCGCCTTCGGCTGGCGCTCCTCCTTCCTCTCCACAGGTATCACTCTCCGTCTGATAGGCTCATTCTTCCATTGATTTAGATGTACTCTGTGAGTTCACGACTTTCCCTTCCGGCCCAACTTGCCCTTACTCTCTTTTCTACGCAAAATTGTTTCCACTGATTGCAGGTATTGAAGCCCAAAAGTGCCTTCCTCGGGCCATACCAAGGGACCACTTGTCCACTTTTCCCATTTTTTCATGGTATGCCCATAGTCTGTTTGAAATAACTCTCTCATGCAGGAGAGAGGTGTCTTGGGCCTTGGGTTTAAAGGCCTCTTCCAGGTTTTCATAGCCTTACTTATCCTTCTGCCCATGTTTCATTTTTAAAAAATTATTATTCAGGGCTCTGTCCTTGGTAGCCACACCTTTATCTTTAAAGTCTACCTCTTCAGTTCTCAATTCCCTGAATGGGGTACACACTAGCCAAACAGCTCCGTCTGCCCACCCGTCTAAACAGTGTTCGAATTACCCCGAAGCTTTCGGGGGTGCCCACCCACAGTGGTGTAGTGCTTTTTTTTTTTCCCCCCGGAGTTTGCCGCAGTATTTCAATATGACATCATCAACACAAACCTGGCAACCCGGGCCGTTGTAGCTAGGCTAGTACTGGCTATGCTAACGTTAGCTAGATTGACATTAGCACTGACTTTGCTAACCTCGCTCGTTGTAATCTGCTCCAATTTCTCACTTTCTTTTCCATTTTTCTCGGCGTTGTTTTTGTAAAACCAAACTAAGTCTATTTGTTTCTGTTTCGACATTTTTTATTCATTTTCATCTGACGTGACTTTGCACGCCTAGCACACAGACGACTTTCCCGCAACCAAACAACAGCCGAACAAGTGCGATCCGATAATTATGTCTGCTAAACAAAAACAGTCCCTCTAGTGGTGTGGCTGAACATTACATCCACTTATTTTCATGACAGATAAGTGCCGGTGACTCGTAGAAATAAGAAATAAATGGGCGCACCCCCAAACTTTGTATTTTCATCGATCTAGGTATGCCATGGCCAGAACTAGGTATGCCGGGCATTCCCGGGCACCAGCGTAATTCGAACCCTGCGTCTAAGCCTATTTCAAAGGTTTCTCCTGTTTCTAGGCCTTGGGTAGGAATTTGTCAATCCCTGAATGGCACCACAGAGATTTCACTCCATATAACTGTTCTCGTGTTAATTATTTTCCCACTGAATCTTTTCCCACAATAACATACACATAATGTTTCCACTTTTCTAGTGGAGTACTGTCTATCTAAGTAAAACCCTGTTATTTACATAATTTCCTTCAGCAGTATATACAGCATCCAAAATATAACAAATCCCCATATAATGTGAGCGCACCTTATCTTTTTTCTATTGTTCTCCTGTTACAGTATTGTTTAACCGATTATGTTCAGTTTGATTGTACAACCCGTGCAATGGATCTATGGTAAAGGCTAACCAGCCCAAACCTATTGTAAAATACAATAATAGCACAACCCAAAGAACTATCAAACCTTGAGGTACACTTCTTGGAGGTGGCATTTGTTCTAATTTGTTTAATTGAGATCTTTCGACTGCTTCACCCTATTACTGTTTGTGGCGGACTGTTTGAAGGGAAAGGCCTCCCTTTACACACAACCTCTACACCGCCCACAACCCGGGTGTTCTCATCATTTCAGAGATTTTTGCTAGCTAACTTGGAGCCCAATTGCTCCCCCACAGTGTTGTCGACCTAATTTGATATATTAAACAACACTTGTCGATTGGACAACCACTGCGTAAAGCCTACTTTTTAAAAATGTATTTATTTGTTTATTTTTTAACCTGCCCCGGGCAATCGGGCAACCGTTAGTGTCAATCCCTTACTGTTTTTGAACCCCTTTCACTACAGGCATAATCCTGGTGTCTTCTGGAAGGTAAAAGTTCCTTTGGAAAAGATTTTTATTTTTATTTTTTGCCAGGTGAATAATACATTTTTTGCTAAATGTATGGATTCATCTTTTTGATTGAGGCCGTTTTGTGTCATGTCGCAAAATAAGGAACTATAACATAGGGATGGTAAATAGTTCATACAGATAAAATTGTAAGTTTTAACACTTTCAAACGGTATATTGTATGACCAGATTATTTAAAAATTTCACCGTAGAAAATTATTATCGGCCCGAATATGAGCCAGTGCTAAAGCGATAAAGTATACTTCCAAATCACTTAAAAAATTATTTGGCTTCAATTCAGTGCTACGAGACATTGTCGGTATCGGATCTGGGTATCGGAGCGTTTTCATGAGTATGAGAAAAATCATTTGGGATCCCTGCCTGCCAGTTCCTGTGTAACTCTCCAGCATAGTGGCCGATCTTCTGATCATCCCTTTCAAACATTTTTCACGCCAACTTAGGCTACGTTCACATTACAAGCAAACGTGGCCCAGATCCGATTATTTTTGCTCTCGTGACACAGATCTGATTTTTTCAGAGCAGTGTGGACACAAAAATCTTATTTAATCTGATCTGGGCCACTTTCATATGTGGTCCTAAATCCAATAGATATCCGATCACTGGCCATGCGACCTCTGTGAGAACGGTCATATTGGAATTCATGTGTGTTTTTCCACGTGATGCTTCACTGGGCAGGCGCCGATAACTGGAATGTAGCCCTGGACATCCGAAAGTTCTGGAGGAACTGTTCGTCCGTGAAACCCTCCACATCGCGACCCCACCACTCCTGACTCCTCTCCCGTACCCACACCTCTCTTTCCAGAGAACTACCAGCAATAGCTGCTAATACAGCTATAGCTATGGCTTTTTTTTTTTGTCTTCTCACCCTCATCCTCAACATATGACATTGTCATCTGACCTCTGTAGCAAATAATTCGGGAAATGAACGCTAATACCGCTATGTCATTAATTTTGTCTGTCTCACAAATGTGACGTTTTTTGCGAGATGTGACACGCATATGTGGGTCATGTATGTTACGTTATTTGTTGCATGTAGGGCGTTTCAGGGCAGAGATCCTTTCACACTGATGTCAGATATGGGTCACTTACAAACATGAATGTGAAGAGTCAAGGCAGAAAGATTCGATCATAAAAAATCGCAATTGAGCATTAAGCCCTGTAATGTGAACTTGCCTTCATTAAAAGCTATGATTCGAGGAATTTGTATGTTCAGATTAAAATTCTGACATGATAGGAGATTGTATTAAAAGACTCAGACTCAGGTGTACTATAGTTATAGTAGAACAACATATTAATTTGTTTGTGAGGTCTTATCCTTAAACGTCAAAGGAGGGTGCATGTGTACCCAGCATCAAATGAAGCAAGGCACTATCTTGTCAATAAAAAGACGGCTTCATTTCTAATAGTTTTGTGTATGCTTCTTTTCTTAATAGAAAAAGACCTGAACACAAAATGTGTGGTGGAGATGGAGGGAAACCAGACCGTACTGCACCCTGCCAGTGGGAATCTGGGTAAAGGAGACACCAGGTAGGCAGGGGCACGTGGGTAATGTAGGGGTGGAGAATCTGGGAAATGCGGAGAGATGAACATGGGTAATGTGGGGGTGTGTTAGTGATATTGGTGGGACATGGGTAATGTGGGGGTGTGTTAGTAATATTGATGGGAGATGGGTAATGTGGGGGTGTGTTAGTGATATTGGTGGGACATGGGTAATGTGGGGGTATGTTAGTGATATTGGTGGGATATGGGAATGGGGGGGTGTGTTAGTGCTATTGGTGGGACATGGGTAATGTGGGGGTGTGTTAGTGATATTGGTGGGACATGGGTAATGTGGGGGTGTGTTAGTGAATAGTAATATTGGTGGGACATGGGTAATACAGTTGAGAATGCGGGTAATGTAGGGGGGCATTAGGGGAGTTTTGCCGATGCTGTCAAATAGAAGCATTGTACAATTTAAAATGCCGTGCACTCTAAAAGTGTTAGGACAGTGACGCATTTTTTGTTGTTTTGACTCTGTAGTCCTGCACTTTGGATTTGAAATGGAACAGTGAGTTGAGATGTTTTACACATAGTCCCACCCATTTTAGGGCACCTAAAGTAATTGGACAAATTAACATAAACTTAACTCAAGTCATCATATTTAATATTTGGTTGCATATCTTTTGCATGCCATGATGTCCTGATGTCTGTGATGAACAACATCTTGATATCTTATTTTCAGGTACTCAGCGATACTAAAACCTCTGCATGTGAATAGATCTCTTTGGGAATTGGGGGGTGGGACTAGATTAAGCTGTAAATTACATGGGAATAGTATGGAACGCATGGTTGGCTTAATGGCTGTAAGTCATCAAGGGTCTGCGGTATCAAACAAGCCTCAAACCATCACTCTGCTGCCAGATATGCAGTAAATATGGATGGATCACATTACGGGTTGTTTCTCCTGACTTATTTTTCAATGGAGTTCAATAGGAAAAGCTAAGCTAGTCACTCCAGCTACAAAGATGATGATCTGGCAGCAGAGTGATGGTTTCAGGCTTGTTTGATACCTCAGACCCTTGATGACTTGGAGCCATTTACCATGTTCCATACTGTTCCAGTGTAATTTACAGCTTAATCTTGTCCCACCCCCCAATTCCCATAGAGATCCATTCAAAAGCAGAGGTAATGGTTAGAGTACCTGAAAATAAGATATAAAGAGTCTTTTGATGTTGTTGAGTCGGAGACATCAAGAAGTCATGGCATGCAAAGGATATGCAACCAAATATTAAATATGATGACATCAGTTAAGTTTATGTTAATTTGTCCACTTATTTTTGGTAAAATGGGTGGGACTGTGTGTAAAAATGGCTACAATTGCTACACGTTTCGTCTTCAAGTTATTCATCTGATATGGATGAATAACTTGAAGGGTTTCTTCTCCTGACTTATTTTTCCATAGAGTTCAATAGGAAAATTTGCCAGGAGAAACAACCCTTAAAGTGATCCATCCATATCCACTGCATATCTGGCAGCAGAGCGATTGTTTAAGGCTTGTTTGATACCTCAGACCCTTGTTGACTTACAGCCATTTTACCAACCATGTATTCCATACTGTTCCAGCATAATTTACAGCTAAATCTAGTCCCACCCCCCAATTCCCATAGAGATCCATTCAAATGCAGAGATGTTATAGTATCGCTTGTAAGAATACCAGAAAATAAGATATCAAGAGTCTTTTGATGTTGTTGGGTCACAGACATCAGGAAGTCATGGCATGCAAAGGATATGTGACCAAATATTAAAAATTATTACTTTATTCTATATATAAATGCAGGGGGGGCAATAATTGTGGCCAATGTGGTTTTGTTAAAAATAATTATTTCTTGATGAGGGATTTTTTTTTCTCATAATAAATTAACGTCAATTAAAGGTGGGATTCTTCTTGTTTTTTCAGTGTGAGATTAAGCTAATTCACCAAACGGTGAATTTTTTATAACCCTTTTTGCTCATCTTTACAGGGGGGGCCAATAATAGTGGCTGCAACTGTATGTAAAAATGTTGGTCCATACAATGCCATATATCATCATAAGGGTGAGGAGTTGTTACCGAAGTGGGGAAAAGTGATGGCTTCCGCAAGTCTTCCGGGACCAGCCAGGGATAGGAGGGGGCGGGACTACGGAGCTCTATAGCATGAGAAGATACGCAACTGGCGCTTTTCCCCATTGGATTTTTCGTCCGCACAAAGGAAGTGATCAGGCATGCGCAGTAGTGTTCACTTAGCTTAGCAACTAAAGTTACATAACGTATGCTTAGAGTGGCGTGCAACTGACTGGCGCTAGCCGGATTTAAAGTAGGCTAGGTTTTCGTTGGATAGTTAAAATAATAACGGCTTGTAAGTAGTAGTACTGGTTCCTGAAAACCTAGGCATATATAATCTAAAAAGAAAAGGGAGACTTGATTTTGTATGTCTGATAATGACCCGTTTAGCGAACTGTTTTGTAAAAACTCCATTGACCTCCAGTCATTCAACGAGCGCCTGTTGTCTGTCTAATAAGTTGCAAATGCGGACGTTCCAGCTCCAAAGTGGAACCTCTTGCTCCGCCTACCCTCTTTGTCTATAGAGAGCCTAAGTGTGACATCACTTTCGCTGAGTTCAGTTCCGGAAGTAAATTTCCAGAATGGGGTTTCCCCATTGAGATTATATAAACAATCTGAGATTATAAGGATCCTGTTTTCAGTACAACTACTAGGGTTGCCAACCGTCCCTTGAAATAAGGGACGATCCCTTATCAGTTCAATAAGCCTTATTGAACTGATAAGGGATCGTCCCTTATTTCAAGGGACGGTTGGCAACCCTAACAACTACAGACCTCAATATGTTGTACCTATATGACCCTACTCTCAATCACGGCTGTCCTGTGCAGTTTGGTTTGAAATTCCATTAATTTATATAACGTTGTCTGCTAACAAACTACATTTCCCCACATAGAATGGAGTGTCAGCGCGTCGCCTGATTTTACGTTGCTGCCCCTGGCCCTTTGAACGTGGACCGGTCGGAGTCAGAAATCAACCTCGCTAGCCAAGAACAGCAAACTTATCTCAGCAACAGCCAACTGTTACGTATTTTATTTATGTTTAGCTGGCGTTAACGTTAGCTACGTTAGCTAAGCTGACAATTTCCTGAACAAATTTCTTATTTTGAGTGTAGGCCTAAATATGCGTCCAGCCAAGATTTTAAAATGTCTGGTTAAGTTTTGCTCATTCTTTAAACCGAATACAAACAAACATAGCTTTCTTTATGTTCATAACAGTAGCAGTTTCTCAGTAGCAGTTTCTCCAGCGGTAGACTTTAATTGACCTCGATTCTGATCACTTTGAATGATGACAACAGGCTAGTTTAATAACTTTATTTGTGACTTAGGTCGGGATACAGACCAGTTCAACACGTTTAAACATGAACGTAACATCCAGTCATTTGTTTGCATTAACGGAGGCCGCGCAATGAAGCAGTACAGTTTTAGTGTTCTTGCTGTGTCCACTTCGCTACATATTGCTGTTTTAACTCACCAGATAAGCTCAATTTTTAGGTAGCTCTATCCATTTGTCCAAGTTAACATTACACAACTTGCTTTGTGTATATCTCGTTAGGTAGATGTGTATTATTAGCCAGCTATCTTCAACAAATGATCTGCTAACGTTAACCACCTAGCTCACTAACTAAAAGAAAATGACACCATGGTAACGGTTGTTTAGACTGCTTTTATGTTAGCTATGAAAACATGACTACAATATGAAGGGTGGGTGTGTTTAACCGGAGTGGTTCTGTTTACAACGCAAATTTAATCAGTTTTTCTGGCTTTTGCTCATTTGGGATGACAGTGGACCTAATGTAGTTTAGCCTACCGTAACTTAGATTTTGCATTAACCTTACAATTACATTAACTAGATGGAACTACATAAATTGACAGGACAGTAGGCTAACGTTACACCTGACCGATGGCAACAATTTTGTGCAAAACACTGCACCATCTCCTGCCTAGCTAAATGTTTATAATTAAAATGATTAGGCTATGTACAAAACGCGAGAGACATTCATTACATTAATGCTAGGTAACTACGCTACAAACCTGGCGGCAATATGCCTGCCTGTCTCTTGTTGACAAGGAGGACCGAGCACCGTTGAAACTGTGATGAATGTCTAACGCAACATTGTGTAGTTCGTTTGTTAAAAAAAAAAATTTGCCTACAGTCTTGTACCTTTGCTAAAATCATTATAAATTTTGAGTTTATTTCACAAATGAGATTGTAGTGTATTGGGCTAGGTGGGCACCCGTACTCAGGATGTGACAAGGTCACGGGACAGGGGTAGAGACATAGAAATATATATTAACTAGAAAGGAAACGTGGTCACGTGGTTCCATTCAGCCCTATTCAATTTGGGTTCTTCCGCAATGGCACCGCCGCAAGATGGCTGCCATGGCCCGGAAATAGTATTATTATGAGCTCTGCCATGTATTTCCAATGGTGCGTTGTGAAAGTCAACATAGTGGCCCCAGCGCAATCTAGGTATCAAAAGTTCACAATATTGTACTCAATAGAAGCAGGCAATCACATTTAACATTTTTCCTGGGTTCAAATTTTTTTTAGCCTACACAGAAAAAAGAGAGCCATGATTTAAAAATACTCATCGGTGAGTGTTTAGTAAGCGCACTGAACTGTGATTGGTTAAGAACATGGTCACGTGGTAATTTTAGTTACGTCACAGGGTAATCACGTGAGGAGGCCTATTGGCATTTTCGCCTCAAATCCATTCTCTCAACCTCTATTGAACTCTATGGTTAGCTGACTTGCTATGAGCATTCAGCTAACTGCATCCGTTGCTGTAGCTATATGAAGTTCGCTTACCAGCTATCTTGTGCATAATAATGAAATGGTTTTCAAATACTTTCGCGTGTGTAATATTTCTAAGGTCATACTGCATATCTCAAGATGGGTGTTGTTAGATTACACTAATTAGTAACACACCCAGTGAATATGTTAGTGTTGAAGTCTGAAAAGCCGCCCGGATAGCAAGACGCTAACGGTAGCGGGTCAACATCGGGTTGGCTACAGAAATGTTGTCCGGCTCCCGGCGTATTATTCTTGTTAATAACGCTAGTTAACAAGACAGTTATTAAAGATTTTTAGTAACTATTCGTGGCTCGTTTATCTGGATTTGCAGTTTTGCTCACGTTAGGCTGAGGTATTTCAACAAGATATCCGTGGCCTATAGCCTAGCCATAATCTGTCTAACGTTACGATAACACTACATCACCATAGTTCATTCTAACAGTCTAACAATAACAGACATTCCTGAGAGGCTATACCTGGAAAAATAGGCGACAAGTTTCACTGTGGTCGCGATTTCTAATTATTTAGGCTACAGTTACATGGCTACACCACACTATTAGCTAGCCGCGCAAGGCTGGTTTACGGAAATCTTGAGTCAGGGACCGGTCCGGATGTAATGTAATGTTACCGCTGGAGCTAGGCTACTGCATAGCCATACCACAGACTAACGTTACGGATTAAACAAAATAAACAAGCAGATGCAATAATCGTTATTTAATTATGTGAACGTAATCGTATCATAGACATATTTAAGATTGTATCTATGTATTTATTGTTTTGCTTTTCACATAATACTATAATAATCACGACATCCACTCTACGGTTAGAGTGGATCTGGGGTAGGCGCTGGACCCAGGAAAGCGGGCTGGAAAGAACTTTGTTTTAATATAAGGGTAAGGTTGGTGGATCCAACATGTCATTAGCTGGTTATATTTTTCGAAATAGCCTATTTTGTGTAACCGCGTGACATAGGCTATGTGGTAGGCTAAATGTTTGCGAAGAACAGCGAGTGCTCCCCGTTGTCTATAGCCCATCTAGGCTATAGAACATAGCTTTACATAACATTACATTAAGTTATTGGCTGCGTTTACTATTATGTTGCTTTTGTATGTCGATTTACACGTGTGCATCCTCTCATCGCTCAAAAGAAATCAACCGGATTGAACTGAAGTTGCGCATCAAAACCAGATACGGTAATGCACTTTTAACAGCGCATAAACGAAGTGTCTTTGCTTACAGACACCCCTGGATGAGTTTTGCTAGTAGGCTACCACTTAGAGCCCACATAAACGTGTACATTTTTCCTTAATGTGACCTTGTCATTTTAATGTGTCTTGTCAGGGTTTGTCTTGTGGATGTGCGTCTTGTCCTGTGTTCTCACGTTCAGCCTGCACCTTGATGTGGTGAGTGGGCTTTAAACTGAGACAGGCTGCTGAACTTTGCTGTGTCCTATAACAAACTCCTAACGTCTCTACGTTTTTCCCCCCTTATCGTCCAGGACAACGCAGACGGTGATTAAACTTGCTGTGAATGAAACGCAGCATATCGAAGAATAAAAATGTTTCCCTTATTCATGATTCATAATTTTGAATGGTGTACATTTGATTATTTAGTCTTTACAAATGAAAAAAAATTAGCAATTTCTCCTTATACCACTGTATGACATATGCAAACAATGAACCCTTCAATAAAAAAACAAGTTTTATAATTAATTGAAACTTTTTATTACTGTTTCCCCAAAATGTACATACTAGACAGCTACATCCAGCGTGGGGAGAAATACGCAAAGAAGGCCATGGCGGAGAGGACAAGATGTGCGGGGGGTGGGGTGTTTGTAGGGAAGATAAGGGACAGGGGTGAGGAAGAGCAGAGGGCGTTGGGTGAACAATGTCATGGCTACAAATTTAATTTAAAAATAATCACATAAATTTTGAAAACCTGACTTAGTTCATTAAAAAAACCCTGTTCCGTTAAAAGCCAAATCCAGGATTGGAGAAACTGCCAGAATTGGGCAGGGAAAACCCGTAAAGGCAGCGTCTCCTCCCCTGAATTCAGTATTTAAGGGACTGTAAAATAGCATTTAGAAAAATATAATTTCCTCTAGGGGTGAAATGAACTCCATCACAAAGAAATAAGTCAGTATTTCCAAAAATTTATGTGAGGATGTTTAATAAATTTACCACACAATAGCGCAATGGTCTTAGCCTTTAGGTTAAGGTACACTTTGTTATGTTAACAGGTGAAAAATCAACCCGGTCTCACGCTTTTTCATGCTCATAGTCACGACAATTAATCTATTGAATCGTCACCCGGAGCACGATTGTCCGACTTTTATCGTGCTACACAGAACGAAATTTAAACCCATGCATTTTCAATGCTAGCATTTCTCAGACTGTTTTCGTGCTACATAGAACGAAATTTAGAGGTGTTACTGTGGGCTTGGCTACTATGCTACTTTTCGGTTGTTAGCTAGCTAGCCGGCTAGTGAATTTTGTTTACCAGACGAGTGACTTTTGAGTAACTACTGGTTGATGGCGATAACCGCTAAATATGTTAATAGGGACACAAAAAACATGTGGAAAGGTTTATTCAGTCACAAAAAAAGCAAACAGTTTATGTCGGATATGGTCAAAATCCCACAATCTCAATTCATTTTAATACTGTCCCCTACATGGGGCGACCCAGATTAGCCGTAGGCCTATATATTTATTATCCGAACCCTAACCCTAAACGGACTACAGACGGCGCCATCTTTTCACAGGCCATCATTACGTAGAGCTCTGGTTTTTGGGGAATTGTAGTTCTAAACTATTAGTACCAATAACGAAAAAAATACTAATCCTATTGACCTGGGGCTTAACATTTATGTTCAATATAGTATCAGTTAAGATCCCAATTGATCATATAATTGAATCATCAAAGTATCAAATGATTAAGCATCAAACGTTTTATTCAGGCCCTTCTGTTAGAGCTTGAAGGCTGGCTCTGACATTATTTATGAAAGACTAGTTCATTAATCATCCTGTTAAATATCTACCCGATATGTCTATTGGTTCCAGAATTAGAGGCATTTGAGGTTTGGCCAGTTTTGCCCTTCTAGGGGGCGCTACTGAGTCCCCTGGGGTGTCAGGGCAAAATAATTGACAAACGTTATTCTCCAGGTCAAGGCCTTTCCAAAAACATCTTTAGTTTTGTCCTACGACAAAGTTTAATTTTCACCTCTGTCTGGTTAGAGCCTCTTTGAGGTGTAGTTTCTGAGACCCTTTGAGACTCCAGCCTGGATAAAATCAAGTGTCTTGATTTTTTTGCTTATTTGGTGGAAAAAATCCTTCAAGGTATTGATGTTTTTCCTAATCACAGTCATATGTTTGGATTTGCACTAGTGTAGACCTTATTTTACCTACCAAATACATCTGGATTGTTGTCATATGAGGGTTAGGGTTAGATAACATGCTGTTTTTGAAGCGCTTTAGCCCCTCCCCCAAACCTCCTGAATAGTCCTACATGGTCAGGATTATATAATGTTGTAGCTTCAATATCCCTCTGTTTACGGATGAAGTTTCCTACATATTATCTCTGAAGATGACACTGTTATGAACTTGTAGGTGGCAGTCTCCACAGCTGATTTGTGGCTTATCCTTACCATGGGTGATGAGTTGATAATCAGATGGACTAGTTCTGATACCCGTTGGAGCACACAATCACTAATTGGCCATTTAGTCGGCCCTATACCTAATTAATGCGTGCGTGCGTGTGGGTACATTGCGTGCCATCTGCTGGCTGCTGTGCACCAGACATACAGAGAGATACAGAGGTTTTCTCTTTTATGTGTTAGGTATAATTTTTTACGTCAAAAATTATAATATATAATTCGTACACCTAGTAGTCCGTGAGCCAGTAGGGTTGGTCGGTACCATCTGAGGGGAATAATGCTCTTGTGATTTTTGGCAAGGTATACATCTCTAGAGTTATAAAATATGTGATAGCATTGTTGTTACTGCATAGCTACCAGTTTTGCCAAACCTGAATCATAGCGCGGAGCTTTCAAAACCATAACAGCGCAGAAACCCTGGGGGGAAAAAATTAATATTTTCATGGTAATAAATCTTTTTTTGACAACGTTAGGTTAGCCTGCTTGTCTTCTTCGTCGTTCTGCTTGAGCTAAATTAGCATTAACCACAAATATGCTTTGCTGTTAGGTCTGTTTATTTTCCTGTATCACCCTTGTCATAGTAACTTGTTGAACTGAACCAACCAGGAAAAAATGTATTCACTCACCACATAACGTAGGCTACACATACAGCGTAGCTATATAGGATGTCTATGAACATAGACACAGGCTATATAACATACATTATATATAGTTATCTTAACGCATAGCGGACACTTGTGCCCGTTTATGCGGTCTAAAGTGCAGTAGTCTATAACGTTGATATTGGAAGGTTATCGTAATAACGAGGGGGTTACGTTAAGATTAGCCAAATGTGTTCTAAAGTATAACTAACGTTATGCTATACCTGGCTTATTTTATTTTAAATGTGCATCGAGCTACTATTGGTGTATTATCAACAGGCTTTTGTGATAGCATGTCCTTTCTAGGCCTCTGGCTGCTACTGCGAGCTAACTTAGCTAACGGTAGCTAACAAAGTTACCTTTCATTTAGCTTTTTTATTCGGTAGCATAACTTTGCAGTCGTCGCTATACATGTATATGGTCGCTAACTAGAGTTACAACGGCAGCCATTACTCTGTGAAAAGGGAGAAAATGATCACCTTCACGTGACAGGTCACGTTGGCCAATCAGAGAAAAAACTTTGGGCCGTGGAAACGGTGCCGTTTTGAGAAGGCTTCTTCCTTTCTAGTTAATATATAGTTCTATGGGTAGAGAAAAGGAAACGGAACGTGAATGTAACGGGGGGACACACAGTAAAGGAGGGACTCATTGATATTCTTAACCTGGTCGTCCTGTCAAGTTCTTATTACAACATACATACATTACATGGTGTCAGAAGATAAACTGGAGAGAAAGTGGCTAAGATGGCACATTTCAAACCACCGCCGAATTTGAGTCTGGAAGGGAATCTCGCGGAGAATTGGAGGACGTGGCTGCAGCGATATGAACTTTTCTGTGTTGCTAGCGGAGTAGCAGAAAAGTCGGAAGCAGTGCAGTGCGCGACATTCCTTCATGTGGCTGGAGAAGAAGCAATAAAAGTGAGTAACACGTTTGTCTTCGCGGAGGATGAGAGGAACAAAATTGCGGCATTAAAACAAAAATTCAAAGAATACTGTGAGCCTCGGAAGAACCTGCCGTACATAAGGCACATGTTTTTCACCCGGACACAAGGTCCATCAGAAACGATAGATGCCTATGTCACGGACCTGAAATATAAAGCGAAAGACTGTGAATTTGGAGACCTACGTGAGTCATTGATTCGTGACAGGATTGTCTGTGGGATACGTGATGATCAAGTGAGAGCCAGAGTGCTCAGAGAGGCTGATCTCACGTTGGATAAAGCACTTAATGTGTGCCGTGCCAGTGAAATAACGTTCACTCAGATGAAAGTATTACATGAGGAAGTTGAAGTGCACAACGTTAGCACAGCAAGAGTATACAAAAAAAGAGATGGCAGCTCCAAAGAAATTGCAAGTGAAAGGAAAGTTGACTGTGACCGATGTGGCTACAAGCATGAACAAGGAAAGTGCCCAGCCTATGGACAGACGTGCAGGAAATGTGATAAGAGAAATCACTTTGCAAAAATGTGTCGTGCAAACAGTCAACCCAAAAATAAAAAAATGCATGTCGTGGAGCAGAGTCAGGACAGTGACAGCAGTGAAGAGGAAATGTTCATTGGAACAATGGAGATGAGAAGCATAAAAGCAATTGAAAATGCAAAAAGTGACCAACACAGATGGTCTGAAGAGCTGTTAATAAACAAAAAGAGAGTCACATTTCGAATTGACACTGGAGCTGACTGTAACGTCATGTCAGCCAAAATATTTCACAAGTTAGATGTCAGTTGCAGGCTGCATAAATCCAGCTGCAGGTTGGTGACATATTCAGGCCACAAGATGGAGCCCTTGGGCCAGACGTCAATCACATGTCTGTACAAGGGTCAAAAACACAGGATTGACTTTGAGATCATACAGAAGGATGCCCCAGCCATCCTGGGAAGAGAAACAAGCACGAAGCTGAACATGGTGAAAAGGCTGTATAGCATGGAAAAAGAAGAAAACATGCTAAAAGACTATGAACATCTCTTCTCTGGACTTGGCTGTTTACCAGGTGAGCCCACCATAAAGATAGACCCTGATGTGAGGCCTGTGATACATGCACCTAGGAGGATCCCAATTGCTCTGAGGGACAGAGTGATTGAACAACTTCACAAAATGGAGCAGTCAGATGTGATCACAAAGCAATCAGAGCCAACACAGTGGGTGAACAGCATGGTGACTGTAGTCACACAAAAAAAGATAAGGATCTGTATGGATCCTAAAGATCTGAACACAGCAATAAGAAGAGAGCACTATCCACTCCTCACGGTGGAGGAAGTGGTGTCACGCATGCCTAATGCAAAATATTTCTCTGTCTTAGATGCAAACCAAGGATTTTATCAAATAAAACTGGATGAAGAGAGCTCCAAGCTGTGTACTTTTAACACACCCATTGGAAGGTACCGTTTCAAGAGACTTCCCTTTGGCATCTCATCAGCGAGTGAGGTGTTCCAGAGAGCTGTGGCCCAGATGATCGAGGGATTGGAAGGTGTGGTCAACATCATTGATGATCTGCTGGTCTGGGGGGACACCTCAGAGCAACACGATGAGAGGCTGATAAAGCTGCTGCAGAGAACAGATGAGAATGGACTGAGGTTCAATAAAAGCAAGTGCAAGTTCAGAAGGACAGAGGTCAAATACATTGGCCATACACTCAGTGCAGACGGGCTGAAACCTGATGAAGAGAAGATAAGAGCCATTGTCCAAATACCCCCACCCGCTGACAAACAAGCCTTGATGAGGTTCATGGGAATGATTCAATATCTAGCGAAGTTCATTCCTAATCTATCTGAAATCTCTGCACCTCTAAGGCAGCTGCTGCAAGGAGAAACAGAATGGCACTGGGAGGAGCCTCAACAGCAGAGCTATGAGAAACTGAAGCAGCTGATCACCGGAGCTCCCACTCTGAAATATTATGATGTCAACAAAGCTGTGACGCTGTCTGTGGATGCCAGCTCGGAGGGCATTGGGGCTGTGATACTGCAGGATGAACGACCTGTGGCATACGGCTCAAGGGCGCTCACCGATTGTCAACGCAGGTACGCTCAGATCGAAAAAGAGCTGCTAGCCATAGTGTACGGATGTGAGAAATTCCATCAATATGTATATGGCAGGGAGGTCCAGGTCGAAAGTGACCACAAACCACTTGAAAGCATTTTCAAGAAGCCACTGCATCAGGCTCCCATGAGGCTGCAGAGAATGCTACTGCGACTACAAAAGTACAACATTGCAGTGACATACAAGCCAGGAAAGGAGCTTCACATTGCAGATGCTTTGAGCCGTGCTTATCTACGTGAGCAAAAGGAGGATCTTCTGGAAGAGGAACTGCAGGTGAACTGGATCACGCCGCAGTTGCCTATATCAGAGGAAAAGCAGGAGATGTTCAGGAATGCAACGGCACAAGACCCAGTACTGCAGGAGCTAAAGAACATGACAATGCGTGGATGGCCAAAGGACAGGTCTGCTGTCTCAGAGGGCGTGCGACCATTCTGGACATTCAAGGAGGAGATCAGTTTTGCCTCAGGGCTGCTGTTCAAGTCAGAGAAACTCATTGTACCACAGCAACTGAGACCGCAGATGCTTGACAAGATACACGAGTCGCACTTGGGCATGGTCAAGTGTAAAGAAAGGGCCAGGGATGTTCTTTATTGGCCAGGCATGTCAGCCCAAATTGAACAGGTTGTGGCACAGTGTGCCGTCTGCAATGAGCACAGGAATAGTAATCAAAAGGAGCCACTGATCTCACATCCCCTGCCGAATAGACCATGGGAGAAGGTTGGCACCGACATGTTTCACAGCAAAGGCTCTGAATATCTGATATGTGTCGACTACTTCTCCAAATACCCAGAGATAGTGAGACTGTCTGACACCACCAGTAAGGGTGTTATAACTGCCATGAAGTCCACATTTGCCAGGCACGGAATTCCGGATATTCTGGTCAGCGACAACGGTCCTCAGTATGCCAGTGCGGAATTCAAGAGCTTTGCAGAGAAGTGGGAGTTCAGTCATGTCACCTCGAGTCCACACTATGCTCAGTCAAATGGACAGGCAGAAAAAGCTGTGCAGACAGTTAAAAGGATGCTCAATAAGTCAGGTGACCCTTATATAGCGCTTCTGGAGTACAGGAATACACCACTGGAAGGTGTGGGCCTGTCACCTGCCCAGATGCTGATGGGGCGTCGGTTGAAGACAAAACTGCCGGTATCCACTTCACTACTCACCTCTGAAGTGGCACTCAGTGTTCACAACAAGTTAAAGGACAAGCAAGCTAAACAGAAAAGCTACTATGATCGCCAAGCTAAACACCTACCTGAACTGCATGCTGGGGAAAATGTGAGGATGCAGTCTGGTGACACTTGGAAGCCGGCTGTAGTTCTACAGGAGCTCGGACAACAACGTTCCTATGTGGTGCGTACACCTGAAGGCAGGATGTTCAGAAGGAACAGGAGACATCTCAGGGAGACTGCTGAGAGAGCGTTTCCATCTTCTGCTGCAGAGCAAGACGTGGATATGAACTGTGGCAACCCAAGGTTTGCTGATGAAGACAATTCACATGCACAGGCCTCAGCACACACTGCTCAGGGACAAAGTGACACCACTGACTCTCTTGCACAACCTTATTGCACTAGATCAGGTAGACTGGTCAAAACTCCTACAAGATTTAGGGAGTAGGAACACAAGGAATGGACTTTAAGTAATGTTGCACTGTAACTGGTTTAATGTTTAATCCTGTTTTAATAGTTACAGACAGTTATTCATTTTGTTGGACTGCAGAAAGCACTTTGGTTATTTGTAAGAATTTTGCATGCAATGTTGGTGATTTTCTTTGTATTAACGTATTGCTGCTGGATTCTGTGATATTTTTTTGTTTTTTTGTTTACAAGTTTGTTAAAAAAAATATTAAAAAAAACTTAAGAAGGGGGATGTAGTGTATTGGGCTAGGTGGGCACCCGTACTCAGGATGTGACAAGGTCACGGGACAGGGGTAGAGAAAAGGAAACGGAACGTGAATGTAACGGGGGGACACACAGTAAAGGAGGGACTCATTGATATTCTTAACCTGGTCGTCCTGTCAAGTTCTTATTACAACATACATACATTACAGAGATAGTTTGGGTGTTACGTAATAATGTTATGGAACCGAGAACAGAGGCCAAAAGAGTGAGACGGCAAGCTCAGGGGGTACTTCCGTCATCAATTCTGGAAAAATATGCAGTCCTCAGACCTCAGAAATGAATGGGAATTGAGCTTCAAATTGCCTCTACGAGTAAATGTGCAAGAGGCTTATTTGATTGAGCAACATATTTGGAATGCATTTGGTCTAAGCAACATTTTTACGTATTTAACTCGTTATGTTATTCTGCAAATCTTTTTAAAAAGCGATTTTTAACATCTGGGTGCGCATTGATGACGTTTTTGTCATGTGAAGGGGTTCCGTTTTCACTACAAACACAAGGCTATTTATAGTTTATGCATCAAAATGATAAAACATATAGATTTTTTGCAATGTCAGTTAATATTCCTGATATTTAAGCAGTTGATTCCTATTCTACAGACGATCATACGTGAATCAGATGTTCTGAATTCATACTTGTATCAGGTCATAGCCTAGCTAATGTTGCCATCAGCGGATTTAGCTGCTTAGCAAGCAGTTGTTCTGTAGGCTATTGTGCTGTGTGTTAACGTTAATAAACTTTTAGCGCAAAACTGTGTTGTCCATATGACTTGAATGTATGGTTTGAATGTCTGAAAGCAAAGATTGCAGTGAACAAGGTTGGAAAACAAACGAAAACGAACTGCATTTGGATGCAGTAACCGACAGCAAACCTTTCTGTGTTCACGTTTCCAATTAACAATGCACAAAGTAGCCTATGTATGAAATTTCCTATAGCATAGTAATCACAATTTCAATTGCTATTCACTAAACTAGCTTTCTAGCTTGTCAGTGTTTCAGGATACAGCCATGAAGACTAAAACGCTAGCAAGGAACTGCGAGTGGGGTGGCTACTGGCATTAGCTATACCCCGTAGCTAGGTAGCTTAAACAGAGGCGTTCTTAACGAGCAAACTTTACCTAGCATGCAAAGTGGCGAATGTAGGCAACGGCAGCCGAATTTCGAATTAAAAAGTTTAGCAAACGTTTGTGTGCTGGATCAAAATAACGGCATTTTCATTTGCGAGTCTATGCTTCTATGAAGTGCTGGTGGCATTAGAACCAGAGACCGTGACGACGTTGGTTGTCTACAACTGTGTCCTAACCTTAACGCCTTAATAGAGTACTCAAGTGAGTATGTCAGTCGTGGGCGGAGTCTGGTTTCGGAAGTAAATTCCCTATGGAAAATAGAATGGGCTTCGGAGACTATCGACTATTTCTTGAAATCTGATTCATAGAATGAGCCGAAACGTTCCTGAATTAGCCTGTGTGATACAAGGATATAGACCATATATCGCATATTCCAATTTTTATTTTTTAAAGTAATGCATTAATCATTGTAGTTCGACTTGTAGTCCACTTTAACGGACTGCATATCCAGTACTGCAACGCATGGGTGGTTCTCGACTAATAAGATATCATCTCGTCTGTCTGCTCTGTGGCAGATGGGAGTAGGCTAGCTAGTGACAGACCGCTCAAGACAAGCTAACGTTAGCTTGCTAAGTAGAGAAGCCCGCCCGACAAGGTTAGAAACTAACCACATAACGCAATTATAGCTTTTAGTCCTTCAAGCTAGCTAGCTAACGTTAGAAAAAGGTGTTTAAAAACGGAGCTGTGTGCTAATGCTGGCTAACGTTATGTAGGCTATCTAATATTTCCCCCCTTCTCTCTATCTCTGTCACTCTCTCACTCTCACCCCCAACATCAAAGATAAGCCAGTCTTTGTCATAAGTGACCCCTCTCCCCCCCTCCCCCATACCTTAACCCAATCAGGACAGGGATGGTCTTCCTGTGGAGGTATTTTATGAGTGTACCGCAGAAAAAGAAGTTAGTCCGTTTGGAGTTTGTTGGGGAAGAAGTCATTCTTTTTGGTTCCTCGTGCATTTCCTTTTGTTCCTGTTCAGCTGGAGGGTAAATAATTTGGCAATTTTGGGCTTATCTCTCTTTTCTGGTATATTCAAATTAATGTCTGGTTTAATGTCTTCCATTTTGTAAATTATAAGTAGTCAGCCTACATTCCTTAGTGAATGTATGATTTCAATTCATTATTCCAATTGACTGTTTTCGCTTAATAAAATTCTTTAATCTCAAGACCTGATTTAGACCTTGTTTTGGCTTGTTGGTTGATCCACCAGGTTACTGTTCGACTTACCTATCAAAGAATTCGGCGATTTAATTGATGATTGTCATTTTTAATAATAATTATTAAATTAAATAACGTAAAACTTATTTTGAATGTAGGTTAAGTGAGGGGTTCTAGCACACAATATCGCTTGTGTTCAGTATTCAGAGTGCTGAACGTTTTAACAAGGGCATTGTCTGTTGGAACCGCTGGATTCAGAAAATACACATTTTACCTAGTCCTCACTTACCCGACAGTTATATGAAAACGTCTGGCGATAAGGCTGCTCGTTCGGAGGGAATTATGGGACGTGTAGTTTTTAAACAGTGCCAGCGCTGGGATGTTCACAAAAAAAATACCAAAACGTAAAATATACTCGAAGCTGGTCCAGAAAAACGGCATAGTTTGCGAACGAGCGTTATATTGAACAATCCGGGAAATTGACGGTAAGACATAATCAGTAGAAATGGTTTAAAAGTAAGCTTTAGTTAATGTCTACGCTCAAAATGAATGGGGAATTTACTTCCGAAACCAGCGTGACGTAGTCACTTGAGTACTCTATGGACCTCTGATATTTGTAGTTTTCGATGACGTCATCAGAGAGAGTTTCTGATGACATCGCCTCCCATTCATTTTTGCTGAAGCTCACCCTCTTCTCTCTTTACACTCTTTCCCGGGAAGCTGGTATGATACCTCGCCTTGATATATCTGTCAGTAGCAGAAAAGTCAATGGGAGAAGGAGTGGGAATAATTTCTCTTCCGGAACGGAGCAGCCCGTCAGTGACGTGGCAACTTCTGCTCTCTATACACCCAACGTTAGCCAAGATACACGTACGTTACTGAAATCCACAGGACAAGCGAACACACTGGCCGCATTCAAAATAATAAGGCATGAAAGGGGTAATAAACACCGGCTTTTTTTCTGTCTCTGCCCACTTCACAATTTCAAAAGACGCAAATTGGGCTTGAGTGAGAGAACACAGACCGGAGGGAGGAGTTACAGTTGGGGGGAGGGGCAATAGATCCGTTCGGTAACGCATCATGAAAACTGTTCAAACGGAAACCCGTTTGAAATTAAAGGGCTAATGTTAATTTGCGCAGTTTGAATACCCATCAATCAAGAAGAGGGAGAAAAAGGGTGTTGACTTGCTTGCGTAGAAAAATGGTTTTTTACCTTTTTTTACCGTCACGAATGGGGCGTGGCTCAAACAAAACGTTTCATTTTGGATTTCAGCGCATGCCTCTTTTTTGACACAAAATGCGGTGGCACGGCTTAATTACATTTTAGTTTTTTTAAGCAATAGGATATATGTGATTTATGAAACGGAGGCCAGATACTCAGCTTTATAACTCAAAGTATTTGATTTAGTGTTATTACCCCTTGAATGCGTGAATGCATTAGTTTTGACAAATGCTGGTGGGAGGGGCAAGCGACCCTGCCTTGTGATTGGTTTGGGATTAGTGATGTCACTATTCCCACTTATAGTAGCTACCACCCAACTTCAATCCAAAAACGAGGGTAAACGTTTCCAATATCTCTGGAATTCAGAAAGTAATTATTTCAAATACAAGTATATGCATATTGCATGTCCACAAGACCCAAATTAACCTAAATAGAAGACAATCATGAAAATTTGTTCCCTGGGGCTTTGAGCCATAATCGGTAGCCATAATATAGTGAACATATATGATAATAATGATAAAATAAACACAAATGTTGAACTGTCAAATGAACTGCGAAGATGTTTGACATTCCCACGAAACTTGGGAGTATCATTCTTTATTTATGACCCAAGTCGAATGATTCTACAGGTAGGTTTCGGTAACCGATCCTGTACACACTCAGGGCTGAAACCAGTTAAGGGTTTTTGAAACCTTTCCGATCCTAGCTCCGAGGGGTTCTAAGGTTATAGGCCTCCTGTAACCTTAGACTGCCTTATTCGGACTACCTATACGGATATAACTAACTCCCAACCTGTTTCCAGTTCTTAATTATCAATCAAGCAGTTCATTAACAAAATAACAAATATCAATGAATAGCTATAGCAAGTTTTTCTGTGCTAGCATTTTTCTTTGTGTCATAAAATGTGTAGCACTTAAATTGCCTATTATTTTTTTTCTTTATTGAAATGGTCAGTTAGTTACATAAAGTACTGATGTTTATTTTGATATTTATTTCATTTCTGTTTATTTGATCAGTGTTCATTTCTAAAATTGCTTGATGTTAATCGTGTTAATATTATAATAATTTAATAATGTAACATTTTTTGTAATAAAATTATTTGTTTAAGAAAGTCTTTTGAGTACCTTTGCATCGTCATATTGGCACAAAATCTGTGCATAATCCACGTAGAAAAGGTCCATTTTCATCTCCCAGCTGGCCTGGGATTGCCGAGGGATCCCCCTGGAGGATTTGGCGGAAGTTGCTGGGGTGAGGGATGTCTGGGCCACTCTGCTTGTCCTCTTGCCACTGCGACCCTGACTTGGATCAAGCGGTTAGAAAATGGACGAATGGATGGATGGATGAAATTGATATAGTGTAACTTCTGTAACGTTTGGCCAGATATCAGTCGAAGCTGTCTTCATTCAATTGAGTGCCTGCCTAACGTTAGTTGCCTAATGTTACTGAACCTTGTTATCGGGCGAAAAACATAAGATTTCATGATCAACATACAATATTATTCGGGTACATATTACTGAACATATATTTATTAGATTCACGATAAGATAACCTAAAGAAGCTCACAATTTTTGTTTTAATAATCAATTAATACTTTATTTTATCAAGAAAGATACTTTTTGAATCCCCAATATGTTGGTAAGATAACTGGATTGTTTAGCGTTACATGGCAGTCCAGTTGTCCCTCTCATTGGACTTATTTCTTCCTCTACTGCGCCCTCGAGTTGACATATAAAAAATATGGCATTTCTTGATGTTGGTACTTGCTAGTTGAGTTGATTGCAATGAACTAGAGTTAAAAAAAAAAATAATTATAATTATAATAAAAAAAATAAAAAACAGCTGGCAAATGAGCTCTGGAGGAAGTTCAAATACGGTTGAACACGGGCGTGCCCCATAATGGGCGCTATAGTTTTATATGATGGGATGGGAGCCAGCATTAATACTTCCTGGACACTTGCTAGATTGAAAAAATATTACACATATTTACACCAAACTGCTTAGCTAGCTCAGTCAGTGTTGATGTAACTAAGATATTCAAAGTCAAACAAGTGTCCATCATCCATTTCAGCTTCTGCAATTACAAGTTGATTTCTTTAGAAATATTGAATATTCTGCCCCAGCATTGCGTGCGCATGTTACGACCAGCTAGGCTGAACGCAACATAAACACTCAGGAGACACAAATGGGCTCAAAACTAGGGGTTTTATTAAACAAATAACCAATGGATAAACAACAAAACGGGGAAATGGGGAGAAAATCAATACAAACGGGAAGATCAAAAAGAAACAGCAAAACACAACTGGCGTGGCGGCCAAAATCTCTCCCCCGACTTCCAGGGCCGAGGTGATTTTAAGGAGCAGGCTCCGCCCTCTCCCAACAGGTCTCACCTGCAAATAATACAGGTAAAGCAGCCAAGACAAAGAGACAGTGCCACCTTCAGGTACTACAGGGACGTAACACCCCCATACCAAAATGGTGACTCCAGTCTCCATAATCAAAAACACACAAACCTTTACTCAAAGGCCAAATACACACAAATGTTAGTCCCTAAAACCACATCCCACAGACAGAGATGAGCGAGGGCACTCAATTGCAAAACACAAAAACACACAGCTTTGCTGTAATTTTAAAGACAATAGATAGACCAAAAAAAACACAAACCATGACAATACAGCTACTGGTATAGCTGTAAAGAGCATGACGGTCACGCAGGCACTCGTGACAGTGCGTCAGCAATGACGTTGTCAGTACCGCGAATATGCTTAATTTCAATATTCAACGGTTGTAAAATCAAGCTCCACCGCATCAGACGCTGATTAGCGTTTCTCATGCGATTGAGGAACTTCAAGGGGTCGTGATCGCTATACACGACGATGTTATCAGAAGAACCCAGATAGACTTCAAAATGCTGGACAGCAAGGACGAGGGCTAGTGTCTCCTTTTCGATGGTGGAATACCGCCGTTGATGCAGATTAAACTTTTTTGAAAAATAGCAAACGGAGTGGTGGACATTTTCAACACCTTCTTGCAGGAGAACAGCACCAGCACCTTCGTCACTTGCGTCAACAGCTAAAAAGAAAGGTTTCTGAAAATCAGGCGCAACCAATACAGGAGCAGAGATCAGCAACGCCTTGACATTTTCAAATGCCTTTAGGCATGATTCAGACCACTGATACGAAACTTTCGGACTAAGCAAGTCAGTCAAGGGAGCCACGATAGAAGAGAAGTTCTTACAGAACGCTCGATAGTATCCTGCCATTCCCAGAAATCGACGCAACTTGCGACGATCTACAGGGGCAGGGAAATTACAGATGGCAGATATTTTGGCATCGAGAGGACACACCTGTCCTCCTCCCACAATTCTACCCAAGTAGGTCACCGTTGCCTTCCCGAACTCACATTTCGCCAAATTAATGGTGAGATTGGCAACAGACAAACGATGGAAAAGATCACTAATTTGCGCGACATGATCAGACCAAGATGAACTATATACAACCACGTCATCTAAGTATGCCTCACAGCCAGACATACCAGACAGCACAATGTTAATCAACCTCTGAAAAGTTGCCGGCGCGTTACGCATCCCAAAAGCCATAACGCGATAACTCAGGAAGTCGTCAGGTGTAACAAAAGCGGAGATTTCTTTTGCCCGACTTGTAAGGGGGACCTGCCAGTAGCCCTTAAGCAAGTCGAACTTACTTACGAACACTGCAGAACCCACACTGTCTATGCAGTCATCCATCCTGGGCAATGGATAAGAATCTGGCTTAGTGACTGCATTGACACGCCTGTAGTCGGTGCAAAAACGAAATGTACCGTCAGATTTACCCACTAAAATGCATGGAGAACTCCACGCACTCATACTAGGCTCAGCGATGTTATTGGCAAGCATGTACTCGACTTCTTTCTTTAAAATGGCCCGCTTCAGCGGATTAGCACGATACGGGTGCTGTTTGATCGGGGCTGTTGTTCCGACATCTATGTCATGTTCACAGACATGCGTTTGTTTTGGTATATCACAGAATATTTCTGGAAACTGTTGTACAAGATCTATAATATCAGTTTTCTCTGAATCTGTGAGATGCGGAAGATGATTATGCAGAACAGCGAGCATTTCCGAATTATTAAGACGCCCCTCTATGACAGCCCGAGAAGGACTGTTCTCAGCGTCACCACACTCCTCCACCAGAGAGGACAACAACATAGGGGCAACGTCACCCGATCGCAAAGAATCGGCTTTGGGCACAACCACAGCTGAACTGGAGCGAGCAGAAGGATCACGGTCAAAATAAGGTTTCAGCATGTTTATATGACATAACCGAGTTTTCTGACGTCTGTCTGGAGTCGCAATTATATAATCACGATCAGAAAGTTTATGCTCCACCACATATGGACCACTAAAGCGGGCCTGTAAGGCGGAGCCAAGGATGGGCAGCAACACAAGAACTTTATCGCCGATTTTAAAACAACGGTTTTTAGTTTTACGGTCATACCAACACTTCATTTTAACTTGGGCTTTCCCAAGGTTTTGCCTAGCCAATTCACGAGCTCGGTGTAAACGAAAACGAAAATCTGAAACACAGCTCAGGATGTTTTTCGCAGGGGAATCACTCAGCCACTGATCTTTTAAAACAGCCAAAGGACCGCGCGGGGTGTGTCCAAAAACTAGATCAGCGGGGCTGAAGCCAAGTGACTCCTGTGTCACCTCTCTACATGCAAACAACAACCAGGGAACTGCATCTGCCCAATCTTTGCCAGTTTCCAAGCAGTATTTACGTAACATACTCTTCAGTGTTTGGTGATAACGTTCCAGTGCCCCCTGACTTTCTGGATGATAGGCACTGGAAACATTGTGTCGAATGCGAAGCTGTCTCAAAACTTGGGCGAACACACGGGATGTAAAATTCGACCCTCTGTCAGTCTGAATAACTTTTGGCAACCCGAACACAGAGAAAAACTTAACCAGCTCCTTCGTCACCGCCTTGGTGGTAATTGTCCTCAGAGGAACTGCCTCTGGGAAGCGAGTGGCTGCACACATCATGGTCAAAAGATACTGATGGCCACTTTTAGATCGCACGAGGGGACCGACAACATCGACAATGACATGATCAAAGGGCTGCCCCATCACTGGAATGGGATACAGAGGAACGGGCGGAATCATCTGATTGGGTTTACCAACAATCTGACAAACACTACAGGTTTTACAAAAACGAACCACATCCCGCTTCAACCCAGGCCAGAAAAAGTGCTGAAGGATGCGCTTAAACGTTTTAGTGACTCCCAAATGTCCAGCCACATTATCGTGAGCTACTCTCAAAACCTCATTTCTGTACTCAGAAGGAATCACAATCTGATGGACATAATTCCATTCATCTGGGACATTATGCGGTCGCCATTTCCTCATCAAAACTCCTTCATGAAAGAAAAAACACTGAGGCTCTTTCTCAATGTCAATATCAGATGAGGCAGATTGCAACAGTGAGGTAAGCGACACATCAGCCTCTTGGGCAGCGATTAATTTTTCTCGAGAGAGACACACAGTAGCCTCGTTACTAACTGAGCTCGTTTTCTCATCAGGCACAGCAAGGCGAACATTGGAAGGGAACTCAAACAAATTCATAACCTCACCAGGAGTAACTAAGAAAGAATCTGACAAATCAAGAACATCATCAGTATCGAGAGGGGAAGAGCAACGCACTTCATTAGCTAGAGAATTGGAATTATTTTTCACCATAGCGCGAGTGACAGCGCAAGCAGGGAAAACATCAGGATACTTCTGCGCACACTCGTGATCTTCCGGCGTGCCAGGCACAGCAACGACCTGCGGTAGCATATCAGAACCGACTTTATCCCATACATTACCGCCAGCTAGATCGTTACCCAGTATAAAGGACACGCCATGAATGGGCAAAGACTGACGAACGCCAACAGCAACGCTGCCAGTTACCACACTAGACTTTAAATAAACTCGATGGAGTGGAACCACCGTGAAACCCATTTCAAAACCTCGAATTAACACACTAATTCCAGTTTTAGTTTGCTCTGACAAGGGTAACACCCCCTGTAATATGAAGGATTGTGCAGCACCGGTGTCGCGCAGTATGCGAACTGGAGTTAAATGTTCATCACCAGGCAACGACACAAAACCACCACTGAGGAAGGGCTCATACCCAGACTCCACGTCCTTTTCAAGACAGGGCAATTCTGGATGTAGCGCAGCTTTGATCAACCCAACGCCTTTCGCAGCTTGTTTCTTTTTAAGCACAGGACACTCTGCCACTAAATGACCAGGCTTTTTACAATAGAAACAGATCCGCTCAGGACTACTCGGAAAATGAACCGTTTTCTCTGAAGAGTTAAACTGACTAGATACCGGCTTACGCTTATCCTTAAAAAAAACTCGATGGGTCAAAACATACTCGTCTGCTAAGACAGCAGCTTCATGCAAGGTGTCAGCTTTTTGTTCGTTAAGATATGTAGACACTGAGTCAGGCAGACAGTTCTTAAACTCTTCAACGAGCAATAAATCTCGTAACTTCTCCTGATTGTCTACCTTCTTGGAAGAACACCAGCGATCGAACAACGTTTCTTTTTCGCGTGCAAATTCAACGTAAGTCTGACGCTCTAATTTCTTATATCGCCTAAAACGCTGTCTATAAGATTCCGGAACAAGCTCAAAAACGTGCAAAATAGAAGCTTTAACCACATCGTAGTCTGAACTTTGTTCTAACGAAAGAGATGCATACACCTCTTGAGCTCTGCCAGTTAACACAGACTGAATTAATAAAGTCCATACTTCCTTGGGCCATTTCAAAGTAGTCGCCACTTTCTCAAAGTGTGGAAAGTACTTTTCAACATCTTTTTCAACAAAAGGTGGTACCAACCTAATGTGTTTAGTGACATCGAATGAACCAGTGTGGAATGTTAAGTCAATGTCTTCTTGTTTGGCCCGAAATCACAAAACAAAATTCCGAATGGCTGCTATTTGGCTACAAAACTCCAAACGAAGTGGTCATCAAAACATTCCCCAAAATATGACCACAAAAATTCACAAATGCACAAAACCACACCCCAACACTTACAAGCTGACTAAGGCTAGACAACCGAATGGGCAAACCCCATAAATCACGGCAGCCAACTAAAGTCTAACCACGAACTTCAGCCTGTTAAACACTACAAAATAGCAGTGCAATACTAAACTCTAAAGCGACAAAACAAAAGAGTACACATTCACTGGGCAAAGGCTATTTACTGGAACACCCCAACTCCTACCTACCTTAAAGAAAACTAAACTAACTTACCCTTTCCTAGTCTTCAGTGGTTTCCCGACAGGCGCCTTTAAACGTTGAACTCGTGAGTATGCAGCAGACCGAAGAACACCGCCTACCACAATACTCCGAAACGTGCCAAGTCAAGACTACCACCAAAAACAATAAATTAAAATAATAAAGTGGCAAACTCGGGGTCTACCCGGAGGCTTACTGATTGGGATGCACAGCTACAACAATCAATCACCCAGCAAACGTACTCACCAAAAAATCGCACTTGAAACTGCTGCTTCCTATTTTCCCACGACTCAAATCCCGGACGAGCCCCCAATTATGTTACGACCAGCTAGGCTGAACGCAACATAAACACTCAGGAGACACAAATGGGCTCAAAACTAGGGGTTTTATTAAACAAATAACCAATGGATAAACAACAAAACGGGGAAATGGGGAGAAAATCAATACAAACGGGAAGATCAAAAAGAAACAGCAAAACACAACTGGCGTGGCGGCCAAAATCTCTCCCCCGACTTCCAGGGCCGAGGTGATTTTAAGGAGCAGGCTCCGCCCTCTCCCAACAGGTCTCACCTGCAAATAATACAGGTAAAGCAGCCAAGACAAAGAGACAGTGCCACCTTCAGGTACTACAGGGACGTAACAGCGCACATCTATTGTGACGTTGCTGAGAAACGGTCTATTTACCCAACCGATCAGCTGTGCGCGATATGAAAAAAGTGCAGTTGGTTTTTAGGTAACCATGCTTACACACAAACACCGCAAGAACAGTATACTACCAGCATTTTACTCAACAAGGTAGAGGCCTTGCAAAAATCATGTAGAGCATCAATCACAAGGTCACTAGCTAACCAAATCATTCATACACTTGGAAGATGGTTCACACACTCAAACCGTGGCTGACTGACTTATTCTTTCTGTTTCGTCCCCACGCCCCTACATCCCCAGACCGCCCCCCGACTATGATTGGACAGTTGATTCCATTTCATTTTGGCACCGCCGGAGTACTTCGATAAAAGCAATGACAGTGATCACAGAGCGAAATGAAATGGGTACGATTACAGTGGTGCGAGAAAGTTTGTGAACCCTTTAAATTTTTGTATATCTGCATACATTCGATCTAAAATGTGATCACATTTTACCATCCTAAAACTTGAAAAGTGAACCCAGCTCAACAAAAAACACAAAATACATTATTCTTTTATAATTTATTTATTGAGCAAAATTTTCCAACATTAAATGCTTTGTTGGAAAAAGTATGTGAACCCTGAGGATTATCAGTTAATTTAAAGGGTTAATTGGAGTCAGGTGTTTCAATCAATGGGATGACAATCAGGTGTGAGTTAAGTGGTCCCTGCCCTATTGAAAAAACATAAACCTGGGTCTTCACTATCAAAGTCTAGTCTTCACCACACAGCTTTGTGGAAGTGTGCCATGGTTCGATCAAAGGAGATTCCTGAGGAGCTCAGAAAACAAGTTGTCGACGCTCAACAGGCTGGTAAAGGTAGAAAAACCCGTCTCTAAACAGTTTGGGCTCCACCAATCCACTGTCAGGCAGAGTGTCTACAAATGGAGGAAATGCAACACCATTGTTACTCTACCCAGGAGTGGTCGTCCAGCAAAAAATCACTCCAAGAGAAAGGCATATAATATTCCAGGAGGTCACAAAAGAACCCCAGGGTAACATCTACAGGCCTCTCTTGCATTGGCTAATGTCAGTGTTCATGAGTCCCCCATCAGGCAAACACTGAACAAGCATGGTGTGTATGGCAGGATAGCAAGGAGGAAGCCACTACTCTCCAAGAAGAACATTGCTGCCCTTCTAAAGTTTCCTAAGACCACATGGATGAGCCAGAAGACTATTGGAACAATGTTCTGTGGACGAATGAGTCCAAAATAGAACTTTTTGGTTTAAATGAGAAGCGCTATGTTATGCTATGCTATGGTGGAAAAAAAAACTGCATTGCAACATAAGAACCTTATCCCAACAGTAGGTGCTGTCATACGATGGTTCGATATTCGAATGCTATTCGAATTGTAAAAAAAAAAAAATTCCGTTAGAATCTGAAAATGAACATTAAAAAAATAAATAAAAATGAAGCGTCTCTTTATCGCAAATAAGTGTCTCCTTTTTCCTTTCCTTGCAACTTTTCCTTGACCTCGCTAGAAAACGTCATGGGGGTCAAGGAAAAGTTGGAAGGAGAGATTTACAAGGAATCTAGCGTAACTGGAATTCGAACCTCCTTCTCTACCTTGCGTCATGGTGCGACGTCCAGTCGTGAATGTTCAACATAGCGAACTACAACTTCACGAAAAATTACGACAAAAGGCACATCACTGCCATCTGCATTTCTCTTGAACCGTTCGTTTTTATCTCTGCGAAATTTAGCGTCTTAATAAATTTGGTGTATTGTCTGATTGTGTCATTGTTTGTTTACTTTCTATTATAAGCCAATACAAACCAACAATACTAGCTATTCATATTTAGATTTCTGGCATTTCTCAGATTTTTTCACCGCAAGTGCTGGAACCCTATTGTTTTTGTTCTGTTCATTTTTAGGGGGCCAAGCACCGCAGGTGCTGGAACCCTATTCTTTTTGTTCCGTTTATTTTTATTATTATTATTAGGGGGGCCAAGCACCGAAGGTGTGAAGGCACCCTATTGTAATTGGTAGTTTTATTATCATTATTTTTGTGAGTTTTTTCAGTTCTGGCATAATCGCCTGGTCGGTTTTTACAAAACTTTGCAGATTGATGGAGGGTGGCACTGTAGAGCTCAATGATTTTTCAAAATTGAAACTTTCACTTAAAATCACTGTTATCATTTTGAGATTTGAAATGTGCAACATGACCATGTATGTTTCGACCAACTCCATCTTGAATTGGTGGCCATTTTGGATTTTGTTGGTTTATATGCTACTTTTCCCACTTTCACCTGGTTGATTGAAATAAAATTTGGCACACAGATAGAAGGTAGGTCCCAAACACCAAATTTGGTGCCGATTGGCCAAATGGTGGTGCTATATCAGACTTTAATTTAAATAAATAAATACTGATAGGTCCTGCTTTGTTTGACCTCCCTACCTGAAATTAATGTCACACAATCCCGCTTCTCTCACAGAATAAATATGCCTTAAGGACCCATCTCCTCCTAGATGCTTTGACCCATTTGCACTACAATTCTCGCCTGTTTTTACTAGTGACCAACAAAGCTGTTTATCTCAAAAACTGTAAAGGCTACAAATATGGTTCATAGCTTTTATTAAAACAGAGAACTGCACTGCATCTCAAACCATTCAAATTCTACAGAGGTTTTTTCAGGTGAACCATTTTGGTTACCAAAGTTGGCAGAACTTGGCACAAATTGTGCAAAATGGCAAGGTTCCAGAAAAGTCTCAATATGATTTATTTTTTTAAGTTTTACAATAAAAATTGATAATTGGCAATACAAGTTTATTTTTAGATGTGTTGGTGTGTTTCATATTACACAACTAACTAGCCTACCTGTGGTCCCCAAAAAGCTCTCCAAACCCATGTAGCAGCACAGTGAATCTTGTATTCCACCAGAGCCCCATTAGCCAGAAATGAGTCCAGGTACGGTACGTAAGCTCCTCAAAAAACGTTTGGAAATGTTATTTTGGTCGATTATTCCTCCCCTTTAATAATACCAATTGGTATTGTATTTTATATCGCTGGAAAGCCTGATTAGTCACCTTTACAACGAGGTACTACTTGTAAGGATCATGCATTCGTGGAATGAGCAACACAGCTAACCGTGTGGGTAGCGGCCCAAAAAAATGTGCCAAAATCCCCTGCAATATTCTTCTGTGGGTATTCACTCTCGTTTTGAGTTGCTTGGTGGATTGGATGATTGCACTCTCCCACAGTAATAAGGAAAAAACAACACATATTGGCCATTTTTACACTTTATTCATTTTACACGGTCAGGGACCTCAGTAGCGTGTGGAAGATCCATACGTAGTCACAACAGCTTGGCACCTCCTCCTCATGCTGGTCACCAGCCTGGTCACACACTGCTGTGGGATGGCATCCCATTCCTCAACCAGGATTTGCCGCAAGTCAGCCAACATGGTTGCGTTTGTCACTCTGGCACGTACAGCACGCCCAAGCTGATCCCACAGGTGTTCAATTGGGTTGAGGTCTGGACTCACGGCAGGCCATTCCATCCTCTCCACTCCCAAATTCTGGAGGTACTCTGTGATGATCCTGGCTCTGTGGGGGCGAGCGTTGTCATCCTGGAGGATGGAGTTAGGTCCCAGATTCTGGAGATATGGGATCGCTACTGGCTCCAGAATCTCATTCCGATATCTCACTGCATTGAGATTGCCTTCAATGATGACAAGTTCTGTTTTGCCTGTGAGAGAGATACTGCCCCACACCATGACACTGCTCCCATTGAAAGGTGTCACGCGATCTGTGCAGCAAGATTGCTGCACAGATCGCGTGACACCTTTCAATGGGAGCAGTGTCATGGTGTGGGGCGGTATCTGGTCACACACTGCTGTGGGATGGCATCCCATTCCTCAACCAGGATTTGCCGCGGTATCTCTCTCCACGCCGTCTCCATACTTTGATCCTGCCATCCAGCTTCCGCAGACAGAACCTTGATTCATCACAGAACATGACGTTGCCCCACATTCTTAGGTTCCACTGTCGGTGCTGTCGACACCAGCGCAAACGGGCCTGACGGTGAAGGGCAGTCATTGCAGGCTTCCTGGCAGCCACGAAGACCGGCCATGTCCAGTCTGTTCCTCACCGTCTGATCAGAGATCTGTCTGTGGTACCGTTGTGCAAATCTTGCCTGTAAATCTCTGGAAGAAAGCCTACGGTTCCTCAGTGAAGCAAGGGTGAGGAACCGGTTTTCTTGGGGTGTTGTCTTCCTGGGACGGCCACTTCGTGGTCTGTCTTTGACTTCACCAGTCTCACGGAACTTGGTCCTAAGTTTGGAAATGGTACCAGGGCTGACACCAAATAATGCTGCCACTCTGCGTACCGGAACACCAGCTTCCACTTGCCCTATTGCACGGGCCTTATCCTGAAGGGACAAACGTGGCATGTTTATGCTTGGAGCACACACAAACTCAACAAAGTTGCAGGACCCATGCACACAAGTGCTGTCAATTAGGTGCCAATCAGGTGCCAGTCACACACCACACCATACACCTGCCAGCACTTGAAGCTCAAAACGAGAGTGAATACCAACAGAAGAATATTGCAGGGGATTTTGGCACATTTTTTTGGGCCGCTACCCACACGGTTAGCTGTGTTGCTCATTCCACGAATGCATGATCCTTACAAGTTGTACCTCGTTGTAAAGGTGACTAATCAGGCTTTCCAACGATATAAAATACAATACCAATTGGTATTATTAAAGGGGAGGAATAATCGACCGAAATAACGTTTCCAAACTTTCTTTGAGGAGTTTATATGCAAACGGGATATAAATTAAAATGTCCACCAGATTCCTAGATAAAATAAACCTCTGCATAATAATCAACAACAAACTCATCCTCATGTTATCTCTCCCTCGTTACGTCATGCATAAATTGCGCATTCATTTACCTGCACAGCCTGCTGCATACAGAACAATTTACTCATGTGGAACAATAACTACTAAACAAACACTTCAGACACCATTTCATTCAAAAGAAACTTGGAACAGCTCGTGTCAGACACAAATAGATAGCCAGCTGCTGTGTGTAATTTTGCTGGCTAGCTTGCCATTGTTACAATATAGTAATGTTAGCTATATTCATTTAATTCAGAGGGATTCGTTTTATACATAACAGTGAATTCGCACTGGTATACCTTCAAAAAGATCTGTTACCTTACACCACTCAGCGTCACTGAGACAAGAAGTCAAAAACATCTTCGGGCTAGGACCTGCTGCACGGAGAAACGCCTGAATAACCTAGACATAACTACCCAAAAACTGTATGAAAGAGACTGTAAAGTAAAAAGACGAACAGCAGCAGTTACCTAATGAATTATACTTTGCTAAAGGGAATGTAGCTAGCTGCTACAAGCTAAAAACACTGCGCCATCTTGGTACGAACATTACGCTTGGACGCCTCCTCCTCTTACGTGCAGTTGTATCTACTTGACTTCTGAGGGCATTGTGTTGAATGAGGGCTTGTCTGAAAGATAAGAGTCTTCGCTATTGGCTGGAATATTTGACAGTTAAAAAACCCAATGGAAAGCAAATGGAGGCGAACAGTGGAGCAGTGGAGGTGGGTTGATGCGTTTTTCCCACTTCAGATAGGCCTATTGTGCTATCAGTCAAAGAAATACACCCAATTGATGATGGTTTTGCATAAAACTGTGCAATAAAGTACAAAACCCCTTTGGCTAAAATATACTAAGCCACGGGATTGGTACTCCAGAAACTGGCTGATTTTCACAATGCCAAACTGAACACAGCCGAACTACTCGTGATGAAGTGCAGAAAAGCACAAGTCGGTTTAAAATTAGAAAAAAATCATGTACAGCCGTATGAAAGTTTTAAAGTATTTTTTCTTGAAGTCTAAAGGTATAACGATTTTTCAAACCAAAGTTTTGTGAAATACAATTAAGCAGAACAGTTTACCAGCACATTGTTTATGGTGTGACATCAAGCTGCAATACACATTTGCAAATTAGGTCGGAGTTTCCAAAGTAATTTACAAAGTTTTATCTAGACGTTTTGGGCTTAAAAACCACTTTCCCAGAAGGAATGGATATATCTTAAGGATATTTAATCAAAATATTGAGGTGAGCAGTTTATTATATATTATTAAATTAATGAAATGTATAATTTAATAATTTCCGTAACGCCCGCGTTACCGCTAGGGGGCGTTTGGCATCAAGAGGTTAATGGTAGGACTGTTAGCTTATATTTATATTTATTATATCCTGACAAATTTTCCTATTGAACTCTATGGAAAAATAAGTCAGGAGAAAAAAATCCTTCAAGTTATCCATCTATATCTACTGTATTTCTGGCAGCAGAGTGATGATTTAAGGCTTGTTTGTTACGTCAGACCCTTGATGACTTAGAGCCATTTAGCCAACCATGTATTTCCATACTTATTTACAGCTAAATCTAGTCCTACCCCCCAATTCCCATAGAGATCCATTCAAATGCAGAGACGCTATAGTATCACTTTGTAAGAGTACCAGAAAATAAGATATAATTTTATCTTTTTGATGTTGTTGGGTCACCAGCAATCAGGAAGTCATGGCATGCAAAGCCAAAGGATATGCAACCAAATATAAAGGTACAGTCAACTTAGTGTATGTAAGCTTCTGACCCACGGGAATTGTGATATAGTGAATTAAAAGTGAAATAATCAGTTTTTATACCATGGTATGGGTGAATACTCAATTCTGATTGGTCAATGACTGGTGGTTATTATGTATAACCTTCAGTCATCCGGGTCACAGGTTTGATTACCGTTCTAAATTAATGCGCTGCCTGTCTGGCCAGCCAGTACTACACAACCTGAGAATGGCAAACATGACCGGTCAATTCAGAGTCCAAGACGTTCTAGAAAATAAGTGGAATAAATAAAGTGAATTAATAAAGTAAACGAATGTAGCCTACCTACTTTATTTTCCTCAGTGATTAACGTTACTGTTGCCTACGGCAGATGGCTACTTCGCCTCGTAGGAAATAATAGGCTAAGATAAACTTTTGTCATTGTTTTTAAGATAATGCAAATGCAATACGTGGCGAGGTAACTATATAGCTAGCCATAGTTACATTATCACAGAGTTAGCAAAGCGCATGGTGTTATGTGCAATGTGTAGCCTAATCTTTTTTTTTCTGCGAGCCATACATCTGTGTCTAAGGTAGAAGTTAACGTTGCCGTAGCAACAGCATACATCTGATTTATAAAAATCGGTAAGCAACATTAATCTACAGATAAAAAAAAGTTTGTATTCGGCAAATATCTTAGTTACAACTACTTTAATCTAGCAAAACATTTTTGTGGTTAGAAGTGCAGTATTCAGTTTGGAAATACGAATTTATCATAGTAGGAGTTTGCATGTAAATTAACATCGGCAACATGCTGACTGCTTGTGAATGCAAGCTACTTCACAAAGCATGCTAATCTGTAGCCTATAGGCTATATGTAGAAAACTTTTTATCCTGCGAAAATTCTTTGATGTTACATCTAACAAACTCTAACAAATGGTTTCATACAATTTTCTTAAATAATGTAATGACAAAAATAACCAAAATTGGTGGCAATTGTATGTTATAACCGAGAAGGAACTATTTTTTCCTGATAGAATCAATTGTTTTCAGAACTAACGACGAGAGGGTTTGCATAGCAACGCACTTAAATAGAACTAGTAACGAGAAATAGAATTAGCAACGAGATGTTTTCTGTTCAATTAGAACTACCAACCAGCTGTTTTGCTTGACAACGCAAAAACAACAAGCCCAAAGCCAAAACCCAGTTGCGGTAGTATATTTAAATTTCAGATGATTAAATCGATAAAAATCTATAAATATGAAAGTAACTATATATAATCATTGTTGGTAACCATGGTATAAGTGCAATAATCCACTCCGAGGTGTGTAAAACACGGTTTTAACCGCACTCCGGTTTTAACCGCTTCACGTCGGGTGGTTCTTCGCCTCAACGTCGTGCAGTTAAAACCGTGTAATCCACACCTCGTCGTGGATTATTGCTTACGTGAACAATTGCTGGAAAAATTACTTGTGTCATGCACGAAGTAGGTGTCCTAACTGACTTGCCAACACTATAGTTTGCTAACATGAAATCTGTGGTTAAAAATAAGTTTTAATGACTTCAACCTAAGTGTATGTAAACTTCTGACTTCAACTGTATGTCTAGGGAATGTTTGTGAATGTAGTCCATTGATTCGAGTGGCTAACTTCTGACTTCAACTGTACATTTTTTTTCAATGTTAAGCAGGAAATATTCTTATTTGTGTAGAATTTGTATCATTGCACAGCTGCATGTCATCTCCTGAGGTTTGGTATAAGCGACGTACAGGCGCATCTGAGTTCAGCACTGAGATTTCCATCAGTCAGTCTGTCGCGCTTCTTGTTTTTGATGTGTCCCATTGCTGAGAACGTTTGCTCGCATGTGTAGGTTGATCTGAAAATGGACAGCAGCTTTGCGCTACCAGACGTAAAGCAGGTCCATTAAAATTCGTCCAAAGTTCTCTAATGTCTCCCCTTTTCAGTTGCTCAATGTGGTCCTCATCCATCACACACACCTCCATCAACTCTTCCTCAAATTGCCTTTTATCAAGTCCAAGTCGGCCACAAACAGTAGCGATTTTTGCCGTGTCAAAATCGAAGGGGTTCGAGAGCAACAACACAAAAGGTTTCAACTCATCTAAAGAACGGAATCGGCTTTCGAAATGGTCCGCTAATGCACCCAGCATGTCAGCGTGGACTGTCCCATTGTAGTCGTCGAGCCCGTGATCGGTACACTTCTGTAGCGTCTCTCAGTTTTGGGAAGTTTGTGAAATCGAGGGACTTAATTTGCAAGGCCATCAACTTGAGTTTCAACTTGAACCTCCTGACGTCGGCAACTAGTGCAGGCAGAACGTGGTTTTTCCTCTGCATGGATTCATTCAAATCATTAAGATGGATCATGATGTCTGTGAGGAAAGATACATCGAGCAGCCAATCTTCGTCCTCTTACTCTGAGTGCACTACAGAATTCTGAGCTAAAAACTGCTTGATTGTGGGTAAGAGAAAGGAAGCGCTTTGCTCAACCAGCGCACATCTGTGTGCAGAACCAGGTCTCCGTATTCAGTTCAACATTTTCCAAATGCTCCAAAAACTGACGGTGATGCAGAGGCCGTGTGCAAATATAATTCACAATCTGCACCATTTTGTCCAACACAGTTCTCAGACGATCTCCCTTGTCAAGTTTAGCACACAAAACTTCTTAGTGAATAATGCAGTGCACACCGACCCAGAAACACAACTGAGCAACACCTTTTGTTTTGTCCAATGCAATGCTTATTGCTTCACTATTGTGAACTTTACTGAAAAGGTCACTTCAAGTCGTTATAAATGTCATTGATTCGCCGACTAACAGTTTGCCTGCTCAGCTGTCGTGCTTTCAGGCGCTTGACAATCTCTTCTTTATTTTTAAAACTGTCAAACAAGTCAGTGGCTGATTCGACAAAGCATTGTTTCACCAACTCGCCATCAGCAAAGGGTTTCCCGTTTTAAGCAAGTAGCCATGCGATGCGGTAGCTAGCTAAAGTCACTGCATCACTCTCGGTCAGAGCTCGCCTCAAACTTTGCCTCTGGTTTGTCAGACCATTTTTGATTTCCGATAGATGGCGAGCTCGCTCAACTGACCCTGCTGGAAAGGTGTCTGTGGGAAGGATGCCGTGTTTGGTAATGTCGCTGAACATTGTATTTTTTGTTGACAGAAAGTGTCTCTTTGCATATCAAGCAAAATGGCTTCCCTTTCAGTTCAGTCATAAAATAATCTTTCTCCCACCTGCCCTGAACGGTCCTGCCTTCATCAGTTAGTTTCCTTTTTTTCACCGCATCAGCGGTACCAGCGTTGTCCGCCCCCTCATTTTGTCTAACAACAAAGCTTTTTCACATTTTGAATGGGAAACTGGCTTTGTTAGTAGGCTAGCTAACCAAGTTTTACTGTGATAGCTATAGGATGAAAATTCTGGCGCTATTTAAAGGTGTCTCGCGCGAATTCATAATGTTTTTTTCACAAATTTTTTTTTTGATTTACGCAATAGAGTACTCAAGTGAGTACGTCAGTCGTGGGCGGAGTCTGGTTTCGGAAGTAAATTCCCTATGGAAGATAGAATGGGCTTCGGAGACTATCGACTATTTCTTGAAATCTGATTTATAGAATGAGCCGAAACGTTCCTGGATTAGCCTGTGTGGTACAAGGATATATTCCATATATCGCATGTTCCAATTTTAATTTTTTAAAGTAATGCATTAATGAATGTAGTTCGACTTGTAGTCCACTTTAACGGACTACATATCCAGTACTGCAATGCACGGGTGGTTCTCGACCAATAAGATCATCTCGTCTACTGCCGCTGAACGAGCTAACGTTAACTTGCTAAGTAGAGAAGCCCGCCCGACAAGGTCAGAAACTGCGCTACGGTTAACGACATAAAGCAATTCTAGATTTTAGTCCTTCAAGCTAGCTAGCTAATGTTAGAAAAAAGTGTTTAAAAACCAAGCTGTGTGCTACTGCTGGCTAACGTTATATGACAACGTCTGGAGACAAGGCTGCACGTTCGGAGGGAATTATGGGACGTGGAGTTTTTAAACAGTGGCAGCGCTGGATCGTTAACAAATTAAATACTAAAACGTAAAATATACTCAAAGCTGGTCCAGAAAAACGACATAGTTTGTGAACGGGCGTTATATTGAACAATCTGGTATATGGATATATATTTATGATAGTATAAACACTCAAAATAACCCAGATAAACTGTCGTCGTATTTTATTTGCTTTGGGTGCACTGTGGAGTGTTTAAGTGCGTTTGGTAGTGGATGCTACCGGTTACCATAGAGTTGCGCTAGCATTAGCAACTTGTGTATGTCCAAAAGAAGGACAGCATGGAATTAGCTGATGGTTTCCATCAATCAACTACATCGTGGGTAAGTCGTAATTGAGACGTTATGTCCAAAATTCTGAACTATCCCTTTAAGACTCCTGTATGATATACTTCCGGGGTTTCGCTGAGTATACACGGGACATTGAGCATATATTAAACCCTCAGCACCCTCCATTTCTTCACAGACTGTATCAGACGACTGAATGTCCATTCTTTGTTGAAATACAGAAATATGTAATCATTTACCATTTTATTAATCCATTACATGGATTTCTGAGTCATTAAATGGCTGTATACTAGCAATAATAACATCTTACAGCAAATGCTTTATGCTTATGTCCAGAATAGATAAAAAAGATATTCTGGTCACAAGCATAATGTCCATCCATCACTGAAATATATAAATATATAAGTCCAGAGCAACTGTGAAATGTGTCTTTTCTAGGCTGGGACGATATTGAAATTCCCCTTCAGACATATTGCTCGAAGAAAAACATTTGATATTATCATCCAAAAAAAAACGAAAAAACTTAAAAATCATATGTTGAAGTACCCACAATGTGGCACCATGAAACACTATTTTACATAGGCGATCACAATCAGCTGAGATCAATAAAACAGATCAATCTATCATTTAAAAAAAATTTGTATTCAAAAACACAGTAGGCCTATATTTGAACACCATTAATGTAACGCATCATATCAGAAATCAAACAAAATAACATAAATACTTACAAAGTAGCCTAGCAATCTCAATAAGGAATAAGAACTAAAAAGTGTGGTTTTGTGGCTGGTTGCATCAGCTGTCGGTAAGATGAAATGTCGGCTAGTTCACGTTAAGTGTTTGCTAAATGAAGGTTTACATATTGCAAAATCAAAATGGGTTGCACCACATAAACTAGTTACATTGAACTTAGTAGCTACTAAATATTTACACCTACCCCTTCGGAGATGTGAATCGTGGCATAACAGTTGTCACCACCAGCAAACAAAACGAAAACATGGCCCCATTTAGTGCTGCCATTCGGTTGTCTCGAGGAAATGTCAAAGTAGATTGTAACGTAACAGCTGTTAGTCTAATTGGCTATCTCTGCCAGAAAACACTTTAAAAATAGTTGATGTGTGTAAAAGGTTCCATTTCAAAACAATGTTCTTTATAGTTCAAAAGACACGTAAACAAAACCTTTATCTTTATGTAGGTGGGCTACTTTCCCATATATGTTTCCAAGCATCAGTATCATAAAATGTAAGAGCTAGAGATGCACACCCAAAAACTTAAACGAGATGCAGACAAGCTGGGGAAAAAACCCATTAGAAAACAGTCTAACAACATTTTCAAAGCAGCGGGTATACTATAAGATGGATAACCCGCAAGCTCTCTCGGCTTCAATCCATGTTCTAGATTTGGGAGGGTTTCGGGTTTTTGCTCGGACGCAGTGTGTGCAGGCCTAAACGTATGCATGTGGGTAACTGACTGGCTGGTTAGTTGACTAGCTGGCTGGCTGCCTGATCCCCTGATGTTGAAAGCGCATGAGATAATTTTGAGTAATTACAGTAAAAATTTTACTGTTTTCCCCTTTTACTAGTACAGGTTGTAGCACCTAAAAATCATGAATGAACAACTGTGGATATGTTTAAAGATACAGGTCAATTGGCTGAAATGTATAATCTTTCTCGTAGTCGCTAAAGCCCAGTCAATATTGTTTCTCCCGTGGGAGGGGGACTTCATTGGTATTGGAACTGTTTACTTCAGGGAACTTAGGCCAGATAGCTACACTCTCCAGAGGAAGACATCACCCATGTTTTAAACTCAATCAATGTCAGAGGAACAACAACGAATGAAAAGTAAGCCAAGTTCAAAGTTTGACTGTGGTCCCGGCCTAAGACGCGAACTGACGGGAGTGACAAATAAATATATAAACAGCAATTCAAAGCATTTAGCCTCCTGTTATTCGGATGATACGTTGAGAATTGACCAATACAATGTTTTCTGCACAAAGGTACAAACAGCGACATGCCTAAATTCTGCAAGAAGTCCAAGATAACGTGTGGGATAACTTGATGCTGATATGTCTGAATTTACGTTCTGTAGCCTTTAATGAACTTGGCAGATGGCTACTTCTAGTTTATTTGAAGAAATCAACAACATGGTTTGGTGACAGTCGAGATTTGAATGAATATATCTCGCTTAGTATTTGGAGTAGAAAGATAATATTGTCATCGGCAGAAAGCTGAGACTATATATTTATAACCATTTATAATACTGAAAATGGCATAGCATCCGTCTGCCCTGTCCTCTTTTTAAAAAAAATCTAATATATGGTCACCCTATACAGTCGGCTACTAAAGAAACTAGATGACTACTCTGATAACAACTATAGTGACATAATTTGTATTATTGTGACCGCTATTGACCAATGAAATTTTGAGTGGGCGTGGCCTTTCACTTAAATGGTTATAACTCCAACAAAAATGATCCCATCATTATGTAGCGTGCTGCAGATGTCAATCCCAGGAACATCCAAGGACCATCCCAGGAACACTCCATATAGTTATATCTAAATCAACCGTAAGGGGCCGCTGTAAATGCCATATATTCACATCTCCATATCCGCATGACCAATCCGCATGATCCGCACACTTGCTTTAAAGGACACCACTAGCCCATATCCACAATATGGAGATGATTCCTCTGTGGGCGTGGCCTATGACAAAGTCACTTGTGGCAGCCACCTTGTTTATCCTATCAGACAAAAAAATGTCTCATGTAGACGTCCCTCTGTTGATGCTACCTACCAAATTTCGTGCTGATTTCTCAAATACTTAGAGATGTCTTTTAAAGATGTAAAAAGTGGAATACTCCTTCCATAGGCTTCCATTGTACTTAACTCAATGTCTGTGCAACCAATGTTCACTAAACATGGTACACATGCTCTAGAGAAAAGTATTTAACTGTCTTGAATATGATAATTATTTAATATTTTCGGTGTGGCCTTTCAAATAGTTCTAACTCCAGCTTCATGATACTTTGTACGCATGCTCTTAAGGACACAAATAACCCTTATCTATATTCATCATTATGTCCTCAGCCTGGTACCCCCAAATGTACCATCCCCCAAACTTTAATATGATTTTATTTTACATTGTGGAAAACCTGTTAGTTTAAAATGGCTCTTTAATTTGTATCATAAATGCTTTAGAAACAAATGGCGTAGAACCTAGAATTTTGTACAGCAGCTCCCTCCTGGCCAGGCTTCCGCAGCACTCTGTCCTGTCCCCTTCTGCTCATCCAGAATGCTGCAGCCCACCTGGTTTTCAACCTCCCCAAGTTTTCCCATGTCACCCCCTTCCTGCGTTCCCTCCACTGGTGGCTGCTGCATCAAATTATAAACTCTGGTGTTGGTGTACAAGGCTGTGAAAGGACCTGCACCCCCATACCTTCTGGCCTTGGCCCAGCCCTTACACCCCATCCTGTGATCTAAGCTCTGCTGCTACCGGCCGCCTAGCTCTCCCGTTCCTGGTCATCGCTCCTCCCGGCCTAACCTGTTCTCCCTACTGGCCCCCCAATGGTGGAACGACCTGCCCATCTCATTCAGGACAGCAGAGTCCCTCTGTACCTTCCTGTGTACCATAAAGCCGTATCTATTCCTGAAATGGATGGACGGAATAGAGGACGCATCTCTTCTTCTCCACCCTGATTCCCATTGCCCTTTTCCAAATATTGTATCTATTCTAAATACATGTAAATAAATACTCTACCTTCTCTTCCTCATATAAATTCTTGTGACAAAGCATTACCTATCGTGAGTGTGTCATGGCCTGACCATTATGCTCTCATTAATTGCTACTTGGAATGTTGGTGATTTACAAATTGTGGCCTTTTTCTTTGTGCACTAATTGTAAGTCGCTCTTGATAAGTGCTTCAGCCTAAAGTGTTAAGTGTGTGTGTTGACTGCTAACGGTGCTGTCTCAACTTGCACTAAATTAACACTTAATTTGTTATTCTCTCCTTTTCTTCTGTGTGACACCTTTGAATATCATCAGGAGTCAACCAAAGGTAAGGTCTGATCAACAGGCATGTCTCATTTCGCGCAAGCATTTCTCTTGTATAGAGATATGTATGTGTATGTTGTATAGAGCGTTTACTCTGGGGTCGATTTACTAAAGGCTTGCATGTACAAAATCACATGTAAATTGTTACATCACCAAAAAATCGACAAGGTGATCAGCTAACAAGGTGGAAAGAGGACTGCCCATGTTAAAATTGAAAGATACATGGAATTTCCGTTTTTGCGGGTTAGCCTGAATGAATATGCAAAATTGGGAGTCCCTACGTTATTTCATGAAATAGTGGGAGGTGGTCATGCAAATAGATTGCTTTAGCACGTGTAAGGTGATTTACTAAGCCTGAAAGCGAGTTTGGGGAAGGTATTTGTGTGCACATATTAGTACAAATAGACAGAAGGTATTAACCCCTTCGGGCAGATGGCAAATTTGGTCAATTCTCACCTATTTAGGGGGTGCTCTGTTTAAGGCTTTATAACACCAGGTGTGAGCATCACAGAAACTTGATAAATAGCTTAAATGAAACAAGACACTTGTACCATTTACATTACAAACAGATTTGTTTATTTTCATAATTTAAGCGAAAATAAAGTGCCACAAATGCAAAGAAACTTTGGAAAAATACAAAAAAGAGTTTTTCTTGAGTTTGCAACGAAATACTGAGAGCTACATATGTGTAATGTAATATAATGTTCCCATTCATAATGACTCCAAGGGAAATTGGACATTAACTACCACATATCAGCGCACAGTAAATTGGAATGAGCATTTTCCATGCCCTAAGTGACAAGTATATACGCCATAGCCTATATTATGTACAGTAACATAAAATAGTATTCCACCATCTGCAAAATGCTGCTAAAATCTTCAATGAAAATCGGTAGCCTACATCAAACATAAAATGAACGATTGCACTACAGTATGTGAAATGCACTCAAAATACGAAAATAACAATAGGCCTATCAATCATATTGCATAAGACGGTGCTCGAGTGGAAAAACTAACGTACATACACTACTCACAAAAAGTTAGGGATATTTGGCTTTCGGGTGAAATTTATGTAAAATGTAAGTTCACGCTACAGTGATATTATACGTATCATGAAAGTAGGGCATTTAAGTAGAAGCATGCAATGGTGATTTCCTCATCTCAAACAATTTATTGAAACAAAAGCCAACAACAGTGGTGGGTATACCACAACAAAAATGTCAATGTCTCAATAACTTGTCATGTGCCCTTGAGCATCAATTACAGCTTGACAACGACGTCTCATGCTGTTCACAAGTCGACTTATTGTCTGCTGAGGCATGGCATCCCACTCTTCTTGAAGGGCGGCCCTCAGGTCATTGAGGTTCTGGGGTACAGAGTTACGAGCCTCTACACGGTGAGTCAGCTGATCCCATAGGTTTTCTATGGGATTCAGGTCTGGAGAAAGTGCAGGCCACTCCATTTGAGGTACCCCAGTCTCCAGCAGCCTTTCCCTAATGATGCGACCTCGATGAGCTGGAGCATTGTCGTCCATGAAGATGAAATTAGGCCTGTGTTGTTCATGCAGGGGCACAATGACTGGATTAATGATGTTATTCAGGTAGTATGGGCTTGTCACTACCATTCACAAAGTGTAGGGCAGTTCTGTATTGACTAGACACACCTGCCCACACTGTAACACCGCCACCACCAAAGGGTCGTCTGGGGACAACAGTGGCTGATGCATAGCGCTCTCCTTGACGTCTCCAACATCGTTGGCGGCCATCATTTCTGCTCAACGTGAATCGACTTTCATCAGAGAACAGCACTGAGGCCCACTGGTCCCTCGTCCAGCGTAAATGCTCCCTGGCCCATGCAAGACGATGACGCCTGTGCCTGGTGGTGTGGTCAGGTACCCTTGCAGGTCGTCTAGCACGCAGACCACGCTGATGTAAACGGTTTCGAATGGTCTGACGTGACACTTGGGTGCCTCTCACCTCCCTTAAATGTGCCTGGAGTTGAGTGGCATTCATCATCCGGTTCCGCAGGGCACTGTTCACAATGAAGCGGTCATCAGTGTGGGATGTGGCCAAAGGACGTCCACTTCTATGCCTTTCTGTGACTCTTCCAGTCTCTCTATCTCTGTTGCAACCTGCTGATGACACTCTGTGACACTCTAAGCTCAGTGGCCACTTCCCTCTGAGAACATCCTGTTTGAAGCCTCGCAATGGCGAGGTACTGTTGATCAATTGTTAGGTGTCGTCTTGGTCTCATGATGTCAAAATGTGAACAGCATGATGAAGAGGACTGTTTAAATACCAAATCTAATTGAACCAGGAAATTTATTGGTCGATTCATGGATCAAACACCTGTTGTGAATTTTGCCGTTCAGCTCCTTGTTAGAGAACAGCAAGTTGTGCAAAAAGTACTGAAACATTGAATAGTTGGACATGTGCATTCAAAAGTTTAGAGAAGGTCAAATTCATTTCACCTGTAAAGGTTATAGTGCATTTTAGGTTCATCCTGAAATTTCACCCGAAAGCCGAATATCCCTAACTTTTTGTGAGTAGTGTATGTAGCCAGCGAGACCAATCACATATTAGAAGCAGTACTACTTACAGTCAAGCCGGAAAGTCTCCCCACCCTTTCACCTTCTCCACGTTTTATTACGTTACAGACTTATACTACAATAGATTGAGTTCATTTTTTGCCTCAAACATCTACACACAACACCCCATAATGACAATGTGAAAAAAGTTTTTTTGAGATTTTAGCAAATTTATTAAAAATAAAAAAATAAAATTTCTCATTTACATAAGTATTCATACCCTTTGCTTTAACGTATTTTTAAAGTATCATATTTCATATTTGGTCGCATATCCTTTACATGCTGTTACTTCCTGAAGTCTGTGACCATCAACATCAAAACACTGTCGATATCTTATTTTCAGGTACTGTTACAAGCGATACTATAACCTCTGCATTTGAATGGATCTCTATGGAAATTGGGGGGTGAGACTAGATTCAGCTGTAAATTACACTGGTACAGTATGGAACACATGGCTGGCTAAATGGCTGTAAGTTATCAAGGGTCTGAGCTATCAAACGAGCCCCAAACCATCACTCTGCTGCCAGATATGCAGTAGGTATGAATGGGTCACTTTAAGGGTTTCTTCTCCTGACTTATTGTTCCATAGAGTTCAATAGGAAAATTTGTCAAGAGAAACAACCCTTAAAGTGACCTATCCATATCTACTGCATATCTGGCAGCAGAGTGATGTTTTGAGGCTCGTTTGATACCTCAGACCCTTGATGACTTACAGCACTTTAACCAACCATGTACTCCATACTGTTCCAGCATAATTTACAGCTAAATCTAGTCCCACCCCCCAATTCCCATAGAGATCCGTTCAAATGCAGAGACGTTATACTATCGTTTGTAAGAGTACCAGAAACTAAGATAGCAAGAGCCTTTTGATGTTGTTTGGTCACAGACATCAGGAAGTCATGGCTTGCAAAGGATATCCGAACAAATATTTAAAATGATTGCGTAACTTTCTAACTTGTGTGTCAGTGATCAAAGGTGTACTCACTTTTGATGCATTGAGTTTCTACTTTGAGGCCTGTATTTTCACTATAGTCTTCCTAAAGTATTTGTTTTTGATTGTTCATAAGAGGAAACACTCTACTTGTCAACTTAGAAATAATGCAATTATTGTGAGGTGATACAGTTTTGAATCATTTGACATTTAAGTGATATTGCACAGGGGTGTACTCACTTCTGATGTATACTGTATATGCCTGACCTTGCTACAGTGCAGTGGCTGAGTTGATGCAGTTAATTTTTGTCTGACAAATTATTACGATGCAAATTTGTGCTATGCATATGTAGCCTACGCGCAACATACAGTATAGCCTAGTTTCTATTGCCATATGTTCCATCATCGTAGCCTATTATTACCATAGCCTACATTATTCGTAGGCTACATTATTCATATTAATCCTAAAAATTTGGAAGGTCATGCAGTTTCTTGTTTTTGTTATGAACTGTTAGAAATTGGCAATGAATAAGGAAGAAGGAGGGAGCGGTGTAGGAGTGCGCGTAATGTTAGCGTGTATGCTACGTCACTTAACAACTAGTTTTCCAGTGCAGTTCTGGTACACACTGCATGCTATCCGCAACCGAACTGAAATTCGGTAGTCAATACCTGAAAATGTCCGTACGGCTTGCTAGCTACCAGCCGATCTTGACCGAAACCATAGATGAACTTGTTAAATGTCAAACGATGTCTTCCAACTCAACCCTAAATCACAATAAAAGAGTGATCTAAACAACATGCACAGGCGACCAACACAGCCGGTTGCTCAGTGGCTCAGTGGGATTGGACAGTCGCTACTACAAAGCCAGGGTTAGTTTGCCTGCTGTCACGTTAGATAGCTAATGCTAGCTAATGTTAGCGCTCCTAGTCTGCTGGGTTGTTGATAAGCTTTTAGATGCAGCCTCTACCTGATAACTGTTTGTTTTACCTACTGCCTAGCTATTAACTTAGCAAACAATGTGAAGAAGAAAAAAAAAAAACTTTGTCACGGTGACATTATGCCTAGCCTACTTAGTTCATCAAGACGTGTCCAGTTTGCTACTGGTTCTCCTCAGACCACTACTCTATCTCTTGCCGTGCCCCTTTGCTTCTCCTCATCCTGGCCTGTTCCCGGTCCCTTGGGTGCCTAGCAGGCTCAAAATTGTAAGGCTGCGGCCCATCACAAGCATTGGACAGCGGATTTTCCAGCTCATCTGTCTCAACGATGCCGACATTACGATCCATTTTGCTGCTAGTGTTGCTTACTTTACCATTCACTGTAACTCCTGCTCTGTTCTCACTGCCCTATGTGACGTCACCGGTCGAATTCCCCATATTATTCAGATTTGAGGTGCGCGTGGCCGATTTCATTACAAAAATAAGCATAGATGTAATTCTAAGTATATTTAAAAATAATAATAATTTAAATCCCATTGCTACATAATTTTCCCACATATTAATTCACTGTTGATGTTAACCTAAAAGTTGCCCTTTAAATGGACTTGCTACAGGAAAATAGAATAGAAACTCATATTCAGGAGAGTGGTCATGAATTGTGTACCAATAAGGATAAAACACGGAGTTTGTGGTTTGCACTCATACTTTGGCTGCAGGAGCAACGAATGTCTCAGTTGAGAAAAATCTTCCCGCCGGCGCCATGGCCACAATGCATCTGCACAAAGGGGTTAAAAGACACACAATCTAAATGTTTATGGCTGTCATTGTAGCAAGACACGTGCGAGTGTGTTTGGAATATCCATAACTGAACGTTCTGAATGATTTCTTAACAATGGGGGCAAATTAACTGGCCCATTCCAGCCAACACTCAAAACACACAAAAGAGAATTTGTGGATACATACATCATGAACAGTAAGAACAAATACATTTTTAATCGGGAAGCAAATCGTGTTCCAGAATACAAGAGTAACTATTATTTGAATCAAACAAGCTATACAATGTCTATTATAACAAACAGCGGATAACAAACCAAAAAAAAATGTATCAAAATAAAACCCATGATCAAATGGAAATGTTATTTTATGCGACTCTATAACGGCGTGAGTACTGCTAGCATTGTAGCAATCATTTTGGTCCTGACAAACAAACTCCGGCAGAAACTAAGAGACATCCAGTGAAACAGTTTATAGTAAACCGCCAGCTTGTTCAGTGTAACAGTAGCCTATAATAATATTAATTCTTTAACGGTCATCTCCTAAAATAACAGGATTCATTCATTTTTTCCCATTCATTAAATGTTTTTTCACTGGCAACATTACTGCCAGTTTTTTCACCATTTTCTTACTAGATGTAGATATTTTTTCGTGTAACCATTCCAAACACGCAAAATCTCATTTAAATATGACTGTTTGCGGCTGGATTAATTTACATAATGACTCTTAGTTGACCGCCCGCAAAGTGTGAAATGATAACGCGTTCAAATACTTGGCTGCACCTGTAAAATAACACCACTGATTTGGGATTTTAGTAAATCAACCCCTCTGTACACAAAATATGATTGAAATGTTTTTTTATGCTTGTTTTTGTTTTGTTTTTCCCATTCAATGAAAAGAATGTCATGTGTTTAGGCTCAGTATTCTGGAAAAATATACAGCTGTTGTTGGCTAACTAGAATGATCACAGCCTGGCAGTTTCAACAGGGAACTAGACAGAATCTCCCCTCCTGCTCACCCACAGGTCTTCGCCTATGATTACTGCTTCTGGTCAATGGACGAGTCCGAAACTGATAAATTTGCAGGTCAGTTGTTTTTCAAGTTTGTTTACCAAAGGCCCTCAACAGAGGGACGCCTGGCTGGCAAATTGTCAAAGCGCTAACTCTCAGTGCAGTGATGCTTGCCACTGCCTGGTGTTGAGGCCTGACTGTGTCACTGCTGCTCATGGCTGGGAGCCTACTGGGATGCCACATGATTGGCCAGGCGGCGAGGGCCTCAGTTAGCAGGGCATTCCCTGGCTCTCCTCTGGCCAGTTAGGCGCCTGCTCAACAAGCTTTGAGATCCTGTGTGACAATGCAGTTCAGCCGGTGGTCTGCAGACTGCCACCCAAAGAAGCGGTGGCTGGCTGCATGCGTTTCAGAGGTTGCGTAGAGCTTGTATTCTCCAAAAATTACCGACCACGGCTCTGCAGTCGAGGAAGCCTAGAGCTACAACTGGATGTTTCAAATTTGGGAATAAAGGAAAAAACAGTAATAGGCTTAAAAATGGATGCTAGATATACCAGCAGCCTCTGGATACTCTTTCAGTGAAGGCAACCTCCTGTTTCTGCATCTGCACGCAGGAGTGCCAATCCCTCAGCAACACATTTATTAACCCATATATAACCCAAATTCTTTCATTTAAACTAGTAATCTTCAGTTTGCCTTGATGCAGTGCAATCACAGCTGCTTGTGCAGAATCTACACAGCAGTGATTTGAATGAGTGTGAGTGAATGGGACAGAGAGTGACTGTCCTTGTCCATCCTTTTTTGTGTCGTAGGCCAGGATGTGGTTTTCCAGTGCCTTGGAGAGAGTCTTTTGCACAACGCCTTTGAGGGCTACAATGCCTGCATTTTCGCTTATGGCCAGACAGGTAAGTTACAGGAGTGACATGAAATTATCCCAGCTAATAGAAATAGTTTTTTAACGTGCCTTCAAAATTTCTCTAATCTTTCAGTACATCAGTACTGATATAATGATCAATGTTTTTTTGTTTTTTTTGTGGGTGGGTTGTTTTTGTTGCTTGTGTATTGATTTTGCTGTGTCTACATGGTCCCATCCCCTGATTGGCTGTGCATTGACTGTCTTGCACACTCATTGACCCCAGGCTCAGGTAAGTCATTCACCATGATGGGCTCAGTGGACCAGCCGGGCCTGATCCCGCGCCTCTGCAGCTTGTTGTTTGAGCGCACGCTGCAGCACCAGAGGGAAGAGGAGAGCTTCACTGTGGAGGTGTCTTACATGGAGATCTACAACGAGAAGGTCCGCGACCTGCTGGACCCTAAAGGGTGAGGTCACAGTTGCAGATCATCGGCCTCTGACTCTCTAACCTCTTTAAATAGGAACTCCTCCCAAGGGGACTCTAATTTAGTGTATTTTGTCTTGGCCTCGGAATAATGGGTATGATATGCATGTCTTGCATCAAAACCATTTCTTTTGTCTGTATCTGCAAAAGACTATTTTAAGTGATATCATTGGGGTGCACTGAAGTTGACTGAAGTTTTGGAATGTGATTCAACTTAATCTAAACTGCAGCTTCAAGTAAATTGTCTGGATACGTTTTGGGGTTTCAGACAATTTACAACGGGGGAGTTATGCTTGGGTGACATTGTTTGGGGTGGTGCTATGTACGTTTTCTTTGTGTGCTAAATTATCAGCAGTGATAAATTAAAAATTAGAAAAACTGGGCTGCTGGATGGCTCATTTGGTTAAGGCACCACGCTGTGGTGCATGGATGAGCCTCACGGCTTCAGATTGAATCCGGACCGTGCCAGTGGTGATTGTAGCTGGTCGCACCACAGGGCCATGCTCAATTGCCGCTTGTCGCCCGTGGTATGGGAGGGTTCAGTCAGACAGGGGTCCGCGTTTCATTGCACTTAAGCCGCATATGAAAGGTCCTCTTCTGACACTACTCTGTGTGAACCACCAGCAGCCATACCACCATGCAATCTGCGCCTGCTGTACTTGGATGGGAGACCTCTGGGGAAAACAAAGTTGCTGCTGGAAGTGAATGGGAAAAACAAAACAAAACAAAAACAAGCATAAAAAAACATTTCAATCATATTTTGTAGGGGGCAGTCTTCCCTCTGGTAAAATAAACCCTAATGCCCCAGCTGTCGGAGATGCCGTCTTTCGGATGAGACATTAAACCGAGGTCCCGACTCACTGTGGTCACTAAAGATCCCATGACACTTATTGTAAAGAGTAGGGGTTTCCCCGGTGTCCTGGCTAAACTCCCAACCCAGGCTCTTTCAATCTGCCACCTAATCATCCCCCAGTTTAATTGGCTAAAAAATGATTTTCTCCCACTCCACTTCAGCTGATGTGTGGTGCAAAATGGTTGCCGTTGCATCACCCAGGTGGGTGCTACACATTGGTGGTGGTTGAAATGAGTTTCCCCCTCATCATTGTAAAGCGCTTTGAGTATCGAGAAAGGCGCTATATAAATGGCAGGCATTATTATTATTATTAACTTAGCTGCTGTTTTCAAGACAAAAAGAAGCAGCTGTAGGATGGCACGTGTTTCAGAGGAGAACCCAGCTCTCCTCAATTGGCAGGGTGGTTTGTGCATGGTCCGCAGCTGTGGTTGAAGACAGTTGGACATTCCAGATTGGGGAGGGAATTGGATATATACAGCCCTGAGTTTGGTGGAAAATTAAACAAAAAAAGAGAAAAAAAATTATAGAGCTATTGGATGATTGAGTGTCACATTTCTATAGACTTGTGATCACCAAGCTGGGCTACAGCACATTTCTCAGAGGATTTCCGGAATATGTTTTTAGCGGCATACCTGATTGGATTCACACTTCAACAATTTGTATTTCCATTTATGAACACAACTAATCCAATTTTGACATGCTCCAGGTCATCTCACCGTGGGAATCCTCACATATGGCATCTGCAGTTTGTATATATTCATCATTCAGCACGGTTTCAAACTGTTCACCTCTGATTTTATAAATATGTGCGTTAATAAGTGGGTGGAACACCGGTGAAGTCTAATGTATTCATGAAAATGTCATAACCACTGATGTAGGCCAGGGGTGCACAACAACAACAAAAAAATATTGGCAATCTCAATCACAGAATCCCAAAAAATCACAAGGTGCAGGTGCAGAGTGGACTTGGATCATTGTTGAAAAGTTGAAAACTGCCCAGGATGAGTGACCAAACACTGGTGTGTATAAATGTTCCCAAATTTAAGCCTGTGCAGTTGGTTGGAACAAAACCAGCATCAGCACCAGTCATCCAGGAATGGAGTTGTGCGCTCCTGAGGTAGGTTAAATCCCTAACACTTGACCCAGCTATGATAATGTCATAAGTTAAACTGTGGCCCCCCTGCTTTTACCCCAAGGAGTCGGCAGGCCCTGAGAGTGAGAGAACACAACGTCCTGGGGCCCTATGTGGATGGCCTGTCCCGCCTTGCCGTTGCCAGTTACAAGGTAAAGTACTGTACTGATCGATGTCAGGGCTTAAAATTCAGGGGCATTCAGGCCAGGACCCACTGCAGGTCAAAATCTTGATCATGTCATGACTGTGGTGAGTCAATAAACCACACTTTTGCGGTGCAAGTACTCCATTTCCTTTTTTTAACACGAGAACAAAGGGGGCGGTCATTTGACCGCTTTTAGAATTTTGAACTTTAATGTGTCCGAGCAGGAGAGTCGCATGGTGGCCTCCTTTCATGACTTTTCCTAAATAAACTCCTCAAAAAAAGTTCGGAAACGTTATTTCGGTCGATTATTCCTCCCCTTTAATAATACCAATTGGTATTGTATTTTATATCGCTGAAAAGCCTGATTAGTCACCTTTACAACGAGGTACAACTTGTAAGGATCATGCATTCGTGGAATGAGCAACACAGCTAACGTTTTAGTGGCCCAAAAAAATGTGCCAAAATCCCCTGCAATATTCTTCTGTTGGTATTCACTCTCGTTTTGAGTTGCTTGGTGGATTGGATGATTGCACTCTCCCACAGTAATAAGGAAAAAACAACACATATTGGCCATTTTTACGCTTTATTCATTTTACACGGTCAGGGACCTCAGTAGCGTGTGGAAGATCCATACGTAGTCACAACAGCTTGGCACCTCCTCCTCATGCTGGTCACCAGCCTGGTCACACACTGCTGTGGGATGGCATCCCATTCCTCAAACAGGATTTGCCGCAAGTCAGCCAACATGGTTGCGTTGGTCACTCTGGCACGTACAGCATGCCCAAGCTGATCCCACAGGTGTTCAATTGGGTTGAGGTCTGGATTCACGGCAGGCCATTCCATCCTCTCCACTCCCAATTTCTGGAGGTACTCTGTGATGATCCTGGCTCTGTGGGGGCGAGCGTTGTCATCCTGGAGGATGGAGTTAGGTCCCAGATTCTGGAGATATGAGATCGCCACTGGCTCCAGAATCTCATTCCGATATCTCACTGCATTGAGATTGCCTTCAATGATGACAAGTTATGTTTTGCCTGTGAGAGAGATACCGCCCCACACCATGACACTGCCCCCATTGAAAGGTGTCACGCGATCTGTGCAGCAATCTGCATAGCGTTCTCCACGCCGTCTCCATACTTTGATCCTGCCATCCAGCTTCCGCAGACAGAACCTTGATTCATCAATGAACATGACGTTGCCCCACATTCTTAGGTTCCACTGTCGGTGCTGTCGACACCAGCGCAAACGGGCCTGACGGTGAAGGGCAGTCATTGCAGGCTTCCTGGCAGGCTTATAAGCACGAAGACCGGCCATGTGCAGTCTGTTCCTCACCGTCTGATCAGAGATCTGTCTGTGGTACCGTTGTGCAAATCTTGCCTGTAAATCTCTGGAAGAAAGCCTACGGTTCCTCAGTGAAGCAAGGGTGAGGAACCGGTCTTCTTGGGGTGTTGTCTTCCTGGGACGGCCACTTCGTGGTCTGTCTTTGACTTCACCAGTCTCACGGAACTTGGTCCTAAGTTTGGAAATGGTACCAGGGCTGACACCAAATAATGCTGCCACTCTGCATACCGGAACACCAGCTTCCACTTGCCCTATTGCACGGGCCTTATCCTGAAGGGACAAACGTGGCATGTTTATGCTTGGAGCACACACAAACTCAACAAAGTTGCGGGACCCATGCACACAAGTGCTGTCAATTAGGTGCCAATCAGGTGCCAGTCACACACCACACCATACACCTGCCAGCACTTGAAGCTCAAAACGAGAGTGAATACCAACAGAAGAATATTGCAGGGGATTTTGGCACATTTTTTTGGGCCGCTACCCACACGGTTAGCTGTGTTGCTCATTCCACGAATGCATGATCCTTACAAGTTGTACCTCGTTGTAAAGGTGACTAATCAGGCTTTCCAACGATATAAAATACAATACCAATTGGTATTATTAAAGGGGAGGAATAATCGACCGAAATAACGTTTCCAAACTTTTTTTGAGGAGTTTGTCATATCGAACTGGTCGTGTTTTAAAAAGAAATATTTAAAAAAACACCTAGAAAAACAAGTAAAAGCGGTCAAGCAAGCCCCCCGCCCTCTCCCAGTCACCCATTCACACCTAAGAATCACTGAAGGTGTTTATTCACAACTGCTGAGCCCCATTGAGAACAACTATCACATTAGCAAGTTATTAGTCTTTTATCACTTTTAGTCAAAAAAGGCAAACTCAATTTAAAAAATGAACAATTCACGCCACCTGCTGTTTATTTAGCTTCTAAAACATTTTGCACAATCTTTCACGATGAAACATTTATTTATTTATTTTTTTAAACATTTCTCAATGCGAAATAAACGTTTTTGCGCAATTAATTCCTAGGCTACGTTTTTGCAGCTCTTTTGCAGTGATGTGTGGATTCTTCTGAGCTTTTCTCACCAGGTCTCCGGCCATTCTATCAGAAATTGTTCTTAGTCAGATCTTGCCTTGACTTCAACTGTTCATTTATCTTCCATTTTCTGATAATGTTTCTGACAGTGGAAATAGGTAGTTTGAAACATTGGGAGAGCTTTTTTAGCCTTCTCCTTGTTGGTGGAAATCTTGATTCTGAAATCCTTGGACAACTGTTTAGAGTAACCCATGGTTGTTAATACCAGACAGAACCGCCACCGCAGTTGGATGCTTTAGAAGACATGGAATTACTTTGTATATAGATTTTGTAATAAATAGGTTTTGTTGCTTTTGTGGAAATCATCAAACCCTGCATTGTCTCAACAATCAACCAGCCACTGCTGAAACTCCCCATTAACTCTATTTACTTTGGCCCTTTTGAGGCAATTTCCTCCTGGTTTCTACTAGTTTTATTTAAATGTCAATATCTAAAAAAATATTCCCTGCACATCCATGGTTTTAAGTTCGAACTGAAGAAGAACTGTATCATTCAGATATTTGCTACAGAATACATTTATTTCAGAATAGTCACATACAGTATATATATAATAACCATAACATACGTCGCCTAATGTATTTAAATACGTTTAAAAAAGAACGTATGAAAGCGCGTGTGTTTTCACACAAGTACAGCAACGTATTTCAGCCCTCAGTGCGAGGGGTGGTCACTGCGGAAATGTCGACTGTACGGGACTTTGGCGAAATATAACAAGATAAACTCTTCAGGGTTCATGAGAAAACAGCTGTAGCTGAATATACTGGTAAGTACTTGGTTTCTCAAACATATTTATACGAGAGATTTTGGAGCAAAAAATGAGGTGTCTTCTAAACCGAAAGTGCATCAGGTACTGTATATAGTACAGTAAGCGAGGGAATACGGCGAATACTCATTTGTACAACGTTTTAAAAAAATAATATTGTTTATATACGTGAACATGATTTTCTTAGCGTGTATAAACGGTGCATTTGATGCATTTTACAGTCTGTGGCTGTAGCCAGAGGAGGGTCGTAAGTGCTGTGGGCTACTAATAGCACCCTCCTAATTTATTGCACGGCAGTGTAACTGGAGAAGCTGAGGTTTTCGCAAGAGGCTACCCTTTAAAAAAATACTGCGTCAAAATTTTCCGGGTTTTCTTAAAGCTGTAGTTTATAATTTCAGATGAACATGAATACTGTAATTGAGACGGATACGTCTCAAACCACTAGGGGTGAAGTTTATAGGGTTAACACTTCGAAGACGGGACTCTGAAACTACCTAGAATGATGGCTTGCAGTCAAATGGCCGCTGGTCTATATACACTTAGACAGAGAGTGTCTAAAGCCCGAACATGCATAGGGAGATTGTTCCATAAGACAGAAGCTCTGGAAGAGAAGGATCTGCCACCCATTGTAATTTTGCATATATTAGGAAATCAATAGCTTTCAAATAGCCAGCACCTTGTGAACAAAGTAATCTTGAAGGACAGTAATGAATGAGTCACTCAGATATTTTGGAGCCAAAGCTTTTAGCATTAAAAGTAAAATAAATAATAAGTAAATTCTGAATTCGACAGGCAACCAATGAAGAGTTTTGTGCACCGGGCTGACATGCTTATTTTTCTTAGTTCTAGTAAGAACCCTTGCAGCTGCATTCTGTACAAGTTGGAGCTGATTCAAGGATGAGCCAGTGCCACCAGACAATAAAACATTACAGTAGTCCAGCCGAGAGGTTACAAAAGCAAGAACCATTTTTTCAGGATCGTCCACGGACAATACCTTTCTTAATTTAGATGTATTCATCAAGTGGAAGAAGGCCACTCTTGTGACCATTTGCGCCTGACAGGAGAGGTCTGAATCAATAGTTACACCAAGGTTTTTAACAACTGTGTTGGCGGAGACAGAGAAGCCATCTAAAGTTAAATAAAACTAAGAATCTATCTCTAAGAGATTGAGGACCCACTACCAATATCTGTATATACACACACCTTAGCCAAATCCATTTAAACTCAGTTGTTCACAATTCCTGACATTTAATCCTAGTAAACATTCCCTGTATTTGGTTAGTTAGGATCACAACTTTATTTTAAGAATGTGAAATGTCAGAATAATAGTAGAGAGAATGGTTTATTTCTGCTTTTATTTATTTCATCACATTCCCAGTGGGTCAGAAGTTTACATACACTCTGTTAGTATTTGGTAGCATTGCCTTTAAATTGTTTAACTTGGGTCAAACGTTTCGGGTAGCCTTCCACAAGCTTCTGTTGCTGGAATTTGCTGGAATTTTGGCCCATTCCTCCTGACAGAACTGGTGTAACTGAGTCAGCAACACCCTAGCAACCACCTACTAAGACCCTAGCAACCACCTAGCAAAAGCCTGGCAACCACGGTGTCCACCCTCGCAACCACCTAGTAGGACCTTTGCTCCTTGGTCATGGAACATGCTGCAAAAAAAAACTTAAGATGGATAGCCCTGTTACTTTGACTGAATTCAAAGACTAAATTCATAACACTGTAACTGAGGAATGTACTTGTTTCTAACTTCTAAGTACCATTATCTTTATGTATTTTATTAATTTTTCTCAATTACTATATTGTTTGAATGTTGTATTGTATTGCTCGCTGCCGCTTGGCCAGGACACCTTTGTTAAAGAGATTTAATCTCAATGGAGCTTTCATAATTACAACATCAATAGTGGATGCATTTTGGCAGCCTTGAAATGTGTAAGCAATTGAAGACCTATTTGCCAATGTCATGTCATCAGAGACTTGAACAGGTGGCTGACTCAGTGTCTTCAAAGAATGGAATTGGTGGCTGAAACAGTGGCTTCAGAGACTGGAATTGATGGCTGACACAGTGGCATCAGAGACTGGAATCGGTGGCTGACACAGTGGCATCAGAGACCGGAATCGCTGGCTGACACAGTGGCATCAGAGACTGGAATCGGTGGCTGACACAGTGGCATCAGAGACTGGAATTGGTGGCTGACACAGTGGCATCAGAGACTGGAATTGGTGGCTGACACTGGCATCAGAGACTGGAATTGGTGGCTGACACAGTGACATCAGAGACTTCAACAGGTGGCTGAGACAGTGGCATGAGAGGCTTGAACAGGTTGCTGACACAGTGGCATCAAAGACTTGAACAGGTGGCTGACACAGTGGCATCAGAGACTGGAATTGGTGGCTGACACAGTGGCTTCAGAGACTTGAACAGGTGGCCGACCAGTATTTTTTATAGGATTTTCCAGATTGATTCATATGCATGTTCTTTTTTACAGGGCATTGCGTTCTTGCCTTTTTGTTGCTTGCTAAGCAGTGCTTCTTTGCCAACCACATTCATGAGTAAAACCTTGGGGAGAATCTTTCAACGGGAGGGCCAACACAACGAATAAAAAGCAAAGTGGACAAGATCGTAAAATCCATGGCTGTCCGAGCCCCACTGTGGATCAGATTCATTTGACGGAATCCTCTTTCACAGTCAGCCGTGGAGACAACAAGTGTGTTCACTGCTTTCATCAGCGGCTTCAGACCTTCGGGCACTCCCATGTTACCTGTTCCATCCTGAAAACTGTATTTCCTCAACCCTCTCTTGCTTGGAGTGCTGTTCAGCTGAATAAAACAGCATAAGGGACTGCACTTCTTCCTCACCATGTTGAATGTCACAATCGTCTGGCCAGTTCCCTGTATACAAAGTTTTTATGTTTCCAAGGAACTTCTTGTACTCGTTTCTGTCTGTATTCATGATACTCGGAAAGCACCCATGTGCTTTTCCAGGCTCCCAGTCAATGCACGGAAAAACATGACTTGGTCAATTGGCTTTCCATGTCTAAAGTTGTCCGTCAAGTCAACTCCCTTGAAAACCATGGATTCTGACGCCTTCTTTGCCTCCTTAGTTTGTGGCCCGGGGATTTGTGGCCAGAGATGTCAGGACACTGATCTGCCGTACTGCATGGGCTTTGGGAAGTGTCATTGTGGCGAAGTGAGTGCCACCCCTCGTAGGCAAGAGGCCAGACACTTTCAGTTTGTGAGAGTTTTCTTTATTTTTCTCACGCTTTCTGCGTGTTGCTTTTCCGCAGGTATGCGGCCAGACAGACAGACAAAGACGTACAGTCTTCCGCTTCCCTCCCAGAAACTCCCAGAAGCCTTCCTTTATGCTCTCAGGCTCACTGTCGAACAATCAAGGCAATTGGTTAATCGATACAATCAATAAAACAATCATTCGTCACAAATTGCATGATCTCAGACAGCTGTGCCGGTTCCACAAACCCCACGAGTTCACTCTCTCTGTTGCCGGCAGCGCCTAAAACCACGTCCCCCTACCACATACCCCCACCGCCCGACTTAGCCCGGGAAGCCATCCATCCACTGGACCGGATCTGAGGCACCTTTCCGAGTAAAGTCGGTTAGGGGACTGGTCAGCTCTGAGTAAGCAGGAATAAATCTTCTGTAGTAGCCGGCCAGTCCCAAAAACCTCCTCACCTTTTTTTTTGTCTTGGGTCGGGGACAGGTCGCAATTGCTGTTTTGTCCACGAGAGGCCGCACATGTCCACTTCCCAAGTGGTACCCCAAATACCGTACCTCCGCTTGTCTAATTGCACACTTCCGTTTGGGTTAGCCGTGAGCCCCGTCTGTCTCAGGGACTTGAGCACCGCCCCCCACATGCCGCACATGCTGAGCCTAGCTGTTGCTGTGAATGATGATGTCATCCAGATAGGCTGCAGCAAAAGCAGCATGCGGACACAGCACCCTGTCCATCAGAGGTTGAAATGTGGCAGGGGCCCCGAATAACCCAAACGGAAGTGTCCGGAATTGGTACAACCCGTCCGGAGCGGAGAAAGCCGTTTTTTCTTTAGACTCTGGAGACAAGGGAATCTGACAGTAGCCCTTGGTTAGATCCAGTGTCGAGTAAAAACAAGCAGTGCCCAGCCGATCCAAGAGCACGTTGACCCGAGGCATTGGATAGGCATCAAATCGTGACACTTCATTCACCTTACGATAGTCTACACTATCACACCGAATAGATCCATCAGGCTTACCCACTAGCGCGATGGGGCTATTCCACACACTGTTAGACTCCTCTATTACCCCCAGTTCCAGGATTGCTTTTATTTCTGCCTGAACTAATTTCTTTTTATGTTCCAGCAGTCTATAGGGCCGCGAACGCACTGTCACGCCCCCGGGGTTGTCACAATGTGGTGGTTTATGAGGTTAGTGCAACCTGGTAGAGGGGGAAAACACATCCGCAAACCGCTTTTGCAACAAGGCAAGGTCCGCTCTCTGAACGCTCAACGAGCCCATCTGTTTGCGGATGGTACACGCTGGTTTTAATGGCCTGAACCCCCAATAATTGATACAAATCGCGAAATGTGCGTGACATAAACGAAGTGCCTTGATCCATCAGAATCTCTTTCGGGATTCCGACACGGGGAGATTATCTGGAACAATGCCTGCGCAACACTCTTGGCTGAGATATTGCATAACGACACTGCTTCGGGATACCGGGTTGCATAATCCACGAGAACTAATACAAATCGGTATCCCTGCGTGCTCCTGTCAAATGGCCTGATGAGGTCCATGCCCACTCTATCAAAAGGGACCTCAATCAACGGTAGAGGGCACAATGGCGCTTTTGGGATGGCTGGGGAATTCACTAGCTGACCGTCTGGACAAGACACACACCACCGACGTACGTCCGCCCAAATGCCCGGCCAATAAAAACGGGCCATTATCCGGGTTAGTGTTTTTTCATATCCTAAATGACCAGCCATGGGGCTGTAATGAGCCGCCTGGAAAATAATTTCCTGGTGGCTTTTAGGTACCAACAACTGGGTCATTTCCTCACCTGTCTGAGTGTCACGACTCACTGTACAATCTGTCCTTAATAATTACAAAATATGGGTGAGAGCGTGCAGCGTCAGGGCGCACCAGCTGGCTATCAACATATATCACCTGGTCAAAGGCGAAGCGTAGGGGTGTCGTCATGAGACTGAGCGAGTGGGAAATCCTCCACGGGGTGGAATACCGGCACCTGGGGAGTCTCTACCTGAGGCTCTCCCAATGCTGCCCCCCCCCCCCTCGGCAGTGTCGGACGACCCCGCGTCACCACTGTCAACTGCACACACCTCACACTTCCCTAGCGGTCGTGATTGCACCCCCATCAGCTTCTCAGCAACCTGATTGAACCCCGCCCAATCTGTGCCCAAAATCAGAGGGTGTGAGAGGCGGGAGCTAGCCTCTAGAATATACTTTTTTTTTTCTTATACGAATTTCCATAAGTACTAAAGGGTACTTGTGTACATCCCCATGCACACACCTAATAGACACCCAATGTGCTGCCACCAAAGCCTCAGGTTTGCATAGCCCCTGAGTCCAACAGCGCCTGGTGTTCACTTTCTTGCAAACTAACCGGAATGCACTACGCCCCGTCTGGTTCGGGAGCGGAGGTGGGCGGGCCGACGACACGGACCACCTGCCCCACCTCCATGAGCGGACAATCGTGGCGCAGGTGGTCCGTCTGTCCGCACTGCCAACACCCCGGTCCAGGTGCCTGAGGAGCTCCCTGTGGGTCGGACTGCACCGCCACTGAGCCTGAGAGGGGAGAGGGGGAAGAAAAAACAGGGGGATTAACACATGGGAAGGAGTGGGTTTGGGGATGGGAAACGGGAAGGGGGACAGAACGAGGGGAAAATTTTCTCTGGGGCGCCGGCTCCGGCTTCTGTTGCTGGGTGCAGGGGTATTGTGCCAGGTGGTCCTCTGCTAGGGTGATGGCGCTATCCAGGTTGATGGCATTGGACCCAGCTGGCTGTATCTGCCGGCAACCCCGCGATGAACCTCTCCTGGACCACCTGCTCCACTACTCCAGCTGCTGATATAATTTCCGGCTGGAGCCAGCGCCTCGCCATGTCCGTCAGCCGCTGGGCGTAGGCGAATGGCGGGTCTTCTTCCTTCAGGGTGGTGTCCCGGAATCGATGCCGGTGGTCTTCCGGGCTGAATCCCATCCGGGCTGAGGATCGCCTTCTTCACATTCCTGAAGTTCGCCCGAGCGGCTGCTGGCAGGCTACGCACAGCTTGCTGCGCCTTTCCTGATAAGAGGGGCAGGAGACTCTTCCAGTGGCCACCTGCACGTCTCTGCTACCACCTCAAATACGTCGAGGAAGGCCTGAGCGTCGTCGTCCGCGGTCATTTTTGGAATGTGGAACTTCAGAGACGAGATGCTCTGCCTTCCCCTGGAGTCGCCGGAAGCAGCCAGCTGTAGCAGCGCCTGGGTCTGGAGGTTAGACTGCGCACGCAGGGCTTCCATCTGCTCGGCTTGAGCAGCCATCTGTCGCTCCTGCATGGCAGCTATACCCTCCAGCATTTTCCCAAGCGCTACCAGGGATAGTGACTGCTCCGGCTGTTCCTGGCTGTGATCCATCTTGTCTCTTGCTTTTGCTCCCCGTACGGGCCACCACTATGGCGAAGTGAGTGCCACCCCTCGTAGGCAAGAGACCAGACACTTTGTTTGTGAGAGTTTTCTTTATTTTTCTCACGCTTGCTGCGTGTTACTTTTCCGCAGGTATGCGGCCAGACAGACAGACAGACAAAGACGTACAGTCTTCCGCTTCCCTCCCAGGAACTCCCAGAAGCCTCCTTTATGCTCTCAGGCTCACTGTCGAACAATCAAGGCAATTGGTTAATCGATACAATCAATAAAACAATAATTCGTCACCAATTGCATGATTTCCAACAGCTGTGCTGGTTCCACAAACCCCACGAGTTCACTCTCTCTTGCCGACAGCGCCTAAAACCACGCCCCCCCAAATTCAGCACAAATGTAGGGCACGAAAACCTGTTTACTAGGCCAGTGAACATACTTCTCTCCATGCCACTTCTAGTTTGGTCTTTGGAAGCCTCTGTGAAGTGCCTGTGCAGTGCAGGGTACTGTAGCCAAACTGATCTGACAGTCCTAAAACTGGAGGCTACCCATCTGGTGCTTAGGCCTCTTCCTATATTCAGGAACTGCATTGACAGTGACTCACAACAAGATGCCAATTCTCTCCGATTTTTGGGTGAAGCATGATTCAAGGCATACATCTTGTCAAAAAAACACTTAAAATGATTAATTCCTGCAATCTCCTCAACTGTGTCTGCAACACTTAATTCAAGACAGTGATTCATGCAGTGCCAAATCAAAATCTCTGACCAATCTGGAAGCCACGCTGGATTTACAACCAAGCATTACAGATGCTACATTTGAAAAAGCACAGAAGGCATTCCTTTAGGATTTGCTGAGTAAATCCATGCTTGGAAAGGTTTCCAAGCAATGCAGCATAAATGGCTTCTGCATGTGTGGCAGGAAGTTTCACGAAATCCAAAAAAAAAAGTAATGGGCATGACCGGATGTATATGATCAAGACGGACTTCTTACTGACTGTGGTGGACTCAATAAGAATGGACCATCTTGAAGTGCTATGTAAAATGTTTTCCACAACTTTCTTTCTCATTTCATCTACAATATGATGGGAAATGTTGGCACATGATCAGTGGCATCAAATTGATCTTACTGCATGTCAGCACTCAGTGATTGAATTTTCTTCTCTTTTGCCTGATGTAACATCAATTCTGCTGTCGGGCTTCTGAGATTTTATGTTTTGATTTTCTTCCTGAGAGAACGCAATTGACTCTCCTTTGTATCACCACAACCTTTGACCAACATTCAGGGCCGTCTTGTAACGTTGCTGCTCCTGACACTGCCACTGCCGCTCGGGACACTGACGCCCCTGACACTGCCACTCCTGCTGCTGCCGCTCCTGACACTGATGATCCTGCCACTCCTGCTGCTGCCACTCCCAACACTGCTGATCCTGCCACTCCTGCTGCTGCCGCACCCGACACTGCTGATCCTGCCTCTCCTGACACTGCTGATCCTGCCGCTCCTGACACTGCTGCTGCTGCCACTCCTGACACTGCTGATCCTGTCGCTCCTGACACTGCTGATCCTGCTGCTCCTGCTCATCCTGCCGATCCTGACACTGCTCATCCTGCCGCTCCTGACACTGCTCATCCTGTCGCTCCTGACACTGCTGATCCTGCTGCTCCTGCTCATCCTGCCGATCCTGACACTGCTCATCCTGCCGCTCCTGACACTGCTGATCCTGACACTCCTGCTGCTGTCGCTTCCTGCTGATCCTGCCGCTCCTGACACTGATGCTGTCCCTTTCTGGCTCTCCTCTGAAAAAAGAAAGGCCATTTTATTAACCCCTTCACGCAGATGCCAAATTTGGTCAATTCTCATTTTTTAGGGGGTGCTCTATTTAAGGCTTTATAACTCCAGGTGTGAGCATCACAGAAACTTGGAAAATGAGCAAAAAAAATAGCAGTACAACATCAGTAACCTGATGAACCACTGTTATTAGTAGTAGTGATATTTCTGCTTAATAATTTACTTGTAGATGTAGTAGTGTAATAGAAAAACAACAGACCCAACTGTCATGACATGCACACTGCTTGTTCTGAGTAATTGACTCATTCATTGAAAGGGGCATGTTCAAAATAATAGCAATGTGGAGTTTAATTAGAGAATTCATACATTCTGTGAAAAAACAGGTGTCATTAATTGTCCTTTATTAAGGAAGAAGGGAAGCAAATGTTCAACTCCAGAAAGATCAAACATGATCTAAAATTACCTGTAAGTGCTGTTACAGTCAGAAGACGTTTGATCGAAGCTAAGCTATCAGCAAGAAGCCCCCGTAAAGCACCATTGTTGAAAAAACGGCATGTGCAGAATCGGTTAAAATTTGCCAAGAACACATCGATTAGCCCAAAGAGAAATGGCATAACATTCTGTGGACTGATGAGAGTAAAATTGTTCTTTTCGGGTCTAGTGGTCGTCGACAGTACGTCAGACGACCCCTGGGTACTGAATTCAAGCCACAGTACACTGTGAAGACAGTGAAGTATGGTGGCGCAAAAATCATGGTATGGGGATGTTTTTCATACTACGGTGTTGGGCCTATTTATCGTATACCAGGGATCATGGATCAGTTTGAATACATCAAAATACTTGAAGAGATTATGTTGCTGTATGCCGAAGAGGAAATGCCCCTGAAATGGGTGTTTCAACAAGACAAAGACCCCAAACACACGAGTAAGCGAGCAACATCTTGGTACAAAAATAATTGAGGTAATGGAGTGGCCAGCTCAATCCCCCGACCTCAACCCCATTGAAAACTTGTGGGGTGGCATTATAAATGCAGTTTCTAAAAAAAAAAAAAAAAAATTCACAGGAACTGTGGAATGTAGTTTGTTCATCCTGGGCTGAAATACCTGTTTCTAGGTGCCAGTTGGTTGACTCGATGCAACGCAGATGCGCAGCAGTTATGAAAAACAATGGTTATGCTAAATATTAGTGCAGTAATTTAAAGTGAAGTTAAATCTTGAAAAAGTTCTTCAGTTTATACAGTAAGTGTTTGAGTTTGAAGAGAAAAATGTCAACACTGCTATTTTTTTGAACAGATTAATATTCCTTTCCTGTAAAAGAATAACGCAGACTTGATAAAATTTGTTAATGCTTTGATTTGGAATTGAATGTGTAATGTTTCCAATACATTTGAAATATGGAACTAAAAGCTATAAAAAAATATTTGCACTTTATTCACTTTTTTTTAACGCACTGCTATTTATTTGAACACAACTATATATATATAATTACTGTCCTCGCGCGGTGTGATACTAAAAGTTACCGGATAAAAGTTACTCTTACCGGATGTTCTTATTAAATGTAAGCAATGACATCTGAAATCTGAAACAACATCATATACAGGAATTTCATCGAAAATATCGTCCTTGTGCACTCGCGCTTGTAAAGCTGTTGTTAAACATTGAGTGGATTTAGGGGGTTAATTTATATATAGAACGGATATACACTAGTCACAAAAAGTTAGGGATATTTGGCTTTCGGGTGAAATCTATGGAAAATGTAAGTTCACGCTACAGTGATATTATACGTATCATGAAAGTAGGGCATTTAAGTAGAAGCATGCAATGGTGATTTCCTCATCTCAAACAATTTATTGAAACAAAAGCCAACAACAGTGGTGGGTATACCACAACAAAAATGTCAATGTCTCAATAACTTGTCGTGTGCCCTTGAGCATCAATTACAGCTTGACAACGACGTCTCATGCTGTTCACAAGTCGACTTATTGTCTGCTGAGGCATGGCATCCCACTCTTCTTGAAGGGCGGCCCTCAGGTCATTGAGGTTCTGGGGTACAGAGTTACGAGCCTCTACACGGTGAGTCAGCTGATCCCATAGGTTTTCTTTGGTTGTAGAATTTGAATGGTTTGAAATATTGACACCATATTTTTAGCAGAGATAGGCAGCATATTGAGGAATCGCAAAGCGGAGTTTTTCCTCCATAGCTGTTGTAGCTCATCAGGTAAAAATTAATTTTAAATGTTTGTTGTAATTAAGTAGCAAAAAGTGTATGTATATGAATTCTGACTGCTTAGTCATAATAGTGCAGTTCTCTGTTTTAATAAAAGCTATTAACCATATTTGTAGCCTTTACAGTTTTTAAGATAAACAGCTTTGTTGGTCACTAGTGAAAACAGGCGAAAAGTGGTATATTTTGCCCTTGGTAGGAAGAGGTTAACCAACTATATTAGCTAACAAGCTAACCACGCTGTAGGTTCTCAATTACTGTGCCAAATTAGCCGCAAACTATACATAACAAAATTGACGTTTGTCAAATTAGATAGCCATGTTCAAACCGCCTTTACATTTTTCGCTCCTTGAGTGAAGCCAGCTGCACGAAAGAAGAGGTCAGGCAGAGTGTGTGTAATTTTAATGATCAGTTCATAGCTGGATTCAAACATTTAAAATAAAACTCTGAAATGGCAGCACTTTTTCTAAAAAAAGACCGGGCTCAGTAAGTAACGTTACTGATCCACCTAGCGGATCACAGTTCACACCAAAGAACAAAATTTAAAGGCAGCCATTATTAAATAACGTGACTTTTAACAAATCCAACTTTGACTACACCCGTTTAAGAGTTGGCTCATTAACATTCTACTTGCTCATTGGCAGAATGCACTAACAGACAACTTGAACTAGCTAACGTTTAATTTCCAACAGTGCGGGCATTGAAATTACACACAGGTCCAACTGGTTCAGTCTTCCATATGCCAACTGACAGCAGTTCAGAGCAGGCCTTGCCACATGTAAAGGTTTCCCATCGGGCTAAAGTTATTTAATCCGATGTCAACGTAATGTTAGATATAAAAACGGACGTTCGCCTATTTGTAAGCACATGATGCCACGAGCTTGCGTGATATTTTGTACAATTTAACCCAATCAATCAAACCAGCAGATTGCTGAATAATTTTGTATCATAAATGTAAGTTGTTAGCCTAACGTTACAAGTTACTAGTTAGATTAATAAATTTGTGGCTAGAACACCAGCTAGAAACACATTGGCAACGCTAAACACAGCATATTGCCAAAATACCAAAAAATAAAACCTTTGTTCTTACCTGTGAATCTCCTCTTTTCATTTATGACCTCGAAAAAACTCAGGTCTTTGCAAGTTTTTCTGGTGGTTATGGTCCACCCGAACACTCCTTTAGCTTAATTAGCTAGGCTAAGGCAAGGCAACTTCTTGAACGTAACGTAAATCAAATTAAAATAAATGAGACCACGCAGAAAACAAGTAATAATTAATAGCTAATAATAAGATTAAAAAACAGGAATTAATTATGTAGGCCTAAGTTAATAATGTGGCTTTATTATTCACACTTTTTTTTTCTCTCACTAAATTCTCCTAATCACACTAGTGTTGTGTCGTTCGCGAACGATTCGTTCAAAAGAACGAATCTTTTGGGTGAACGAACTGAACTGAATCACTTACTGAAAAGATCCGTTCATTTCTCAGTTCAGTTCAGTTCACGAACGGATCTGATCAGCAGCGAGCGTGCACCGTGCAGGGAGGGGGAGGGACTGCCGCGAGCGAACGTGATTCGTCCCTTGCGAACCAGTTCTGCTGTGCTGAACGAATCATTCGCATTTGCTTCTTCCTATTCCATTTCGGACGTATTGTTCTAAGTATTGTATAGCCGAAATGAGTACCGTGTTTGCGTGTTGTATACTAGAAAGTTTTTTTTTCTTTTTTTTCTCTAATTTGTTTCCTAAATTGTTCGAAATAAAGTTTATATTAAAAAAAAAAATTATAAAAAAAATTTGCGGGCGGGCGCCGAGCGAGGCAGCGAGCGTGCAGAGTGGACTGATTCGTTCACTGCGTGACGTGACGTGATCCTGAGTGATAATCAGCGGCTCAAACTGCCAGAATCAGGCCCAGCGAGTTAAGACTTAAAAGTCATTGAAAACCAGCGTTCACCTCCAATATTGATATTCAACGAGGAAACTTTTAAAAATATCAAGATTTGTAAACGGAGTTTGGCGCATTTGTCAAAGCGACAGCACTTCCGCATGAACTGTTCGGCCGTCAGTTCACTGAGTGAACGAACTGTGACGCAACGGTGCAAGTTCAGTGATCCGTTCACTGAAGCTACTAGACACAGTGAGTTAACGTGACGTGATCCTGAGTGATAATCAGCGGCTCAAACTGCCAGAATCAGGCCCAGCCAGTTAAGACTTAAAAGTCATTGAAAACCAGCGTTCACCTCCAATATTGATATTCAACGAGGAAACTTTTAAAATATCAAGATTTGTAAACGGAGTTTGGCGCATTTGTCAAAGCGACAGCACTTCCGCATGAACTGTTCGGCCGTCAGTTCACTGAGTGAGTCGGACTACGCAGTACGCAGTCGGAGCTCCGCCCAAGCACTGAACGATTCGGTGAACAAATCTTTTGAACGAATCTTTTTAATGAACTGATTCTAGTGATTCGTGTCACTGAAGTGAACTGTTTTGCCCATCACTAAATCACACCGCCCGTACAGCTACTAACAATTTATACTTTATCAAGGCCCCTCCTACCAAACTAGTCTTTGCCAATAAAAAACATGCACCGAACTTGAACTGGCTACTTTAAGACTGCAAGAAATCTGCATGCAGACAATTGGACATTTTCCGTGTAGCCTAACCCCGCTTCCCCTCCTCCTCTAACTCCACGCTGCCAATATGACATTGGATGTTAGAAAAGCTCATGCAAGAACTTTCCGTTTTATGTGAATCAATGCGGTTTGTTGTACAGAATTGTCTATTTTAACAAGGGGGGCGCTTTTTCTCATTTCGTTTAACAAGGGGGGCACTGCCTTCAACCATTATGAATTATTAGTTATTAGTGCTTTGATGGTAAATTGAAGTAGTAGTAATTATAATCCATAATAATCAAATGAGACTGATTTCATTTTAACATAATTTAAGAATAATACGGGTAAACCTCATTATTCCAGTTATTGCCGATATTTCTGGCATCCCATGTAAGAGTTTTATATATAGAGGCATATTCCTTATATGGTGCCCTGGTGTGAGGATTTATAAATATTCTCTACATTTATTGGCGCCCCGTCCGAAGATATTCCCTACATAATTGGTGCCCGGGTGAAGACTGGTAAGACGGACATGTTTTATTTGTCTATCACCACTACTGCTAAATGTATATGTAAACACCTTGCATGAGTAATACTCCACATGTAAGAATATAGAGGCATATTATTTACAACACCCTAGCAACCGCCTCGTAACACCTTAACAACCACTTACTACTCTTACTAATGGTGGTGTGGTAGTGGGCGTGGTCTATCACCAAAAAAGGCCAGCACACAACTTTGAGGAAAGGTTTGTCCCGTAGATAATAGCATATGGGTGGTACCATTTGCTTGTCTGCCGGTGCAGAGCAACCACAATTGCATTTTCTCAGGAAATGCACATTTCTAGTTAGCATTCTGCAACCACATTACTCAGGGCCGGCCTAAACGATTATGGCGCTCTAGGCTAGATGACATTTTTGCGCCAGATTCGGGGTGGGGGTGGGGGGGGGGGGTTGTGATGATGATGGGTGATTAAAATAAATTTAAAAAAAGACTAGCCTACATGCATGTATTTAGCCTATGAAAATGAACTTCAGAAGATGTGTGAACGTGAAAAATAAACAAACACTTCAATGTTTATGACGGTTTGGTACATTTTCGGTACAGCAGGAAAAAAAAATAAAAAAATGCGAAATATAAAAGTGTTTTTCATGTATTAAAATGTAAGAGTGGCTAACTTGCCATAATTTCTTAACAAAATAAGGCGCATTAATGCTCAAGCCATATTTTACGGGGATGTGGGGTAATGTAATTATTACCGGAGCATCTCCGTTATTTTAGTGTCATCTGAATCTAGCATGTCAGTAACTTTTGCGAACTGCTCGCACCCGCGCCAGGAAAGATTCCGGCGTATTTTACCTACTGTTAAATGCCTGTATAAATAACCCCAGGTTATAGCAATCCCGTGCGAATTAATGATTTCCATTAATTGGACGCCTACCACGCCCCACCCATATACCCAAAATTCAGCTCGCGCAGGCCATCAACATGCACACCTTTTGAAAGTTCACATGACCAAAATCACATGACCAAAGCCTTTCCTATTTCCTTCAGTAAAGGCAATTAATGTGCACCCAAGTTTATTTGTTATAAATGACATATTCACAACAGGGCGCACAAATTTACCATAACCTATAGGCCAAATCATTTTGTTGAGAAATGCGTCAGTAGGCTAATGCCATAATTAAGTAAATGTTTTTCTGTTTTTTTTCTTTTGTTAAACCCTGTTACCTTTGGCCCACTAGAAGCAATTTTCGTATCGGTGTGTTTTATGCATTTATGAAGGTTGTAAACAATGGTTTATTGTTGTATTGCCCAGAGAGGATGTGTTTCCGCTTTTAACGATCCCACATTGGAATTTTGGCATTTTCTTAAAGTTGCAATTTATAATTTCAGAGAAATATTAATTGGACCTACTATAATTGGGATGTCGACGACGCACCTCAAGGGGGCCACCGTGGATAAGGTATTATGGCTTTGGGATATAAGAAAGATGTAGGCTACACTGCTGACTGAACACAGCTAAGCTACGCTATGATATTCTTTGCTGCTTCTCGACGGCAGTGTTAGTCCTGTAAACGCGTAGTTTAGGCTAATTGAACAAAGAAAGGCTTGTTCAATTATGCGATAAAAGACTGAAATGTCACTATACAAAGGGCATTCAATTGCCTGCTGCAATAAGTCACATTGTTTGAGGTGATCACAAATAGTTTATGCACAATTTAAACAAACATAATTAACGTAGTCCGCGATGTTAATTGTGAAGTAGCCTATGTGCGGAACAACAGAGATGCTATTGTAACAACGAAACATAGGCTACTGCATAAATCGTTAATATCTGCAATATTTGCCAGGACAAAACGCTGTTGGTTCAACAGAGCATATCCTGCATTGATGTTTGAACCAGGAACCAATTGGCTCTTCTTTTGTTTGTTTATTGCCAAAAATGTTTGGCGTGCGTATTTTGAGTTGTGGTTTCGTCGCATTTTAAATAGGCGTTTTTAACAATAATTTGTTAGTCAGTTACTAATCATGTGTGAGGTTGAAAGCAGAATTACTGGGTTTGCTGGATAATTGCACTGATCTCGAACAGCTCTTTTTACTTCAGTCCATCCATGTTCCAGATATGGAAGGGTTCCGGGTTTTACTGCAGTTATCAAGCTAACCCAGTAATCCTGCGTTCTGGAATAGCTACCCCAGCCCCCAGGTGCTCGCAGGATCATACATTTTAGGGCAGTTTATACCACGACATCTTCATGGAGATGAATTTTAGGCTACAGGCTACAATTGTAGCACATGTTACAACCATGCAGCATGGGGATGGGCTTGCTGTTTTGTTGCTTATAATGTCTGTGAGTAGGCTAGGCAATGCAAATCAAACCTATATGTTAACTTGGAGCCTGGAGATAAATGATAAATATGTTAGCCTATGTGTTTTGGTTTAATGGTCGCAAGGAGCAAACAAAAAAACATCCGATTCATGAATTAGGCTACTTGAGTGGGTAAATAAATCTTTTTAAATAACTCGCGCAGAGTTTAATGGAGAGCGCAAATTGCATGGATATCAGTTATGGTGTATTCAAATGAACTCGGAAGTCCGAATATTTCCGACTTCCGAGAAGAAAAAATTTGAACATGACAATGTCACGTTCAAATCGTTTTTTATTCTTGTAAATCGGATGACAACAAAAGGCATGTGAACGCATTTCCGTATCCGTGCTTATTGTGTGAGAAAATGCGGTTATTAGGTTACCCAAGTGAGCAAAATCCGGAATCTAGACGTCTAGAGTAATACATGCAAATTGTGCCCGTTCTCCCTTACATTTTGACTTTTGATGTTAAAGAAGCAATTATATAGCTATATTATAGCTTATAATTGCTTAGCTAACGTCCAAAGTGAAAATGTAATAAGAAAAAAAAAAGACCGGTAGGTAGACCGGAGATTTAGCCTATACATTTAGGCTATTTAATTTAATTTATTTTTTCGCCCCCGCACTTATGAAATGATTCCGGCGCCCCTGCCCCATACCTATACAGCACAAGAGTTTGGCACTTTTCAGGGTTTCCTACAGAAGTAACCACAATGACCACAGACTCTCACCCCTTAAAAACATTAACTTCTATATATTCTGACCTAATGTTACCACACAGCATTCAGATAGAACTTCACACATCCACACAATAAAGCCCCAAACTTGGGTTATTTTGCGGTTTTTGTCTTTCCTCTTCGAATTCTTCTTTTTCTCATTATTCTTCTTCTTCCCATTTTTCCTGCCTACCCAGAGACCCTCACTACCTGCCTGCCTCTGTACCCTCAAAGAATAATTCTCCGCATTGGATGACAACATCGCATACCTGCTCTCCCAAGCGTATCGCCCAATAAAAATGCTTCAAACTAATGTTGACACATCACAGAATCACAGACAAAACCGCTATATTGCTTTGTGTATTCCATGAAGCTACTGTGGCCTAGTGGTTACAGTTGTTGCTTCTCACACAGAGGATTGTGGGTTTGAGCCCAACAGGGCATAAGTTTATTTTCAACAAAAACAATGTGCAACTCTTAAATACTTTTAATTAATTTCACTGTTTTTATTTTCACATTAACAAACGTATTTTTATTGCAAAGGCAAAAGACGTTTCCAATATTAACTGTTCAATGTTTAATTTGTATTTCACTTCTACTACAGCGAAGTATTGAAAATCAGATGGACACTGTTACCCCTTTGGTCTTCTGGTTAGCGTCAAGCCTTAGTATGTCAGAGACGTGGGTTCGATCCCCGCCTGGTTGGTACTGAAGTGTAATTTCATTTTGGACTCAAACAGTGTGCACATGTTCTGGTTTTCTCATGCAAGAATGCTTTTTTTATTTCAAAGACATGTTTACAATATTAACTGTTCACTCGTAGCCTGTTAGTTAAACAATTGAGTCACTAGACACCACGCAGTTATGCAATAGCCAAACTAACGTTATGGGAACAGATAGCTATCCCATGGCCATTTGTCAAGCAAAGAAAAAAGTTTTAACGCAGAATATCATCTGGTCTATAAATAACTGGGCCATTGGCTACATGTTTTAATCTCACACAAATGCCGACAAAAAAATTAGTCTGTGTGGAGCCCATGTCTGACTCTGTGGAAACCGAACCTTCAACGCTCGCCTCGGCCAACATTTCTTTATTATGTCTTCATTCATTTCTTCATTTCAGCTCTGTTCATTTTATCCTTTTCACATACCTTTCCAAAAAATTAGAATATCATGGAAAAGTTTTTTTTTTCCATAATTCCATTCAAAAAGTGAAACTTTCATAGATTATAGATTCATTACACACAAAGTGAAATATTTCTAGCCTTTATTTGTTTCATTTTTCATAATTTTGACTTGCAGCTCCAGAAAACCCCCAAAACAGTATTTCAAGAAATTAGAATAGTGTGTCGAAAATCAGCATTTACTTCAGTTATTTCAGAGAATGAATGTTTTAGACTGAGTGTCACACTCTAATCATCTAATTTAATCAAAACACCTACAAAGTTTTTCTACAGGTGTGTCGTTAAATTGGACAGGTATCTCAGTTTGGTTCATTATGGGGAAGACTGCAGACTTGACAATTGGCCAGAAGACCATCATTGACACCCTCCAGAAGATGGGTAAGCCACAAAAGGTCATCGCTAAGGAGGCTGGCTGTTCACAGAGTGCAGTGTCCAAGCATATCAATAGAAAGTTTAGTGGAAGGGAAAAATGTGGCAGGAGAAGGTGCACAAGCAAAGACGATTCCAAAATTTGGCAGAGATGCAGAGGGAGTGGACTGAGTCAGTGCTTCAAAAACCACCACGTACAGAATGTGACACTCAGTCTAAAACATTCATTCTCTGAAATAACTGAAGTAAATGCTGATTTTCGACACACTATTCTAATTTCTTGAAATACTGTTTTGGGGGTTTTCTGGAGCTGTAAACCAAAATTATGAAAAATGAAACAAATAAAGGCTAGAAATATTTCACTTTGTGTGTAATGAATCTATAATCTATGAAAGTTTCACTTTTTGAATGGAATTATGGAAAAAAAACTTTTCCATGATATTCAAATTTTTTGGAAAGGATCTATATAACAATGTCACCATAAAATTAACTACTAGGAAAATTAAGAATTTACGATAATACATTAAGAATTGATGATAGCCTACTATAAGCTGCAATCCCTTAAGAGATCGGATTTATAAACCTCTAATTCCCCAAACATATCTGATTCATGGTTAGTCACTTAAAAAAAGTACTATAGCCTTTGAACATTGCTTTAGTCTACAGACAATGTAGCTTACTGCAAACACTTTAAATTATAGTAATAATAATAAGAAGAAGAATAATCTCTGGTTGACTCCTTTTTTAGTAGTATCTATTGTTTTATTTCTGGCTAAGATTCCTGGGAAATATGCGTTGTCCAATTAAGCTTGTTAGCCAACGTTAGTTTTGCCAGAGAAACGTCAGTCAGCTGCTAGTCAGGAAGCATGTACCAGCTAGGCTACTACAAATCGAATCAATATGCCTTATACATCCATTGCACTACAGAAAACTAAACTATTCATTGTATTTCATTAGACATTAAATACAGCTCATCTACAAACTCTTTTAATAATTTTGGGCTATCGGTAATAGGAGAAATGTTCATTCTCGTCAGTACAGGGCGTTACGCTTACGCAAATGTCTGCAGGCATTTATTTGGAATGCATGTATTCTGTGTGCATGTCTCTCTCGATGTCATTATCTTCATGCATTATTCGACATTAGTTAGCTACCAAAAATTAGTGATATCTGATCAAAAACGTCAAAAAAGTTACTCACGCACAGCCTACAGAGCGCTGTCTATAAATCCTTAATTCCAACTTGCAAAAACTAGGCCTGTCTTTAAAAGTATTGATATCAAAATGTGGCCGAGTTACAACTAACAATATTACCTATCGTAGCTCACTAAATAAACTAGCTCCATTCCAATGCAATGCTAACCAAACTTTCCTAAATTGCAACTTGGCCCTGTGTTTCTTCATTTTACCATCTCAAGAGAATGTGGTCAATGAAACTAAGTTCCACATCAAACTCTAAAAGGAGAATAATTTATAGTGGCAATACTCTGATTCAGATGTGTTGCACTTAGAAATTAAACAGAAAAATTACTACACTATAGGGCATGTTTGAAAAATTGTCTGCATCCAGTGCTTTGGGTCTATGAAAAGCACAGAATGAATAAAATGTATTAATATTATTATGTATTTATTTGAAATATTTGGATTTCTATCAAAATCTGTGTGGTCCTACAGAGCATAGATATCCTTGTGTTCACAAAATTCTGTTTGCAAATATAACTATTATTATGTTAAGAAAATTAGTACTATTACTTATTTGCCATCATCTGACCCACAAACATGTCTGGATACGTTTGTAAAAATGCTATATAGACGCTATTTTCTAGATAAAAATATTACAATTTTTTATCTGCATTTATTTATTCATCCCCCATTTCTCTATTGTACATGATGTTTCTTGATATAAATGTCTGTTTTTGAATTGTAATGAAATCTGTAGCAGCAGTTAAGATTTTAAAACTTGTACATTTTCTAAAGTAAACTTGCCAACAAAGTCTAACCATATCCTTTCTGGAATGTAATTATTCATCAACTGTTAAAAACATTAATTGAAATCAAATGTTCTTCCATGAGGGACACACTCTTCACATGCTAAGATGAAGAAACACAGGGCCAAGTTGCATTAAATAATTTAGGAAAGTTTGGATAGCATTGCTTTGGAATAGAGCTAGCTACGATAAGCAATATTGTTAGTTGTAACTTGGCCACATTTTGATATCAATACTTTTAAAGGCATGCCTAGTTTTTGCATGTTGGAATTAAGGACTTAGACAGCGCTCTGTAGGCTGTGCGTGAGTAACTTTTTTGATCAGATAGATTATTTACTAGATATAACTCAATATAAACGATTGTAGTTTATTTTTTACTGGCATGTGTCAGCAAAGCCTCTTTACATAGAACAATCCCCAGCCCCGCCCACTGCATTTCAGATTGGAACTAGGCAGGCATACTGATGGAGGAAAGAGGGTGCAGCTGAGTCGATCCCTTGTAAACTAGCTCTGAAAATCTAAATTCTAAGCCCTGTTCCAAAAGTTGTTTAGCATATTATTTTTCCCCCTATATTCAGCAGCAGCACATGGCTTCTTCAAGAACGTTAGTGCTAAGATGACCAATATCATGTAAAAGTCAACAGTCGCATCTTTCCAATGAATGAGGGGTGATACATTTCTAGGAGATAAACAGGCCGGAGTTAATACATTTATAGATAAAAAATCACCAGGTTGATTCCGACTGGGAACACATTTGTCATCCCTCCTCTCTCCCCATCTTTTCTCTCGCTCTCTACTATCACTATCCCAATAAAGCAGCAATATAAAGTTGCCTATAAGGATTCACTCACACTAAGGATGGCTTAAGCATGTATAGAATAATTCAATGCGTAGAATGAATAGGTTAAGTATTGTATAGCCTAATGCATGCAATCAACGTAAATTTACCAGGATATCAGTATAGTTTTAAAGGGTAACAAAGCACTGAAACAACTTGTTTTAGATGATAACTGATACATTTGGTTTTTTGATCCTGGTCCAAATCTTGACAAATTACTGCAGTCAGTGCAAAAAAGTGTAAACTTTAAGAATCTGGCTCAAAACTGTCTCGAGTGGTAAAACATTAGGTACTGCACGTTCAATCTGTGATTGGCCAGAAATTTCCCCCAGCTGACGTATTCCTCTTGGTGACAGGATAGAAACCTGTACAGCTACGCCCACCGATAGTTTGGTAGCTACACCCTGAAGTTTTGGAGTGAGGGCGGGCAGCCCAGCGGTTGATCTGCGTGGAGAGGAGATAGAGCGAGCGAGTGAGCGATATAGCTAGCTTACAGTTTTGCTTTGTTGAATATTCTAGTTATAGTAACCTATTTATTTTTGTATTTTTTTTTATAGTTAGCTTGATAGTCCCTTGTTTTTTGATAGTTTGTTTTTCAGTCTAGCTTAGCAAGTAGCTAGCTAGTTTGTTTTAAAAAAATATATAGGTTACTTTATTAAAAATAAATATATAGTATAAAGCATATGAAAACTGTATCTGACAGGGACATGGAGAGCTACTCTCTGCGTTGCATGCACGGTGTGGATTTTTCCTGTATTTTTATGTTAAAACAAAACTAAATTTTACATTCTGACGAGGTAAGTAAAGTATCAATTGTTTACTTTTTGGTCCCGAAAGCGGGGCAAACGAGGTGTTGTTTTGGTGAGTTCTAGGGCGCTCGCTCCATACCTCCCCATTGAACTTCGTCTGGCCTGCTATTACTAGGGGGAGGCCAAACCGGAGCGTTAGAACGTAGACAGCAGTGAATTCACGTGAGCTCGACAATACATTTCTGACAGAAAACGTAATTGACTTTTTTACTTAACTGCTGTGGTGATAAAACTTACAAGAAGTAAGTGCTAGTGTATTGTTAGCCTTTATTGTTCGCCGTATGAGGCTAGAATGATCAAGCTAGCAGAAACCAATAGCATTAAAGGGCAACTTTTAGGTTAACATCAACAGTGAATATGTGGGGAAAATGATGTAGCAATGGCATTTAAAATGTATTTATTTTTAAAATACACTTAGAATTGCATCTATGGTTATTTTTGTAATGAAATCGGCCACGCGCACCTCAAATCTGGCAAATCGAACGGTGACGTCACGTCAAGCAGTGAGAACAGAGCGGGCGTTACAGTGAATGGGAAATTAAGCAACATTAGGAGCAAAATGGATCGTAATATCGGCATCGTTGAGACAGATGAGCTGGAAAATCCACTTTCCAATGCTTGCGTTAGCTATTTAACGTGACAGCGGGCAAACTAACCCAGTAGAGACTGGCACATCCCACTGATCATTCGTTGTCCGTAATAATGTCGGGCAACTTCAGCTGTGTTGGTCGCCTGTGTATGTTGTTTAGATCACTTTTTAATTGTGATTTAGGGTTGAGTTAGAAGACATCGTTTGACATTTAACAATATTTTTCTAAATTCATCTATTGTTTCGGTCAAGAAAGCTGGTAGCTATAGCGAGCTAATTACACTTTGAATTAATCGGTAGCCTATATTGAGCTGCAATTCTGACCATTATAGCCGATGAAATGTGCAGAATACACACACAGTTCATGATCATGCAGCTATTGTTAAAATAGCTAAATGCTATTACTGTACACAGTGCACAGACCACCACTAAAAATGTGGTGGACCACGGTAGACATCAACATCGGCTGCCTTTGTCATTGTAGTGCAGGTGTGCCAATAGGAGCCTGGAGAAAAAATTAACTATGCAATTCACCAATATTGATTGCTTACGTGGCAATAAGTAAGCAATCAATATTGCACTCTATTGCAGTCAAGTAAGTTCTGCTGCTCCAAGGATGCGTGTGAAACCACGGGCTGACAAACCATTTTTTTTCTTTATTTCTTGGCTCTAGCTAATGATAAAGTTTTAGCTCCCCCTTCCCGGTCCACGATTGCCATTTAAATTGCTGCTGTTACCCCAGCTGCCTAATAAGATGCACACAACACGTCATGCCGCCACATATTAGGCTACCTCCAAACGTATGGGGAAATATTGCTTGTTGCTAACAGTAGGTATGATGCCAGATCGATCGGAGGCTTGCTACCTAGCCTCACAGCAAGCAACGTTATTTCATTAATTGATAGTTAGCTAATAGCAATCACTTACCATAAATATTTCACATTTCAGTCTCTAGTTGAATCTGTGCTGGCTCTGTGAGAAATGTTTCCCCCAGGGCCAGTGGCAGAGGCTGCTAATGTCGATGGAACTGAAGGAGACTGAATGGATAGGACAGCACCAGGTAGGCCTATCAGTCTCATGCTGTCCTGTTTTTGAAATCCCATCCTGAACTCCATCATATCTCCGGGGACATAATCCTCCTCCCTAAAATGTGCACCGCACGTGACCGCGTTTTTGGACACATGCCGCAGTGAAATAAGTGAAATAAAATATAATAGGTTAAAAAATTAACTATTAACTCAGTCACTGCACTGTGGCAAGGTCAGGCAAAGACTTTATACCTGCTGTGACGTCACTGGGTGATATGTAAGCAATAATCCATGACGAGGTGTGGATTACACGGTTTTAACCGCACGACGTTGAGGCGACGAACCGGAGTGTGGAGTGTGGTAAAAACCGTGTAATCCACACCTCGGAGTGGATTATTGCGCTTATACCATGGTTACCAACAATGATTATGTATAGTTACTTTAATATTTATTGATTTTTATAGATTTAATCAGCTGATATTTATATATCCTTGCGCTGTCCTTTTTCCCCGTTGTCAAGCAAAACTGCTCGTTGGTAGTTCTTTTTGAACTGAAACCCCCTCCTCGCTAATTCTATTTCTCGTTACTAGTTCTATTTAAGTGCGTCGCTATGCAAACCCTCTCGTCGTTAGTTCTGAAAAACATTGTTTCTATCAGGGAAAAAAATAGTTTATTCTCGGTTATAACATACAATTGGCACCCATTTTGGTTATTTTTGTCATTACATTATTTAAGAAAATTGTATGAAACCATAACTCAATCAGATTCAACATTACCTCCCTCTCTCTGTCTTGCTTTTTAAAAATGGTTTGGTCACGCAGGGTGTAGCAGATTCACATCATGATGTCCTATGCATGGGACCATCTAAAAAATACTACGGAGTTTGTTAGATGTAACTTATCAAAGAATTTTCGCTGGATAAAACGTTTTCTACATATAGCCTATAGGCTACAGATTAGCATGCTTTGTGAAGTAGCTTGCATTCACAAGCAGTCAGTGTGTTGCCGACATTAATTTACATGCAAATTCCTACTATGATAAATTTGTATTTCCAAACTGAGTAAATTCTGCACTTATAACCACAAAAATGTTTTGCTCGGGCAATTTACTACCTCCGCGTCGGGCATTTAAACTGTGTAATGCCCGGCTCCTCGGTCATTATTACTTACTTATTTTCTAGAACGTCTTGGACTCGGAATTGACCGGTCATGTTTGCCATTCCCAGGTTGTGTAGTATTAGCTGGCCAGGCAGGCAGCGCATTAATTTAGAACGGTGATCAAACCTGTGACCCGGATGACTGAAGGTTATACATAATAACCACCAGTCATTGACCAATTAGAATCCAGTATTTTGCCTCCCGCCGGCAAAAAGAGCAAGACCAATGACAACGCTATTACTGATGACATTGTATCTACACTCTCACAACTAATAACAGATCAGATGCCTTAGAAAAAATGGTCGGAAACAATGGCATGAAAAGACTTTGCTTGCGCAGAGATCAAGGATATGAAGGGCAGGGTTGCTCTCATGGAGAAACACATCCAAAAACAAGAGAGGAGGAGTGACGTGGGAAAGTCGGATCTCAGAAATAGAAAGTTACTTCAGGCGATGGAACTTGAAACTGCATGGGGTACCTGAGGTGGATAAGCAAGATGTACGCTAAGAGACCATTCGGATCTGCTAATCTGCCATCCCAGAGGAAAAGAGAAGGATTACCGAAACGGTCGACACCGTGCACCGTCTCGGCCGCAAGCAATCAGACAACTAGAAACCCAGAACTATCATCCTCCAGTTTAATTCACGAGTTGTCCGAGATATGATATGGAAGCCTGCAAAGAAATCCCCTTATACAGTCAAGCCGGAAAGTCTACACACCCCTTTCACCTTATCCACGTTTTATTACGTTAGACATATTCTACAATAGATTGAGTTAATTTTTTGTCTCAAAATTCTACACAAAATAGCCCATGATGACGAAGTGAAAACAGGTTTTTACACATTTGTGCTAATTTATTAAAAATCTAAATGTAAAATATCATATGTACACAAGCGTGATATGACACCCAAAAGTGAGCTGAGGTGCATTTTGTTTCCACTGATACTGCTTGAGATGTTTCTACAACTTAATTGGAGTCCACCTGTGATAAATTCAATTGATTGGACATGATTGGGGATTGCCAACACCTGCCTATATAAGGTCCCACAGTTGACAGTGCATGTCAGAGCAAACTCCCAGCCATGGGGTCAAAGGAATTATCTGCAGACCTCAGAAACAGGATTGTGTCAAGGCATGATCTGGAGAAGGGTACGGAAAAATCTGCAGCTTTACAGGTCCCAAAGAGCACAGTGGCCACCATCATTTGTAAATGGAAGAAGTTTGGAACCACCAAGAATCTTCCTAGACTTGGCTGCCCGGCTAAACTGAGCAATCGGGGAAGACGGGCCTTGGCCAGGGAGGTGAGCAGGAACCCGAGGGTCACTCTGACAGAGCTCCAGCGTATCCTTGTGGAGAAGGGAGAACCTTTCAGAAGATCAACCATCCAGGCAGCACTCCACCAATCAGGCCTTTATGGTAGAGTGGCCAGACGGAAGCCCCTAAAAGGGACATCACAGCCCGCTTGGAGTTTGCCAAAAGGCACCTAGAGGACTCTCAAACCATGAGAATCAAGATTCTCTGGTCTGATGAAACCAAAATTGAACTTTTTGGCCTGAATTCCAAGTGTCACATCTGGAGGAAACCAGGCACCGCTCATCACCTGGCTAATACCATCCCTACAGTGAAGCATGGCGGTGGCAGCATCATGATGTGGGGATGTTTTTCAGCAGCGGGAATGGGGCGACTAGTCCTGATAGAGGGAAAGATGAATGCAGCTAAGTACACCAAGATCCGTGAAGAAAACCTGCTCCAGAGCGCTCTGGACCTCAGACTGGGGCGAAGGTTTACCTTCCAACATGACAACGACCCGAAGCACACAGCCAAGAGAACAAAGGAGTGGCTTCGGAGAAAGTCTGTGCATGTCCTTGAGTGGCCCAGCCCTGAATCCAATTGAACATCTGTGGAAAGAGCTGAAAATGGCTGTGTACCGACACTCCCCTTCCAACCTGACGGAGCTTGCAAGGATATGCCAAGAGGAATGGGCAAAAATGTCCAGAAACAAGTGTGCCAAGCTCGTAGCTTCTTTCCCAAGACGCCTTGAAGCTGTAATCGCTGCCAAAGGTGCAGCAACCAAGTATTACGCTAAGGGTGTGTACAGATATGTAACCCCTAAATAACCTATTTTTGTCAGTAAAATAAAATTGCATATTTTCTAAAAACCTGTTTTCACTTCATCATTATTGGCTATTGTGTGTAGATGTTTGAGGCAAAAAATGAACTCAATCTATTGTAGTATAAGTCTGTAACGTAATAAAACGTGGAGAAGGTGAAAGGGGTGTGCAGACTTTCCGGCTTGACTGTATGCATGACAATGGTTTGCGGTTCGCTGAAGATCTTTCCAAAATGGATAGAGAGAAAATAAACCAACTCTGGCCTATGATGGGCAAAGCGTGCAAAGAAGGAAACATGACAGGTCGAGCGTTCATTAATGGGACTGACGTTTTTCCACAAACTTGAAAATGTGGACACCATGCCGAGGTAACCGGCATGTTTACATCATTGATGCTTCTCTGTAAGTAATGTTAAACATTAATGTCATTAGTATCATTCCCTTTTATTACTCGATTTACAATTTATACAAGATTACTCTGCAGCACACTTGCTGCTGTGTTATTTTACTTATTGCAGATGAACAGATTGCTAACAATGTTAGCTCATTTAATAATAAGGTGTATTATTAGCTCTCGTCTCTGTGCCAATTTTTTCTCTTTTTGTTTTACATTAATACTTAAACAGCTTGTGGGCTCAACCACTGTGTCAAGTCAGTGAATACCATCTATTTACCTTGTTCGCTAAAGTTTAACAGGTTCTTTTTTACTATTTGCTTTCTTCTTATTTGTAGCAGTACATTCTTATCCTTACGTGTTTTATCAAATTTTTTAGGTGGTCGATAATATGGATTTTGAATTTAACACTGAATATTATTTCTCTTAATGCTAGGGGTTTACGAGATCAAACAAAAAGAAAAGCAATTTTTTTATACTGTAAACGCAGAAACGCTGACCTGATCCTGATCCAAGAGAGTTATTCTTGTGACACAGATTCAAAGTTCTGGAGGTCACAATGGGGAGATGCATATTTTAGTCATGGAACAAATCACTCTGCAGGTGTGCTGATACTTTTGAATAAATTCAAAGGGGACGTTTTGGACGTTGTGAAATAAACGGATGGCCGATGGATAATTTTAGTAGCCAAATTGGACAATTTTATCATTTGCAACGTATACGGGTATAATTTGCATGCAACAAATAAGACTGTTTTCTGTCAGTTGTCAGATAGACTGACGACATTGCATAATAAGCATACAGGAGCATACTTAATAATTTCAGGGGACTTCAATGTGACACCAGATGATTATAAAGACAGATTTCCTCCAAGATTCATTAGGAACTCTATGAATAATGATATTATATCCAAATTTTGCTCTGATTTGCTGTTTAACGATTCGTGGCACTTCTTTTATCCAAACGTGAGTGACTACACTTGGTGTAATTAAAAAATCTAATCTCATCCTCCATGTTAAAACATGTTAAAGAAATAGATCATCATTATGCGCCATTGTCGGACCATAAATTAATATTTTTAAACTTACAAAGTGCTGAAAAACGTGCTAGTATTAGGGGATATTGGAAACTTAATAATGTGTTATTAAAAGATGAAGTCTTTAAAGAAGGCATTAAACATTTGGCAGAAGAGATATTTCATAATAATGATTCAGGGCACAAAGAAAAATGGGAATTTTTTAAGTTTAAGACCCGTAATTTAGCTATTCAACATGGTAAATAATTAAAGTATTCAAAAAATCTGAAAGAAAATTAGCTAATGACCAAACTTGATAATCTCTTAAAGAAGGGCAATCTCTTATTGGAGGAGGAGTTTGTAATGAAAACCATTCAAGTGGAATTGGATGAAATGTTTCTGGAATTGGCTAAGGGCGCATTTGTAAGATCCGGAGCTAAATGGTTCGAAGAGGGAGAAAGAAACACAAGTTAAAAACTAAAAATTAATGATGTAATATGCAAAGATCCTAAATTAATTGCTGACTTTGTTACCAATTTTTATGTGAAAATTTACAAATCTACATTTCATGAAGAAAAATGTGAACTTTTTTTACAACACATTCGAAAACATGTCCCGACTATTAAAGAATTCAAAGCTCTTTGTGATTCTGACCTAACAGTGGGTGAAGTTAAAAATGCTTTACTATCAATGAAGAAAGATAAATCTCACCGAAGATTTCTGTCACACCCTCGATAAACGGTAAAAGTCCCAGTAGAAGATGGAATTATATCTTTAAAAGTTATGTATTTTCTGAATCGTTATCAACATTCCTGGGTCACTGTCGATGGGCCGATGTGATCTGGGCATAGAGTTCCTATGTAAATTACGTCAGAAGCATTCAGCCTATATTATTACCTTATCACGCCCAGATTTTGGCATTTTTCATATTTCAAAAGGGGCCGGGTCTAGCAAAACCAGCGTGTTTTGTTACCCTTTAATATGATTTGATTTTACCATCAATAACAGGAGTTGGAGTTCACCCCGGTGGGCAGAGGGTCGCCTCCCTACGCCTAAGGGTCATGGGGGGGAAAACTCTGACTGTTGTCTGTGCTTATGCACCGAACAGCAGTTCAGAGTATTCTGCCTTCTTGGAGACCCTGCATGGAGTCCTGCATGAGGCTCCTGTAGGGGACTCCGTAGTCCTGCTGGGAGACTTCAACGTGCACATGGGCAACGATGGAGACACTTGGAGGGGCGTGATTGGGAGGAACGGCCTCCCTGATCTGAATCCGAGCGGTGGTTTGTTATTGGACTTCTCTGCTAGTCATGGATTGGCCATAACAAACACCATGTTCGAACATAAGGTTGCTCATAAGTGTACATGGTACCAGAGCACCCTAGGCAGAAGGTCGATGATCGATTTTGTTATCGTATCATCGGACCTGAGGCTGTAGGTATCGGACACTCGGGTGAAGAGAGGGGCAGAGCTGTCTACTGATCACCATCTGGTAGAGTTGGGTCGGGTGGCCGGGGAAGCCTCTGGACAGACCTGGTAAGCCCAAACGTGTAGTGCGGGTGAACTGGGAACGTCTGGAGGAGGCCCAGGTCCGGGAGACTTTCAAGTCACACCTCCGACAGAGCTTTTCTGGCATCCCTGTGGAGGCTGGGGACATTGAACCAGAGTGGACGATGTTCAAAGCTTCCATTGCTGAAGCTGCGGCTGGGAGCTGTGGTCTCAAGGTCTTAGGCGCCTCAAGGGGCGGTAGCCCTCGAACATCCTGGTGGACACCGGTGGTCAGGGAAGCCGTCCGACTGAAGAAGGAGGCCTTCCGGGATATGTTATCCTGGGGGACTCCGGAGGCAGTTGCAAGGTACTGACAGGCTCGAAGGACAGCAGCCTCACCCGTGGCAGAGGCAAAGCAGCGGGTGTGGGAGGAGTTCGGAGAAGCCATGGAGAAGGACTTTCGGTCGGCACCAAAGCGGTTCTGTAAAACAGTCCGACACCTCAGGAGGGGGAAACGGGGAACCATCCAAGCTGTATATAGTAAGGATGGGACGCTGTTGACCTCAACTGATAAGGTGATAGGGCGGTGGAAGGAACACTTTGATGAACTCCTGAACCCGACTAACTAACTGCCTCTATAGTAGAGGCAGAGACGGAGGATGATGGGGGATCATTATCGATCTCCCTGGAGGAAGTCACTGTGGTAATCAAACAACTCCGCAGTGGCAAAGCCCCGGGGGTTTATGAGATCCGCCCAGAAATGCTGAATGCTCTGGGTGTTGAGGGGCTGTCATGGATGACACGTCATCAACATTGCGTGGAAGTCGGGGGCAGTGCCTAGGGAGTGGCAGACCGGGGTGGTGGTTCCCCTGTTCAAAAAGGGGGACCAGAGGGTGTGTGCCAACTACAGAGGCATCACATTACTCAGCCTCCCCGGGAAAGTATACTCTAAGGTTCTGGAAAGGAGGGTCCGGCCGATAGTCGAACCTCAGATTGAAGAGGAACAATGCGGATTCCGTCCTGGTTGTAGAACAACGGACCAGCTTTTTACTCTCGCAAGGATCCTAGAGGGGGCCTGGGAGTATGCCTATCCAGTCTACATGTGCTTTATGGATTTGGAGTAGGCTTATGACCGGGTTCCCCTGGAGATATTGTGGGAGGTGCTGCGGGAGTATGGGGTGAGGGGGTCACTACTCAGGGCCATCCAATCTCTGGACGCCCAAAGCGAGAGCTGTGTCTGGGTTACCGGCAGTAAGTCGGACTCGTTCCCAGTGGGGGTTGGCCTCCGCCAGGCCTGCGCCTTGTCACCTATCCTGTTTGTGATATTCATGGACAGGATTTCAAGGCGTAGTCGTGGAGGAGAGGGGTTGCAGCTCGGTGGGCTGAGGATTGCATCGCTGCTTTTTGCAGATGTGGTCCTGATGGCACCATCGGTCTGCGACCTTCAGCACTCACTGGATCGGTTCGCAGCCGAGTGTGAAGCGGCTGGGATGAGGATCAGCACCTCTAAATCTGAGGCCATAGTTCTCAGCAGGAAACCAATGGTTTGTCTACTCCGAGTAGGGAATGAGTCTTTACCCCAAGTGAAGGAGTTCAAGTATCTCGGGGTCTTGTTCTCGAGTGAGGGGATGATGGAGCGTGAGATGGGCCGGAGAATCGGAGCAGCGGGAGCGGTATTGCGCTCGCTTTACCGCACCGTTATGATGAAGAGAGAGCTGAGAAGAAGGCAAAGCTCTCGATCTACCGGTCAATCTTCGTTCCTACTCTCACCTATGGTCATGAAGGGTGGGTCATGACTGAAAGAACGAGATCGTGGATACAAGCGGCCGAAATGGGTTTTCTCCGGAGTGTGGCTGGCATCTCCCTTAGGGATAAGGTGAGAAGCTCAGTCATCCGTGAGGGACTCGGAGTAGACCCGCTGCTCCTTTGCGTAGAAAGGAGCCAGTTGAGGTGGTTCGGGCATCTTGTAAGGATGCCACCTGGTCGCCTCCCTAGGGAGGTGGTCCAGGCACGTCCAGCTGGGAGGAGGCCACGGGGCAGACCAAGGACCAGGTGGAGGGACTATATCTCCACGCTGGCCTGGGAACGCCTTGGGATCCCCCAGTCAGAGCTGGTCAATGTGGCCAGGGAAAGGGAAGTTTGGGGCCCCCTGCTGGAACTGCTACCTCCGCGACCCGACTTTGGATAAGCGGTTGAAGATGGATGGATGGATGGATGGATTTGACCATAAGAGGAATAGGGAAAAGTAGGCTACAAATAATTTTTGTGCAGGACACTATCATGTTTGGGAGCACCTACTCCAAGAGTATGAATTAGGCTCGAAGCAATCTGAGGTTTGAAGCAATCTGTGCCCAGTGATGAGTAGGCCTAGATGTTTTTTGAATACAGTAGACTAACATAGCTACAGACCTGTACAGCAGTTGGATATAAAAAATAAAAAAAACTGAATACTGGAAATACCTCATTGTACTGAAAGACATGTTTGTTTGGGTGGTGCTCATTTGAATTTCCTGAATTTTGCAGCTTTTAACCAAACCAAACATCTCACTTAAAACAGTTTTTTGTCATCAATAGTAAAAATAACACATGGCGATAGTAAAAAGCAAATTATAATTTTTGGCCGGTAAAAAATCTGCCTCACTGGTAATTGTTTTTCATCGACCAGCCACCTTGGCAGGTAAGTCAAAAAGTTCATTTTGGACCCTGTGTATAGGTATGGGGCATGCCCCGCCAAGCCATAATTTGGCGGATGGCATACCTGCCATTCCAATAATTACCTGTTTTTTCTTACGCACAGTAGGCTTGTGCCATCGTGTGCAAGGCAGCATCGTCCCATCGAGCCCTCTAGCCATCGCCGATGGTCGATTCTATCGAGGGGTGCGCGGGGGCGGGGGTCGGGGCTATTGAACAGCGGGCCTTTTGCTTACTTATTATGGCATACGATTGCGAATTGTATTCACTATTTTGTCCAAATATAATAAAGAATAATATACAACAGATTTTACGTCTATTCTATATTAGCTAGTAGAGGCTATTTATCTCACCTGGCCGCTGTCCAACGAGACGGTCATCACCAGGAGCTATAGTTTCCCTAAGCCTTTCTGCGCCCTCGTCTGTCTTATAGCAATTTGTTTCATTTTACTAATTTCATTTCATTTTGTGAAAAAGCTAGACTAGCAGTCATCACGTTCATTATAATTTTTGTCTTGTAGTAAGCGATTCACAACATCCCCTTTATGCCGCGTGCCATCCCGCACAGTCTATCTCCATCTGCACGTAACTTCTCTCACTTAGCACTATCGGGTTAGACCTTTTTAACTAACCTAATGTAATCAAAAATACATAATAATTTACCCTGAAACTAATTATTTTTATTGATAATCAGAAACTATTTATAGCCTAAACCTATGAAATAAAGAGACAACAAGACCTATAGGCTTACGTTTGACTGAGATTTCTTTTCGTTATAGGGGACTTTTTTTCACTGATGAAATGGTTAAGCTAGGCTATATTACATTTATTTACTATTCTACATAAGCTTGTTGAATCAATTTGAGATTATAGCCTCAACTCCTAAATCGTTTCAATGTTTCGCTTGAGCGACGAAGACATTCCGTGTATCAATATAGGAATATAGCGGCCACCTTTTCATCCAATCTAGTTTATTTCTCTGATAACATCTTTTATTAGTCTACAGTCAGATTGTACAATATTAGGCTATATTTGTTTCCATGCCCCGAGTCCGACACCGGTAAGCTTGTTGTGCTGTTAGAATAAAAAGGCTGTTGAGGGATATATGGCTACAGCTCACCACTCCGTAGCCTAAGCCTACACTCCGTTCTAGACTGAACAATAGTTTATCAATAGCACTATTGAATACGAAATATAATTTGTTTAATTAGGCCTGAATGAAATTATATAGTTAGTTGCACTGTGGTCTAACAGAAGGTAGGCTATCAGCGTGAATTTGCTCAACCCAGGTAAATGATGGCGCCGCCGCGATCACATTTCAAAGACGCAGACAACACGTTACATTGTAAATGCATGGTAGAGTAGAAAATGTATTAAAAACACAGAATGAGAGGCAAAATTTTTATTTTTATTTTAAGAATTAAAAAAAGAAAAGTCGTCCAGGCATCGACAAAGATAGCCATCGCCGATGGGTTCAACCATTGTCAATAGTCGATTCCATCGACCATCGTCCCAAGCCTAATGCACAGCAGTTCCACAGAAAACAAAGCTAATTTTAATACATTTACACTGAGGCTGAACGTTTTAAATGAGCCATGTCAGATTTAGGATATTGCACTAGACTATGCTAACTGTTATGCCCTCGCACACGGACCCTCTGATGCTGATGCTGTTTCTTTGGGATTCCTATGGAAACTGTATGACTACAAGCAACTTCTTCTCTAGGTAGCACATGGGACTGAGAGCACTGTGTCAGGAAACTTCCTGGTTTTGCATAGTTATTTACTGCTGCTCTTGTTGGTTGTTATATCAGCTCTAAGAGACTATTGGTGTAGACCAGGTGACCTCAGCTTTGGTCCATGAGAGCTGCAGGGTCTGCTGGTATGTGTTTTCACCTTAAACTCAGCAACCGATGGCGAAGATATCAAGTGGAGCATGTTAACTGTAATCAGCTGATTTAATTGATCAATGCTGTGCTAAGTAAAAGCAAACCAGAAAACTCCCTCGCCCTCTCTGTTGCTGGCAGGACATTGAGTCCCTGATGTCGGAGGGAAACAAATCGCGTACAGTGGCTGCCACCAACATGAATGAGGAGAGCAGCCGCTCCCATGGCGTGTTCATCATCATCCTCACGCACACACTGAAGGACCTGCAGTCTGGGGTAAGTACTGCATGCTGGGACCTGCATGCTCAGGCCCCGTCATGCTCATCCGAGAATGTCACGGATAAAACCCATCACAATTTGTGTTTTTCCTGCATTGAAATGTCTTTTTTCAAGCCGCCTAATCTGCCTCGGAGAATTCGCGCAAGAAAACGGAGGTAACAATTCAAAACGGCACGTGTGGGTATTTCGCTGGAGTCTGAACCCTGGATAAATCCCGCCTTATAACGCCTTATAACAATGGAATTGCGATCAATAAAGGCTAACAACAAACTATCACTGACTGACTTGTAAGTTTTATAAATACTACTGCAAGTTAAAAGAAACAAACTAAACTTTCTGTGAGAAATGTATTGTCAAGCTTGCATGCACACACTCCTGTCTACGCTCCATTTTGCCCTCCCTACTATAATAACTGCAGCCAGACATACAGTATATAAAGTTATTATTGCCCCCACCCCAGAATAGGTAGGCTATATATATTACCTTGAAAAACGTAGGCTATATTTTTAATGAGCATAGCCTATATTCATTGCCATGATTTTTATTTTTATGTGCGTAGCCTAAATACACCAGAAAACAACCAATATCAATTTAATTTCACATTATATCAATGTGCTATAAGGGGATGACCGCATGTACCACTATCGATAATTGAATCAAGGTGTATAATTCGATAATTTAATCATCTGACTAAACATGAGCGTGACACCTCCTTTTTTCAAAATGACATGCATACTCGGAAAAAAGACAATTAAAACCTAACACCTGTTGCTGACCCTGTGATAACATAAGGTAAATTCATAATTGGTATACTTATTTATAAGGAAAGCTTAAAGGCCAAAATAAAGGCAGCGGAGCGAACGTGGCCATTGCAACTTGTTGGTCTTCTTTGTTGTTGTAGTCGACCAGTGCCAGCGCTACATTCTTAACGTAAAGTGTCACTCTGCCGCCGTACTTCCACAGAGAATATAGGTCACCACAAAGTAAAGGATTCAACGATAGTTTGATAGTTTGAAAAATGATGGTATAATCACTGAAAATAACCCTGATAGACTTGTCGTATTTTATACTGTGGAGTGCGGTTGGTAGTGGATGCTAGCAGTTACCTTAGAGTTGCGCTAGCATTAGCAATGTGTGTATGTCCAAAAGAAGGGACAGCATGGAATTATCTGAAAATGGTTTCCATCAATCAACTACATCATGGGTAAGTCGTAATTGAGACATTATGTCCCAAATTCCAAACTATCCCTTTAATGGATAGCCATTTTCCCCCTAACGAAAGATTGTCCCCCCGGAGGTTTTGTGTATGCCCAGTGTATAACAGGTAGGAGGAGGGTGTACATGCGTTGTGCACACGCCTCGGTAGACGCATATTACTTCTTCATATTGCGCCGTTGAAAAAAACTGCAACATGACTTAAGACCAGGTTTGTGGTGGTTTTAGCGCAAACGCTTTCTGGTGCCACAAAATAGAAATATACCACAATTTAGCCTGGCATACCTCATATTAAGACTAACACGCCCAGTTCAGCGCAAGTTCACTTGCTATTTATAAACAACGTGAGCGCTGGATGGTAAAATGTATCATTTATGATTGTCAAGGCACTGACAATCATCTTTAATGGAATTAACGTAAGATCCCAATCCACGTATCAAAATCCCTGTTGGAAACAAATACAGCGATTAATTAAATACTGACAAACACATGTACCTGCTTTGGTCCTCTTAGCCATGGAAAAATTATAACATTTAAAAATCTAGGAATGCATAAACTAGACAGTGTTATGTTCATCTATGCCAAAAACTGCTGTCGATCAAAGCATAAAATTGGAATAGAAGGGGGTGTAGGTGTTAACATAGCCGCAATTACCAAGCTAGATCGGCCGCACTTTGGCACCACCAAAAGCCTATTTTTGAGCCAGGAAAAACCAGGTTCATCTGTAAAAGGCAATACATGTGGTCTAATTAAGACTTTGGGATGCTGTGAATTGGCGACTCCTGTTCATCATGATTTGTCATTTTTAAGTTGTACTTTATATAATTTTAAACCTGTACATTATATTTTAATTATGAGTTTCTGTTATTTATCCATTTTTTAAATTCCTGTTCAGTTTCTCGCAGTGTGTTGCTTTATTTCTTTCCAGATTTTCGTTAGTATGTCAGAATCTCTCACACCAGTGCTGGAAAATCAATCAATAAATAATGCCTTCTGACAGGTCAGCCAATCAGCCATAGTTTTATCACCGCGTTCCTGTTCCGTCACACCCCCCGGCGGCTGGCACCAAACCTAGTTGGGCACAGAGTCCAGCCAGGTGAATAATGCAGGAGCAGGCTCATGATGCCCCCTCTCTATCAGGGCATCCAACTGTCGCACCAAGCTATTTCTTGCATGATTTTTTCAGCTCTATCAGTTAATTTTGTCAGCACCTCACAAATCTGTCCTTTGCCAAACTCAGATAAAACATAGGAGTTGGAAGGGTGGGTGTGATTCATTCCCCCGTTAGTCCACATGAGATCAAATAGGATTTTGACCCACACTTTGATTCACAATCCTTTTTTGATCACACAGCTCCTCCCCATCTAAAGCATGCCAGGCCCAAAAACCCGCAATGTGGAGTTTTGTGTGCATCTGGCATATGGTAATTCGCTGCGACCTACCACAGTCAATAGGGACAGGGCAGAATCTGAGGACAAGGCTGCCTGTGTTTAGACTGTAATGTCTCGCATCATGTTCCTACATATTCCTCTCACTCACTCTCTCTTTCCCCCTTTCTTTTAAAAAAAAATCTTTTTTTAAGTCTTTCTTTTTGTCTCCTTCTGTTTTGTTGCCAACTCCTTCTTTCCTCATAGTACTGCATATGTACTGCCGTGTAGCTGTATGTGCAGTTGGAATATAAAAGAGGCCTTACTACCTTCTATCTCAATCCATCCTTCCCGGTTCTTCAGCTCTGAAACAAAAGATACACAACAATCGATGATTGTTTGACTGATTCTAAGCACAATGGCCATTGTTCCTGTTCAATGTTGGAAAGTTTTAGTTTTTGGAAATTTATTTCTATGCATTAGTGACCTTTTGTTTGATGGTAGGAAAATGATCTTGCACAAAAGATGAACATGGATAAGTTTTGGACTGTTTTTCCTGTGTGCGGTGGTCTCGGCTGTACAGACAGCATAGTATACAGTGGGGTTTCTCAACGGGGGCGGGTCCCCCCCCCCCCCCCCCCCCCCAGAGTGTTTTCTGAGATTGCAATGTGGAAGCACGATGGATGAGAGGGGGGCATTGGGCATTATGGGGGGCGTCTGCCCCATATTAATGCTCAAGCCTTGGGGGGCCAACCTGTCAGATGCCTCCTACATCCGAGGGAAAAAATCTGGATAAAAAAATGTAATTCTCGACTGTACCGATGCCTGCACAGAGAGGGCGGTTACTTCCGGTTTCGGCGCAAAGTAACCAACAATTAAACAGCAACAGCATGGGCCACAGAACTGGGGCTTGTACACAGAACTATAAAATAACTCTTATATAGTTCTGTGGGCTTGTATCACAAAGCAGGAATACTAAATTAGCTTGATACTGCTGTTAGTAAAACCCGGAACAGCTGTTTTTACTTGCAGTCCATTTTTCAGATTTTGGAGGGTTCCGGGTTCCACGCCAATAAATGTAGAGAATATTTATAAATCCTCGCACCAGGACACCATAAATGTAAGGAATATGCCTCTGTGTGTATATATATATATATATATATATATATATAAACTCTAACATGGAATGCCAGAAATATAGGCAATAACTATGGAATAATGAGGTTTACCCTTATTATTCTTAAGTTAGGTTAAAATTAAATCTGTCATTTGATATTATGGATTATAATTACTACTACTTCAAAGCACTAATAACTAATAATTCATAAGGGTTGAAGGTATACGTTCTAATGATTAGGTGGACTTAGCCCTTGTGCTCATAAGATATCAAAACAGACACCAGGTTTAGCAAGAATAGATTTATTAAACAAGGAAAACAGGAATATTACATTCTATTAAGTAGACATATCGATTTGTGTGGGTATGCACATGTGTGTGTGCGTGCCACGTGTGCTCAGAGAACCACGGAATCATGTGGAGTAAGCTAAGCTCAGGTTTTGAGCAGCCAAGTTATGGTTAGTGATCTCAGATCTAACGTTACTATACATAAGTTCACGCACTTCGGTCAGGTAATAGTTAACCTCTTCTACCGAGGGCAAAATAGGCAAATTTTTGCCTGTTTTCACTAGTGACAAACAAAGGTGGTTATCTCAAAAACTATAAATGGTACAAATATGGTTCATGGCTTTTATGAAAGCAGACACCTGCAGTATTACGACTAAGCAGTGAGAACTCATAGAAATCCAGTTTTTGATACTTAACTACAACAATTTATGTACGGAAATATAAAAAAACTAAAAAACGGGTACCTACATTCAAGTTTGAGAATTTTTACCTGGGGAGCTACAAATGCTATGGAGGAAATTACTCCTCTATCTGATTCATCAATATGCTGCCTACCTCTGGTAACAATCTGGTGTCCAATATCTCAAACCATTCAAATTTTACAGGGTTTTTTTTCAGGTGAACCTTTTTCGTATCCAAATGGTGCCAAATGTGCAAAAATGGCAATGGTCCAGAAAGGTCTCAATATGATTTATTTTTAGGTTTTTACAATAAAATGAGATAATTTGTCAATATTGGCAATAAAAGTTCATTTTTAGACGTGTTCGTGGTGCTCTTCATATTACACAACTAACTACCCGAGGTTACAAAAAGCTGTCAAAACCCATGTAGCAGCACAGTGAATCTTGTGTATTTCACCAGAGCCCCATTAGCCAGAAATGAGTCCAGGAATGTGCAAACAGGTTTTCAAATGAATAATGGGAATAGTATGAAACTTCCCTACAACATTACTGCTTGCCAGTCCTG